>JADLZK010008886.1:0-333469 GCA_015847255.1 Hyparrhenia diplandra
AAAGATCACGACCTAGGTAACTAGGTGGATGCACTAGGGTATACCTAGATACCTGCGGATCAAGAGAGGACAAACAAAACAAACAGCCACGAACAGGGCACTAATTTCAACCTGGAAAGCAGATGAATTGCAACACTACTAGAAGCCCAATTGCAACAACTCTGGACAGTCGGGGGTCATGAGAAGTGACTCTCTGGAGGGTACGGAGACATGTCGATGTCGATCCCGACTGCACTGTCAAATTGCAACACAAAGCGCGGACCGATTGCAACTTGATTCCGAACACCCGATTGCAACCACGAGAAGCGGACTGGTGCAGCTTCGATTCGAACACCCGATTGCAACCCGAGAAGCGGACTGATTGCAACACACACGGACACCCTTGAGCGAATAGAGAATCCCAGCGATTTCTTGGCGATTTTTCGAAGAACCGAACACCAAATCGCCAAGAACTCTCTCCAATCGAAACCTCAGACCACAAGATTCAACCTAGATGATCTAGGCATGTAGGTGATCATTTCCCACCAAGAAATTTCGACTTTCACCAAGAGAAACGCGAGGAATTTCAGATCTCATACCGACTTTTCTCAAAAACGACCCGAACACAAAATTGCTCAAATCCGATGACTCAAGAGGATTCAATGGAATTCCTTGGGTGAATCTCTTTGTTTCTTGGTCACGAACGGATTGCGGCAACAAGAATCACAAGAAACGGTCCACAAATGATGAATCGAGCAATAGAAGAGGGGAGGAGAAAAAAGCTGAAAAATAGAACAGGAGATTCAAAAACACAGCAAGCACAAATGAACTCAAGCATCGATCCCAAAAGTCACCATGTGACAGGCTATAGGGCTAGCCCTTGCCCAACCAAAATCGATACAAGATCGGTGGACCTCTCACACCAATGTTTGGAAACCCTAGCTAGAAATTGTAAAATGAGAGGCAAGGGAGGATGAGGGGGTATGCCTGCGCTATATAGCCCCAATTCTCTCTGCCTAAACTACCCCTTAAGATACATGAGTCGATTTTGTAACCCTAAGGCTATTTCGGTCGACTACGGGTAATCTTCGATCCCGGCCACCGCGCCTCCTCATCGGTAGCCTTGCCTCCACGCAACCTCCCGATGCCGCCACGTGCCGTCCTTCCGTCAGCCGGAACGCCGGGTTTTGAGGCCCAAACCCTTGAAACCAGCGCTGTGGTTTTGAGGCCCAAACCACTAAACCAGCTTGATGGTTTGAGGACAAACCACCAAACCTCCTCGACACGTGTCACGCCGTCTTGACCGCCCAGTCGCCAAGTCATCGAGCTCCCGCGCACCTGCGGCTTCGCCGTCTTGACCCGATCGACCGCGGTCACGCCGTCCTCTTGCATCCGTCGATGTCCCGGATGTCGACCACCATGGCTAGCCACCCGGCACTCGGTCCCTCGGTCCAAGCCTCACGTCCGTCCTTCACCTCCGCGGTCCATCGGCCCGGCGCGTCCTCCTTGGTACCTTCACCTCTCCGTCGACTACCATCTCCGAGCTCAACACCGCACAACACGAACCAAGAGATCGTCTTCGACACACTCCGTATGCGGTGAAACATAGCGAGAAGCATAAAAGATAAAAAAGAAAATAGAGGAAGAATGTTATTTGTTGACAATCACTCCATCACAAAACTAAACACATGTGACCTAAATCAACCATGTGTTCGCAATCTCCCCTTGATGAGTGCATTGTCAACATTCAACACAAAAAAAAAAAGAAGACAAGCACATCGGTGAAAACAATCTAGGCATAAGCTGAGACAAAAAGTGCTAATTGCAACCTCAAAGACAATCAAATTGCAACGAAAGCGCTAGATCTCCCGATTGCAACAAGTGCGTACCCAGACCGCATTTGGATGGATAGCAAATATGGAGCAAAAAACTTGGTTCCCAAAGACATGGGCAAAAAGGCTCGACACAACCAAGCTAAAACTCCCCCTGGAACAATGCACTTTGTCTTTGTATCTCTCTCCCCCTTGTTGGCAAATGCACTTATCAAAGCTATGAAATGCAATATGTCACAATGCAAAGCTTCAAGATTATATTCAACCCGAATGAGAGAGTGCTCAAAGTGGTACCATAGCAAGCAAATTACAAGTGCTAGCGAGCTCAAGCTAATCGAGATGATATGAAATATGGCACAAAGCATTTTGAGCAATTTTCGATTATTTTGCAAAAGGAGGTTCACCATCAAACATAGCACCTAGCATAAGTAGATAGGAAATCAAATAAGTGCTTAAACATGTAAACCGGGTGAACTACCCCCAAGGCGTTCAAACATCATGCTCGACATTATGGCACAAACTTGTGAGGTTCATTTTAGTTGAGTTGCGGCGGTTCACAAGTTACCAAAGAGCATGCAGTGGTTATCCACATTTGCCTTGCCTTACTAATCAACCATGTCAAGCCTATCGTGAGCAATGATTAGCTTAAGACAATGGTGCGGATCAAACACAATGAAGTCCAAGTTCATTCAAGAGTGCAAGTGAAAGCAAGTCTCAAACTTCAAAGTGAGGCAAAATGGACCCACTTTCGATCTTTTCATTACTTTAGCTTTTAGACTTCACGTTTTAGCATGGTATTATCATGAAGATCTAAGCAAGTGAATGAATCAAAGCATGAGACATAGCTACCTAGCATACACATGAAAGCTTTTCGAGGAGGATCTCAACATCCTACTCATGATAGAAGCTAGCTCAAAGGTGAACCAAGATTTAGTTTCATCAACATTAATCGGGTTCACATGTGGAAAACGATTTGCTCAGCTCATAATATACATCACATGATTAACAAGAGCTAAAGCTTGAAGCACTATCATACTTATACTACTAAGAGCACAACCTCATTCAGATCAATATAAAAGTGAAGCTCATGATATGCAAGTATGATACAAAAACAAAAACAAACCTAAAGACTACAACTGTACATCAACTACAAAACTACCCCTCAAAAGGGATAGCAAACTCCCAACTCACCACGGAGCTTAGCAAAGCGGACTTGGTCTAGTGGTTTGGTGAAAATGTCCGCAATCTGTTGCTCCGTGTACACGTGCTGGACATCTATGTCCCCCTTCTCCTGGTGATCTCTCAGGAAATGGTACCTCACCTCTATGTGTTTGGTCCGAGAGTGAAGGACTTGGTTTTTGGCAACACTTCACAGCTCCCATGCTATCACACAACAAGGGTACACGAGAAAAACTCAAGCCAAAGTCTCTCAAAGTGGCAACCATCCACGGCAATTGGAACAACAAGCGGCAGGCGGCTACATACTCTGCCTCAACCGTCGGCGGCGACACCGGGCCGCTACGAGAGGACCAAGACACAAGAGAAGTACCAAGGAACTGACAAGTACCAGATGTGGACTTTCTATGCATACGATCACCAGCATAATCAGAGTCTGAATAACCAGTCAGGGAGAGGGTGGAAGAGGCCGAGTACCATAGGCCAAAGTCAAGGGTAAACTGCAAATACCCGAAGATCCTCTCTTCGGCTGAAAGTGAGAGGTGCGTGGCGACGCAAAGCGCGTGCAGAGGCACACCGCAACCGCGAATGTCGGGGGCGCGTCGCCGTCGGGTACAACGGCCGAACCGATCATGCTTCGGTACTCCCTTTGGTCCTGGCTTCTCCATCCTTGTCCTCGTCCGGGGGGTCGTCGTGCCGCCGACATGGGGTGTCGAAAAGAGGCTTGGCCTCACCCATGCAAAAACTTGCGGATGATGTCCTTCGTGTACTTGCCCCGGTGTCACGAAGATCCCGTCCTTGGTTTGCTTGATTTGAAGTCCAAGGAAGTAGGTCAGCTCGCCCATCATACTCATCTCGAACTCCCGCTCATAAATCTCGCAAAACTCGATACCATAGCATGTGAAGAGCCACCAAAGATGATATCATCCACATATATCCGAACCAGGAGTATGTCACCGCCCTTCCTAAGCAAGAACAAGGTCTTGTCTACAGCTCCCATCACAAAACCCTTAGCTAACAGGAAGGCTTTCAATCTCTCATACCACGCTCACGGGGGCTTGTTTGAGGCCGTACAAAAGCCTTGTGCAACTTGTACACAAAGTCGGGTGTTTAGGATGCTCAAACCCCGGGGTTGCCTCACATACACCTCCTCCTCTATGAACCCATTTAGGAACGCACTCTTGACATCCATGCGGAAGAGCTTAAAGCCCTTCGAGGCTGCAAAGGCAAGCAAAATCCTAATGGCTTCTATGCGGGCTACTGAGGGCGAAGGTTTCCTCATAGTCTATACCCTCTTTTCGACAAAACCCCCGGGCAACTAGTGTCGGCTTTGTTTCTCACAACCACCCCATCCTCACTCTGTTTGTTCTTAAACACCCACTTGGTTCCTATGGGATGACACTCGGTGGAGGTGGCACTAAAACCCAAACTTGGTTCCTCTCAAAGTTACGCAACTCCTCATGCATGGCATTGACCCAATCCGAATCGAGATAATGCAGTGGTAACATCTTTGGGCTCAAGAGTGGAAACAAATGCAGAATGAGCAAAATGACACATAGCATAGGATTTGGAACGAGTTACCCTTTGGTTCAATCCTCCAATCATGGTCTCCCGGGGGTGACGACGGCTGAATGTCTGAGGCGCCGTGCGAAGATGTCGCCTCCCCTCGGCGGAGTGGGAACCTCCTCGAGGTGCGGCCGTCTCGCCCGAGGGAGGCTGCTCCACCGGACCCGGGAAGTAGTGGTAGTAGGGTGCGGTCCGTGAGCGTCGCCGTCGTCACAGGGGTCATTTGGGGCAAGAGGTGGAGTTGCCGGGGATCACCCAGCCAACGTCTTTCTGCTCCTCCTCCACAAAGATGCTACGCTCCATCTCCTCCTTTCCCCGCACACTCAAACACGGAAGAAGAACAAAGCTAGATCTCATCGAAGGTAACCTCACATGTCTCTACAACGCGGTTAGTCTCAAGGTTAAGAACCACAGTAGGCATGTGAGTGCAAAGCATATCCAAGAAAAATGCCATCGGTGATCGAGACTCAAACTTGTCAAGATTACCTTGCTTGAGAATGAAGCACCTGCATCCAAACACACGGAAGTGACTCACCTTGGGCAGTCTTCCAAACCGCAACTCATATGATGTCTTCTTGGTGAAAGCACGGAGGAAAATGCGGTTGGAGACATGGCATGCCGTGTTGATTGCCTCGGCCCAATACTTCCTTGGAGTCTTGTGTTCATCGAGCATGGTCCTTGCCATCTCCACAAGAGTCCGGTTCTTCCGCTCAACAATCCCGTTCAGCTGCGGGACATAAGGGCTAGAAAAGCGGTGCTCGACACCCAAGTTAGCACAAAAAAGACTCGAACCGAGTTCTTAAATTCTGTGCCATTGTCACTTCGCGAATCGCTCGAATGGCTGTATCACATCCAACTCAGTTCTCGGTCTCAAAATCAAATCACGAGCAAAACCGAAAGCCTCATCCTTGCCCTCCATGAAAAAAAAGACCCAAGAGTATCTCGAAAAATCGTCAACGATCACTAGAGCAGTACCACTTCCACCCACTTGACCTCACCCGAGATGGACCAACGGTGTCCATGTGAAGGATCTCTCCGGGTCTCGAGGTCATAATCCGAGCGGGTGGTGGGAAGCGGATACCATCTTCCCGTGGCGGCGGGGATGACAAACCAAATCCTTCTCTAATTTGAGCTTAGGCAATCCTCGGATTAGACCCATAGAACTTAACCTCGTGAGAAGGTCAAAGCTCAGGTGTCCAAGTCTCCTATGCCATTTCCACAAATCAGAGGAGGACCCGGCCAACAAGCAACAAGAAGTGCCAAAGCCTCGAGAAAAATCAGCACGAAAGACTTGCCCAAAAGGCACAATCCAGCAAATGAGATCATCGCGAGAGTCCAAAACTCGAGAGCATCCAACCTAAAAAAACGTACCTCATACCCATACGCCATGAGTTGGGAGAGGAGAGTAGGTTGAAGTGCAGGTTGGAGGCAGGCGCCACATCCTTAAGCACAAAGTGGTCATTGATCCCTGATTGACCCTCGAGATAGTATCTTCCCTCTCATTTGCTGTCCCCGAAGGTAATGTACTCTTTTCGTCTTCATGGGGTGATTTGGAGAACCACTTGGAGTTTCCGGTCATGTGTCGAGAAACGGCCCGGAGTCAATGAGCCACATGTCCTCCCGGCCTACCGGACTGTATCAACGATAAAACATGGGATGAGCATATGGCACAACACTGGGGTTAGTAAACTTGGAAGAGTACGGTGTTGACCATCTTGCCCCAAATATGCATTAGGCAAAACAAACATCCGACGCCCCATCTTCTCAAAGCGCTTACCACGCACAACAAAGCGTGGTGCTCTCCTCTTCTCAACCTCAAAGCCCCCAAAGCGAGGATCTACATTCACTCGCGAACCACGACCACCAAACGATCTCACAAACCGTGGCCCAAACCTCGAGGCCTCCTACCTTCGGGCCTAGCAAGCTGCCTCTCGAACCCATCGCACACCCTTCTCATACATGCCAAGTGGAGGGTGATACAAGTCGCGGTTCTCGAACTCAACTTGACGCCTAGCATCCCTCTTCCTCCTAAAGCAAAACTCAACCAAGTGACCATCCCTCCGGCAATACTCACGGTGATACCTCACCTCTCTCTTGGGTGGTGGTTGGTTCACTCTCTTGGGTGGATGGTTCACTCTTGTCGTGGTCTTGGCCTTAGGAAGGGTTTCCTCGGGATCTGGGCAAAGTGTCAAGTGGGTTCTTGAGGTGGTTCGGTTTGGGAAGCCACACTTGTTTGGGAGGTGGAGTCTTAGTGGGTTCTTGGAGAATGCCATCTTGCACAATGGGCTTGGTAGGCTCGGTGGGGTGATCTTGGTCAATTTGGGAGTGTTTATTGGTTTCTCGCTCGAGCTCAAACCACTACCTTGACCAACCTTACCATAGATAACTTCACCCTTCCCACCTATAGCAAAGCCCTAATCCCGATGTGTCGGTCCCCTCTTGAACCCGACTCATCATCATGCCAAGCTGCGGCTCTCCACAAGACACCCAACTCAAGGCAGGCGAAGATACTTGATCTCCTCTTGACTCTCCCTTGTCATGCCTACAAGACATGAGCTCCAACTCCAAAGCTTCACACTTAGCACATCCCGGCCACGGTGCTATCCGAGGTTGGCCTTCTCAAGCAAACAAGCTTGGCGGCCTTCTACGCCAACTCGGATCGCAAGTGCGGACAAGACTTGCACGCACTCAACGGC
Organism: Hyparrhenia diplandra; assembly: GCA_015847255.1. Lineage (NCBI taxonomy): Eukaryota > Viridiplantae > Streptophyta > Magnoliopsida > Poales > Poaceae > Hyparrhenia > Hyparrhenia diplandra. The sequence continues at coordinate 7,250 of JADLZK010008886.1, forward strand.
CGCAGGCCTAGACTTGGATCAACATGCTCATCTAGCAAAGCCGAATACTTGGACTGCAAAGACATGATGCTAGACATATGCACGGCACAAGCATCACACTCCGTCTCATCGAGACATCGGCCAGGCTTCCTAAGCAACTCTATCTCCGTCCACGACCATCTCCCACTTCTCCTTGTACTCCTTTCTCTCCCTAGCGGCACGCTTAAGCAACTTCTCTTGACACACAAGCGCATCGCCCAAAGATTCAACCTCATCGAGAGAGATTCGATCGTAGGAGGTACCTCGGAGGAAGAAGAATCGTTGCCGTGTGGCTTGGCGCTGTCGGTCACCGCTCCATCGAGGGCCATGGTGCGAAGCCCCGGGCTTGGAGTCGGTGAAGAAGCAAAGTCCATTCGACTTGTCCTCAACCTTGCGCTCGGACTCCTCATCGCTTGAGGAAGATTGTCCGTTCAAGAGTCGTTGTCGAGGTCATTGAGGGAAGCAAGGAAGGCGTGCTTGTGCTCTTGGCACGCGCTTGAGGTACTTCTTCTTGATCGCCTCCTTGTCGAAGCCCTTCTTGGACTTGTGCTTGCCGGAGGTGTACTCGCGCTTGTCCTTGCGCTTGTCGAGTCGCACTTGGAGTAGTACTTCGGCGGAGTACTTGTCCTTGTTCTTCTTGGGGCATGCGGCGGCGAAGTGGTCCGGATCTCCGCTTTTCGAAGCATCCGCCCTTGGATGGGCCGCCACGCCCGGCGGTTCAAGCGGTTGTTGTGGAACCGCGAGAATCGGTGATGACTAGTGCAAGCTCATCATCCCCAAGACTCTCCATCTGCTCCTCGTCCACGAGACACCAAGGAAGACAAGGCGAAAGAAATGCGTGATGGGTTAGCGAGGTAAGAACTGGAACCGCCCTTACGAGAGGCGAGTGCAACGTTTGGCGCGAAGGGTTCTTCGAACCGCTGGATGCGCCTCGATCTCGGAAGACTTGAGCTTCTTTGTAGAGCTCGTCGGGTGTGAGGGTGTCGTAGTTGGCGGACTCCATGATCGCGGACACCTTCACATCCCACACCTTCCGATCCGGGCGTGCGGGGGCGCGCCGCCTTTCGTGCTCGTCAAGCCTCTCCGGCGGCTTGTTCGCCCGAAGCTTGTTGCAGTCGTCGAAACCTAGCAAAGAGAGAATCGATGGACTCGCCATCAAGCTGGATGAGGTTGTTGTACTCTCTCTTGTAGGTCTCGTAAAGGCGGGCCTTGACTTGTGGGGTTCCCTCGTGGTAGCTCTCTAGTGTCTTCCACACCTCACGGCGGTCTCACAAGTGGCAACTCTCTCAAACTCGGTGTCTTTGAGGCTAGAGAACAAGACGCTCCTCGCTCGGTTGTTGGCATTGTGTTGGGCTATTTGATCCTCACCCACTCGGCGGCTAGCACTTGGTAGTTCTCCCCTCAACGATCTCCCACACTCTCCAATCTATCCCCATGAGATGCGCTTGCATCTTGATCTTCCAATAGGGATAGTTGGTGCCATCGAACTCCGGAGGCTTGCCACCAAAGTGACCAAACCTCTCCATGTCGCCTTCTGTGGATCAAGAACCGATTAAGGTGGATATGATCCTTAACCTGCTCGATACCAATTGAAGGACCGAAACGGCGACCAGAGGGGGGTGAATGGGAGCCTCGAATTTCCTTTTCAATTTTGAGTCATAGGCTCAACCCCCAACCTCAAAGGCAAACTCAAACGAGAGATGGGTAACACACGTGCTAACTGGTAGCAAGGTATCACGAGCAAAAGAAAGATCACGACCTAGGTAACTAGGTGGATGCACTAGGAGTATACCTAGATACACAGCGGATCAAGAGAGGACAAACAAAACAAACAGCCACGAACAGGGCACTAATTTCAACCTGGAAAGCAGATGAATTGCAACACTACTAGAAGCCCAATTGCAACAACTCTGGACAGTCGGGGGTCATGAGAAGTGACTCTCTGGAGGGTACAGACATGTCTGATGTCTGATCCCGAACTGCCTGTCAAATTGCAACACAAAGCACAGACCGATTGCAACTTGATTCCGGAACACCCGATTGCAACCTGAGAAGCAGACTGATTGCAACTCGATTCCGGAACACCCGATTGCAACCCGAGAAGCGGTGATTGCAAACACACACGGACACCCGCGAGCAGAATAGAATCCCGCGATTTCTTGGCGATTTTTTGAAGAACCGAACACCAAATCGCCAAGAACTCTCTCCAATCGAAACCTCGGACCACAAGATTCAACCTAGATGATCTAGGCATGTAGGTGATCATTTCCCACCAAGAAATTTCGACTTTCACCAAGAGAAACGCGAGGAATTTCAGATCTCGCACCGACTTTTCTCAAAAACGACCCGAACACAAAATTGCTCAAATCCGATGACTCAAGAGGATTCAATGGAATTCCTTGGGTGAATCTCTTTGTTTCTTGGTCACGAACGGATTGCAGCAACAAGAATCACAAGAAACGGTCCACAAATGATGAATCGAGCAATAGAAGAGGGGAGGAGAAAAAGCTGCGAAAATAGAACACAGAGATTCAAAAACACAGCGCACAAATGAACTCAAGCATCGATCCCAAAAGTCACCATGTGACAGGCTACTTAGGGCTAGCCCTTGCCCAACCAAAATCGATACAAGATCGGTGGACCTCTCACACCAATGTTTGGAAACCCTAGCTAGAAATTGTAAAATGAGAGGCAAGGGAGGATGAAGGGGTATGCCTCTGCTATATAGCCCCAATTCCCTCTGCCTAAACTACCCTTAAGATACATGAGTCGATTTTGTAACCCTAAGGCTATTTCGGTCGACTCTGGGTAATCTTCGATCCGACGGCCACCGCGCCTCCTCATCGGTAGCCTTGCCTCCACGCAACCTCCCCGATGCCGCCACGTGCCGTCCTTCCGTCCGCCGGAACACTTCGGGTTTTGAGGCCCAAACCCGCGAAACCCGCGCCTGTGGTTTTGAGGCCCAAACCACTAAACCCGCGCTGATGGTTTTGAGGACAAACCACCAAACCTCCTCGACACGTGTCACCGCCGTCTTGACCGCCCGAGTCGCCAAGTCATCCGAGCTCCCCGCTCTGCCTGCTGCGCTCGCCGTCTTGACCCGATCGACACGGTCCTGCCGTCCTCTTGCATCCGTCGATGTCCCAGATGTCAGCCACCATGGCTAGCCACCCGGCACTCCGATCCCTCGGTCCAAGCCTCACGTCCGTCCTTCACCTCCGCGGTCCATCGGCCCGGCACGTCCTCCTTGGTACCTTCACCTCTCCGTCAGCTACCATCTCCGAGCTCAACACCACGCACAACACGAACCAAGAGATCGTCGTCTTGACACACTCCCGTATGCGGTGAAACATAGCTGAAGCATAAAAGATAAAAAGAAAATAGAGGAAGAATGTTGACTGTTGACAATCACTCCATCACAAAACTAAACACATGTGACCTAAATCAACCATGTGTTCGCACGTACGCATGAGCAGCGGCTTTTGCTGAAAAAGTTAACTCACGTACTCGAGCCACTCCTTCCAACACTCATCGTCGGGGTCGAACTCGAGGTCCTCCAGCAGGGCGAGGCCGTCATCGAGTGCAGTGGTTGACGACGACGCCGGGTCGCACGGGTATGGCGGGGTGATGGTAGACGTCCCAGTGAGGAGATGCTGCGTCCTGTTGCGGAGGTGCGTGTTCCAGTAATTCCTGACGTGGTAGCCAGTCCGCCCGGGGAGCTCGGCCGCGATGGCCGACCACTTGTTGCCGACCTGCGAATGGAGCTGGAGTATGAGCGCCTCCTCCGCTTCGGTGAAGCTGGCACGGTTGATGTCTGGGCGGAGGTAGCACTGCCAGCGAAGTCGGCAGCTGTCGCCGCACCGGTCGAGGCCGGCCAGCCTGGGGATGTCGCGCCACATCTTGGCCCCATTGATGCTGATGCAGTTTGTCAGCTTCGTGTCTTCGTCAATCGTCCACATTCCCTTCAACTGGCCACCTCCTTCCCTGCAGCACTGTTTGCGATTGCGCCCCATGGTATGGTAGTGGTAGTATTTGCTTCGGATTCGTTTGGTATGTAGTAGCAGGGGCGTTTGCTAGGTTTTATAGTTGCACTGCATGCATGCGCGCAATTAACACGCCCTCTTGAGAACCGTGCGCGAGGGACAGTGTGTGTGACACTATGTGTTCGGCACACGGCGTCCGGCGCGGAAACCTGGCCTTTGTCTATTATTATTGACGTCTTCTTTTTTTTTTTTGTTCCCTTACATATCACATCGGAAAATAGAGTCGCCATCTGTCTCCATCTTATTGCACGTACAAGAATTGGAGCCGTATCTCAGAAAGATACTGCGATGGCGATGATGGTCTGGCGGGCCTCTGATATAGGTGTCGCAAGGCGGGTTGGCGAGGAGAAATGATCTGGGCTGGGCTGGGCGGGGCGGGGCGGAGCGTCGGTGCACAAAGGAAGAGGACATGACGAGGTGGACATGCATTCAGGCATTCAGCTTGGCATGCAGCCGGTGAGAAGCTTCGCATGGAAGTGTTGATTTGCGTCAAGTAACTCGCAACCCGATCGACTGACTCGTTTGCATCGAAAATATGGCAAAACCCACATACCTTGGTAATTAATAAACTTGGCAATGCTGCAAAAGTTTGTGTGTGTGCGCGCGCGCGCGTGTGCGTTCGTTCGTTCGTTTCGAGACAGAGGAGAGCGCTAGTTGCAGGCAAGATGCCATCGCACGCGCGCACTGTATAGTGCGCCAAAAGTACAACATAACGAACTCCTCGCCCATGGAGTCACCCTCATACGTGAAAGCTAGTAGTTAGGTAGCTTTCGGCCGTAGAATCATATTTAATCGACGACGACGTTCATGAGCTCGAGTGTAGAAAGAATCTCAAATCGAGTCAGATCAGGTGGCACTACTGATCGACCTGATCGCATCAAGTCCAGTCGGCTCGATCTATTCTAGGTACCAATTACAGTATATTTAACAACGTGTACAAGTCCACACATGACCATCCAGCTCATTGCCTTGTCCTTGTTTAGACTATAAGTGCCAATCAAAGATATATACAGCTGAATCGAGCGACAACAACTAGATTTACCTGAGATCCTTGTCGACAGCTAGTGGATCGATCGTCGTCCCTGGCTAGTATGTATGTATATATATACAACATCTATCATATAGACAATGTGTAATAGATCGTCCCTGGCTGACTGGGAGCTTGGACTTTCCCTGACGATGATTGACCGACATGGCTAAAGCCCGGACGCTCCCTACAGTGCAAACTTTCCGTGACAGTGATGGAAAACGAACGGAGAGAGAAAAAAACTAACCGGGAAACTGTCTCCTAGCGGTACAAACCGTCAGGGATTATTTACTGACAATTTTCCGTCAAGGAAAGTCAGCTTTCACGGAACGACTATCCTGATGGTTTTAGGTATTTTTCCTGACGGTCCTGGCCGTCAAAAAAAAAAATCCTAGGGTAGTGAACTCCCTCCATCAAAAAAGAAAAGAAAAACAGTACTGCCACGCAAGCACAGTCTTCACCTAACTCTAACATATTACATGGGTATTTTGGTACAGCTAGCATACGGAGGGCCTAGGTGTTAGATTATATACCTGGTGGTCTTAGTGGTCAATATAAATAGGCTAGTTTACTCTCAACCGTTGGCTCCTAAATTGTAATATTGTGAGTCATGATCATAATAGTACAAGATCTCCTAGCACCATGATGAGTGAAATCGACTAATCAGTCGATTCCATCGTGTATGCGTATGTGAAGCAACAAAATCGGCAATCCGCTAAATGACATAGATTGGGTAAATGGCATATTATAATTAAGGATGGATCAATCTATTCGAGGAAAGCACAATACACCAAAATACATATATATTAATCCATATTTAAAGAAAAAGCATTTACCATTGTTAACAGAGCCGATTCTTTCATAAGTACCACGCTTCGTTAACCAATCTCATCTATATACCTACTATTAAAACACGAAAATTTCTGTCACTTTTTTTCACCTCGTTTTCTTTCACCTCTCCGTCTCTCTTCCATATTTGTATCGGACTCTAGGAAAGCCCACGTCAAAGAAAATACCGAAATAAGACTAACCATAGATAGAGTCCATGAATAAAATCTCTACGTCGTGTACAATACGTACGCTATACTGACATACTGTGTACACCTGAATTCTACTCTGAATTCTACTCCTGGCTGCTAGGATCGGAGTACGTTTGTAAGACCTGAGATCTAGTTTGTACCTTGTCCAGTACTCCATGGAATGGAACACATCTTGCCATCTTGGGCTTCAGTGTGGGCTAATTCGGTGTGCGCACATATACAACTCACTCACGGCATGGCCCATGAGCAATTTCACGGGTTCTTTTTCCTACTACTTTTCTCACGCTCCTTCCATGGACGATCCAAAACTTGTCTTTGTCTTATGTTTTGTGAATATCTATACCTACTAAGAGCAACTCCAACCCACCCCCTAATTGAGCCCCTACCCTAAATTCTAGGGGGTTTGTAGAAAAAATCAACTCCAATGGAACCCCTAATTGAGACCTCAAATTTTACCAAACCTCAAATTTTAGCTTTAACCCCCTAGACCTGGTAACCCCCTATTCCCGTGGGTCCCACAGTTTATTCCATCGCCAGGCGGGGAATTCGTCTCCACGCTCGCAAGTGCCGCCCTCCGCCGGCGGCGTTCTTCTCCGGCCGTCCAGCCCGGCAGTGCACTCACGTCACTCTCCTCCGGCTCCGGCAAGAATCGCTCCTCCGACCCACGACAACAGCTTCAGCTCCTACCTCCCGTCGGGCCCCCACCTTCCCCGCACCACGAGTTCGCGAGATCCCGGCGTGTCCGACATGGCGGTGCTGTACCAGCGCGCGCAGGAGCAGTAGTACCGCTCCTTCGCTTCGACCCGGACGGCTGGAGAAGCGCGTGAAAGACGCTAAGCGCTTCGCCCGGCGGCGAGCGCTTTCGAGGCGGCGTTCGCCGTGCGCGGCGGCCGTGGGCCCAGCGCCAGCCTCACGCACGCCAAGACAGCACCGCTCCTGCGCCCAACAGCTCCACCGCCGCGCCATCGCGCCGTGGCGTGGCCCTTCCGCACGCATCGCGCCCGAACAGCTCCACCGCTCGCTCCTGCGCCTCCTCGCTGCCGCCCGCACCCGGAGATCAATCAAAGGCGTTCCACGCGACGGCGCTCTGCCGCGGCATTCCGTCGAACAGTTCTGCGCGCGCAGCCGAGGTCTCCGATCTTGGCGTAGAAGATGAGCAGCTTGGTGGCGATATGCGTGCTGCAGCTGAACACGGTGGCCACCAATCGCCGCGTGGATCCTCTTGCCGAGCCTCGCGTCCCCTCCGGTTCACGCATTCTTGCAGCAGAAGCGCGTTGGTTCAAGCGCCGGGGCACCGCGGGGCGGCGGCGCTAGCGCACTGCTCCTGTTCGCCGTGGGCCAGCGCAGCGCCGGTTGGCGCCGCCCGCTCAAGGCTTCGCCGGGAACGGCATCGTCCTCACGCACGCGCTTCGCCATGGCGGGGAGCTGTTGTCCGTGCCCGTGTCGCTCGTGGCGGGCTCGTGCAGGGCGCCCGTGCAGATGGTCACCAGCAGTACATGCGGTCGGGCGGTGGACTACTCTGAGGAGGCAGCGGGGCGCGGCCGTCGCTGGCGTCCTCCCGGCCTCATCGTCCTCCACCGCGCGAGGCGTGGCCGCGGCCTCCGGCTCCCGCAGCGCGGCGTGGCCGCTGGCCTGTACCTCCACGTGGGGCTCCCCTCCGCACCGGTGCTTGGAGTGCTCCTCGTAGCTCCGGTCTCCGTCGCGCCGCTGGATCCATAGTGAGTTGCTCCGCCGCGTCGGGCCCGTCCCCGCGATTTGGGGGCCTGTGTTGGGGGTGCCGCTGGAGTGGATCCAAAGTATTGGCCAACAAAAATATCAGAAAGCACCTAAAATAGAAAATAGAGGCTTGATTTAGGTGTTCACGTTGGAGTTGCTCTAATAATCTATACCTACTAATAAAAGAGAAAATTTCTGTCACTTTTTTTTTTCCACCAAGTTTTCTTCCGTCAATCCGTGTTCCATACAAATACGCTCGGGCGAAGCTACATTGTGCTCGCTGGATAGTACATGGTTCTTTACCGTATTCGCACCCCGATGGACCAAATACGTGCACCCAGCCAGAAAGAGTCCACACAGCCCAGCTGCTAGCAGCATCAACGCGCGCACGCGCATCCTGACCGGCAGCGCAGCAGCATCAACACACGCACGCACGCTTCGAGTACTTCGCCTGTGGCTCGACTCGTCGCATTCTCTGTCGTTCGTCCTTCATTGCTTCGCCTTCTCATCTCATCTCGGCTTCTCGCTTCTCTGACGAACCATCAGGAGCACGGCAACAAAAGCACCGCACGACCCGATTGATCCAGGCCGCCAGCAGTGCCCAGGCAGCTATCAAGAGCGCAGCAATATGCAAGTAGCCACTTTTGCAAGTAGCAGTATGTATCTCTCCTTTAATACTCTTCGTGTCTATACTTCCAGTAACCAACTTTAAATGATTTTAATTTTTTAATTCATGTCTTTTTCTTCCGGATGTGAAAAACATGGAAAGGTTTTTGAAAAGAAAAGCACCAGATATTAATTGGGAAGAGGAGATCAAAGTATGACCTAGGGTTAAAAAAAGGAAATTGATTCTTACCATTCAAATCATACAGAGAAGATGAGAAGAAAATATTTGGAGAATGAATCATGCCAACCTCGCACGTGCATTTTTCCCTCTATACAGATTAATTGGGAAAAAACATAATCCAAGAAGGTTTCAACCGAATGCTTCAATGAATTTGGAGGTTGGCTCCAATATAGTGAATCAAAAGATAAGAGTATATTGTTGATGTGCATCAATATTGCTTGTTTTAATTTAAGTCATTTTTGTTGAATAAGCATTGCGTGATGCAGATCCTGTGGCAACGCACACGGGCACTTTTGCTAGTAACCATAAATTAGAGATCGACCGGGTCCAATTTGTTTTTATCAGCTGGGATCGATCAAAGCCGATGCAGCCAAATAACTGTCAGCCGTCCATTTATTTTGATCCGACGGTCACGATCACTTGTTACCTCCTAGGAGGTAATAGATAAAATGATTAGTTTTTTTTATTTTTTATTTTATAATATAGGAGAAAAAAGATAAGTTTAGATATACAAATATTTTTTTCCTAGGTTTCTTGATGCATGCGTGATCTCACCGATATAGTAAATTCTTTTTTATAAATTTTTATCACCATATAATTCTGTGGCTTTATACACTTAATTTAATTTGCATATGGTTGTATTTGAATGTATACGTGATATGCAGCGTGTGTGTACTGTGTAGGCGCGCCTAGCGTGTACTCCATGCATGTAGTTGAGTGGTTAGCATGTGTGTTCGTGTACGTGTTTTGCGTGTGTACGTGGCTAGGGTGTATGTGCATGTTTTTTTCTCTATGCCATATGATGCAATGTCTTGTGTACGTAATATATACTATATATCATATAGAAATGTCAAAAAAACACTATCATAAGAAATTGCTCTCTAAGATAATAAGAATAATACTCCCTCCGTTCCACAAAACAAGCAATTCTCACATCCCGAGGAGTCAAACATCGTGAACTTTGACCAAGTTTATATGAAAAAGTACTAACAATTATGAGACAAAATAAGTACCTTTAGATTTGTTATGAAATATATTTTTATAACAAATTTGTTTCAAAAACATAAAAGGCCAGTAGTTTTTTTGCTAGAAGCTTGGTCAAAGATGAAATAGTTTGATCGGCACGCTTCCCACAATTGCATGTATTTTGGAACGGAGGGAGTACTATATATGCAATAGGAAAAATAGTTTTATGGGGGGTGATTTAGGGATGGGATGGACGTTTCCTCCCATTATTTAGGGGCATGTAGGATTTCCTCTCCCCGTCATTAGGGGCATGCGGAGGAAGTTTTTCGTTTTTCTATATTTTTTAATTGTCCTAAGGGATACCCCATGTGTTTCCCTAAAAAATAGATGTCCAGCTATAGGACACAAAGTGATCACGAAATTTAAACCTTTACAAATTTTATTTTATTTTGCATTTTACTGTAGCTTAAGCACGGGATGGTAGCAAAAGCTTCACTGACTACCGGAAGCTCTAAGGGGTACCCCTCTTGTTTCCCTAAAAAATATCTTGAAATGAATCTTAATTATTTCTTTATCTCTGTGTATATCCATTATCCGATCTGTGGGTCCCATTTGATGACAAAGGAGATCGATGGTGTATCTCAACCTCGTATTATTCCTACCTTCATAGTGTCTGGTTCAACATGTTTTTCATCCTTTTCAAAAAAAAAACTAGGATTGGGAGGTCTATTGTTGGAGTTGCTCTTCTTTGCCAGCACCGTCCGCCCTAATCTCCCTTGCGCCTTGTCGAACTGTTTTGGTGTTGCTGTCCACCGCTAGTTTTAACCTTTCACCCAAGACCGAGATTGGTTTAGATTTTATGTTTTATTAGAAAAGAAATCAGATCTTATCGTGAGAACCAACTAAAAGTGTCTCGATCTATATGTGTATTAAGCTAGAAACAAGATCATTTTCGATAATGGGCAAAGAAGCACAGAGGCATGGAAAAGCTTTTTTTAAAGGAGTTTAGACTGGTGTGTATCAAGGCCAAGCCTGCAAAAAAATCTGATCATTTGGAGAGATAGCTTCATAGATAGATGATGATACTTCTTTTTGTTTGGGCATTAATGCCTTGTACTTTACCCTTTCTTTTCTTTTTTTTTTACATAACCTTCTTTCATTTAATAGAAAAAAAAAATAGGTAGGGGGCTCCCTGGTCAAAAATCATATATAGCATCTTCCTAAGACACATTTTATAAGATGGGAATTCAAAAGTGTCGGTGTGGCAGTATTCGAGAGAGCGCCTTCCTAAGGCCTCGTTAGGTTTGCATGCAAGGGATTAATTCCGTTAGGAACCAATCCACCCCAGCTCTAGGCATAGAGATAGCTAAGGTACATGAAACCTTCGGGACTCATTCCACTCCACATAGTCTTTGCATGCATGTATGCATGCATGCATGCAACATCCAAAAGGATTCGTTCTCGGCCTCTAGTGGTCAGGATTAATTCCAAGCAAAGTGAGAGGGTTTTGCTGCATGTAGATGATCAAATAGCTTTTGAGTGTACATATTTTAGTAAAGAATGAGGATTGAATCCTGGTGTGACAGCCGAAAAGAAGAAACGGATGGCTGGGAATCATTCCCATGCAACCGAACGAGGCCTAATTAAGTTAGGATTTTGTACTACCGGATAAAAGTAGGTAGTAACTAGTAGGGCGTGCATGACACCATTCTTTTCTTTTTTTTTTCTTTTCTATAGCCGAACTATATATACTCCTTTTGTCTCAAAAAAAAATCGTTTATATATAAAATAAGTTTATCATGCATGAAAGCATGTTCAACAATCTTTTTTTATTTTATTAATAAAAAGTCCTAAGGGGTACCCCTCTTGTTTCCCTAAAAATAGAAGTTCAGCTATAGGACACAAAGTGATCACGAAATTTTAATTTTTACAATTTTTATTTTATTTTGCATTTTACTGTAGCTTAAGCACAGGATGGTAGCAAAAGCTTTCACTGACTACCGGAAGCAGGTCTCCCACCACTCCTGCCTATCAGACAAAACCCCCAACTCTCCGTCTCCACCGCCGCCACCCCGATGGCGGTGCTTGATCCCCCGCGGACCGTGCGGTGGCGCCGGCGGACGACCTCGCCCGCGCCCCCCCTGGACCATCTTGGCGATCCTCTTCCTGGCCGACCCGTTCATGCTGGTCCTCGTCTTCGCCGCGTCCCGCATCGCCCTCCGCCTCGCCCGCGGCCGCCTCGTCGCCGACGTGGCCTTCCTGGACCTCAACGTCGTCCTACTCGTCCTCATCGTGCGGTGGTCCTGCCTCTCCCCGCCGGGCTCCGCGTCGCGCCGGTGGGCCAGGTTCGCCACGTGGGTCGCCACCTCCTCCCTCACCTTGGGCATGGCCTGGCGTTCCGTCGGCCCCCGGCTGCGAATCCGGAGGCCTTGGTCTGGATCATTGCGGTCTTCGGCGTCTTATCCACACTCTCCATGCTCATATTTCTCTAGGGGAGGATCTCATCTCATCTGATTACTGCAACCGGAAGTAGTGCGATGCTCTAGCTTGTTCTTACACGCAAAAAGTAGTAGTATGGTGATGCTTGGTGTGCGCGCTGTCTGGCTTAATTCTCTGATGCTAGATGCCGTTTTCTGCTGTATGTTTGTGGCCTGTTATGCCTAGAAAACCACTGATACGTTTGCGCATTGTGAGCCATGTGAAAGATTGATGGATATCTCTTCTGCTGAACATATCCATGGGAGTTAATGCACCTGGAAATCATGTGAATTTCACCTGAAATTAATAGCACCCTGATATATAGATGATAAAATTCAGTGCTCTGACTGAATTGTGTTGCAACGTGCTTTCGCCTGAGTTTGCTCATCATTCATGTGCGTGGTGAACTGCTGTGCTGAATCAGGTAGTAGCGGTCGATCAACGATCGAACCTGCTCTTGTTTTTCTAGCATAACCTACCTGATCTGATGATCTATCTAACTGGTCTGCACTGTTAGCAGCTGGTACAATGGTTGATGATGCATGCACCCTGTGTCTGCTTATTTAGTCGCCACCTTTGAGCAATGATTCGTTTATTCGTCCAGTTATTTATGCACATTAACATATGTTGTGGTCATATGCCTGATGAAATGCATTGTTGCCGTCTAGTTGCATTGTGTTGCCGTCCAGTTGCCTGATGAAATGCATTGTTGCCGACGTGGTCATATGCCTGATGAAATGCATTGCTCTCTGCCTTCTAGCTGGGATAACCAATCTAAGTGTAACCGCCATTTCCTAAGAAGGCACACCAATGCCATAATGACATGTTATAGTGTGGAATGAAATGAGTTCTCAATTTGAGCATGCACTGGTTGCTTATAACTTATAAGGATCCTAAAATCCTGTGCGAACTAGGAGTCTTTGGTGCTCTTGACTGTGCAGTTGCCATATTATGCTGAGCACTAATAAGCTTGTTAGTTGCACAAGCTGCATTCAGAAAGTTAAATTGAATTTTCTACTTGGTTATTTTGTTGTCAGATTATTGGGGTTCTTTTCCTGATGGTGCCCACATGAATCTAAGGCATTTCATCTGTTATATGTGTGCACATTTATTTGTTTGACAGACATCCATTTCATTTTTCTCTCAAAGCTATATGTTGAATGCTTGGTTTTGCTGCTACAGTTTGTATGTTATAAAGGCCACTTTTCTGATTGACAATAATCAGTGTCGGTTCCTTCTGTTACTCAAATGTAGGATCATTTTTTTATTTATTAGGTATCCACACGTTTTTCTGGTCCTGTAGAACACAATACTGTTGTGATGGATATGCGGTAAAGTTTGTGTCAACAAATGTGGATAAATTAACATATTATGAATAGATGGCCTGTCAATATCCAAACTCCAAGGTATGAAAGATAGTGAATGCAGAGTTTGCAGAAATTAAGGAAATGCTCACACTATTTATAGAGTATAGCAGAAACACAATGTGAATGAAATGCTGAATTTTGGTCCTGATGGATTTTGGCATTCACGATGGCCTCACTATTTATAGATTATAGCAGAAACACAAATGCTCTCAAATTGGTGACCTTGTGGGGAACACATTGTACTTTCAGATTGATTTGAGTAATAGCACTCTCAGGTATTGACATGAAACTTTGCTCATGATGATGGAGTATGGTGGGCTGAGAGCTGCAGTAGCGGATGCTGCCGCCATACTCTCTGCCTGGTTAATGGAGGCGGATCCCAATGGAAACATGGGATGGAGCCAAATCGAGTCATTGAACTTGGGAAGCTCCTCCCTGTTGGCCCTCTGTCCACCTATCCAAAGTTTGTTGGTTGCCGTTTTCTGCTGTATGTTTGTGTGCATTGTGAGCCGTTTTCTGCTGAATGTCTCTTGTGCTGGACCTATCCATGGGACCTAATGCACCTGGAGATCATGTGAGTTTCTGTCATGGAGGTTGGGTTCATGGGGATAGTGTCTTCTCCGGCGAGGTTATACCCCTCTGCCGCAGGCTTAGGTTCTAGGGTAGCAGCCCTAGGCGCTTGAGAGTCATTGGGGAGGAAGAGAGATATTTGATTGATGTTCTATTGCTTGATTCCATCATGCGTCTGGTTACAAGCATAAATATCCTCTGGCTCAACCGAATAGAGGAATGGAGGTAATCTCTCCTTAATTCTAGGAAATACCAAAAATAGCTAACAACTCCTATCTTTCCTCCTAGCCATGGCACCAATTGACGCTTGCCTTTCCTGCTGCCTACGGTGCCCATGACAACTCCTAACATCAAGGGCTAATTGATCTAACTGATCTCCTAGCCACTAACCGGGCTGATGCCCTCCCTGGGAGGGACAGCCTGCTGGCTGCCCATGACATCTCCCCCGCCCTTGGAGACCCAGCTCGCCCTCGAGCTGGATAGCTACCGACCATCACGCCCCGGATCCCATGGGAAGCACGGAATCGCTGGCTTCACATCGAATGAAGGGAGGATGTAGCAGCCTGCCAGGCGCCGGACACCACCAAGGTGTGCGCCAGATAATAACGCGGCCACCACCGTCGGTGCGTGCTGCTGCCTTGGGCTGGTCGGTCGCTTTGCGCCGGGAGGCGCCATACCCGACCTCGACCGCAATTGGAGCCGCAGGGGGGACAGGGAAGCACGAGTGGCTCGATCGTGCCCTGCTGCGACAAACCCGAGGCAGCATGTGCAGCTTTCGCGACGCCCGTCGAACAAGGAAACCGCGCCATGCGGCTTGCAGGTGCAGCGGCCTGCTCCTGCGATGACGGCCATGGGATGGCCCCTCGAGACCACAGCAAGGTGCTTCTCCCCCACGAAGGGACTGCACCGGCGTGCGGGAATCCATGGCGCTGCCGAAGGCACACCGCTGCACGAGTTCCTTCTCTGTTTTCTCCTGGTGAGCACACCAGCGCTTGAACATCACGATGAACTGATCCCAATGCTCGCTAAACGGTCCATACCTCTACGAGGCGAGTGAATAGATCTGGCGGTGGAGAGGCGGGTGGGAGATTGTTGCTGCGGGCTGGTGATGTTGTTGGAGAGATCGGGTGGGTGGGTGTGGATGACCGGGGAGGCGGACATGGTGATCGAACCTGGATGGCTGATACCGGGTGTCATGGAGGTTGGGTCCATGGGGATAGTGTCTTCTCCGGCGAGGTTATACCCCTCTGCCGCAGCTTAGGTTCTAGGGTAGCAGCTCTAGGCGCTTGAGAGTCATTGGGGAGGAAGAGAGATATTTGATTGATGTTCTATTGCTTGATTCCATCATGCGTCTAGTTACAAGCATAAATATCCTCCGGCTCAACCGAATAGAGGAATGGAGGTAATCTCTCCTTAATTCTAGGAAATACCAAAAAATAGCTAACAACTCCTATCTTTCCTCCTAGCCATGGCAATTGATCTCCTAGCCACTAACCGGGCTGATGCCCTCCCTGGGAGGGACAGCCTGCTGGCTGCCCACGACAGTTTCACCCGAAATTAGTAGCACCCTGATATATAGATGATAAAATTCAGAGCTCTGACTGAATTGCGTTGCAACGTGCTTTCGCCTGAATTTACTCATCATTCATGTGCGTGCTGAACTGCTGTGCTGATTCAGATAGTAGCGGTCGACCAACAATCGAACCTGCTCTTGTTTTACTAGCAGAACCTACCTGGTCTGATGATCTATCTGACTGGTCTGCACTGTTAGCAGGCACACACAGCTGGTACAATGGTTGATGATGCATGCACCCTGTGTCTGCTTATTTAGTCGCCACCTCCCAGTTATTCGTGCACATATGAGATATGTTGTGATCATATGCCTGATGAAATGCATTGTGTTGGTCTCGCAGGAATTTACTTGTCCTGTTCATCGGTGAGCGCAGAATTCCAATCTGACTATAGTTCAGTTTTTATGCAGTTAAAAAACTATTATAAGGTCAAGATATTATTAGAGACCTAAGGAGATACCAGCTGGTACAACCTGAGAGCTTAATTCTTTAATCGATTCAAGTTCAAGTTGCTATACACCATTAGTAATTATGAATCAAAACATATATGCATTTGTAATTGTGTGTTGCACCTTCCTGTTCCTGTTGTGCTTTCATCAGTCACCAAGAACACTCTTTGCTGTTTGTTGATTTTGACTGCTTTTGTTTAGCAGATCAAATGCATCATGAAATTTCTCCATCTTGTTTTGTGTTCTCTCTTCTATCTGAAATACTGAATGTTGTGTGTTGTTTCGTTTGCCTCGATCGTAAGCAAACATTGTAACGTGTCAGCTTCCTGAGAAGGTTACATCGGTGTGGTGGGAGCACTGGGAGGGCCGTTGCACGGCAACAGTGCGGTGCAGCAGTAATCTCATTGTCCACAGTTCTACACTCCCAGAGCCTCCCGGAGTCCTGGTTGCAGAGGGAGGGCCTGCATGGCGTGCACCGGATGGGCAGTTTGACGAGGCAGAGTTGCAGGAGCCGTGGGGTGTGTTTGGTTTGTCGGCTAGGTTAAGCCTGGCTATCTCAACTCAGCCGGGCTAGCCTAAGCCAGGCTCAAACAAGCCAACAACTGGTTGTTTGGTTGTTCGTGCTATCTAGGCCGAGCTAGCCCCACATTGTGTTTGGTCGCTTGGTTTGTTTTGATACAATCACCTCTTCTCTAAATTGGTTAGGTTACCTCCTTGTAGTCATTTCGTTGAACGCGCTGTGGGCGGTCTTTGCCCCCGGCAGCGGTTCTCTCCTCTGAGGGTGTCGTAGCGGCGCTGCTGGAGTTGAAGCTTCGCGCTGGGGACGTGGGACGGCCGTCTCTCGACATGGGACACCGTTGTGACGAGCGCCGCCTTGAAGATGGGTATGTTCTTGGTGGCTTTGTCGGCCTCAGGACATGGGACAGGGGCAGCAGCCAGCCTCGGCGGCGGCGGTGGCTTCGTCGGCGGCGTTGTTCTTGGTGGCACCTGCTCCGCGGCCGGCGAGGTGACCGGTGTCACGCTCCACAGCCTGAACCTCCAGGGCGGCCTCACCACCGCCGTCTGCGCACTCCCGCACCTCGCCGTGCTCAATGTCTCTAAGAACGTGCCCACCAACTCGACCCGGCCACCGCCGTACGCCGCCGCCCGGCTCGTTGACAATTGCATTTTTTAGGACAATTAGACAATTGCATTAAGCTCCATAAGAATAGTACATGAACTATATTCAAAAGAAGTATCTAAAGAATTAAGATTTCATACTATAGCTCAATGCAAGGAGAAATTGGAGTGGCAAGAATGTTGCAAAAATCACATCACCATCGAGATATCAAACCTTCATGTATTGATTTCTTGTGCAGAATGGACCAAGATGGCACCCTCACACCGCAACGGCATTGATGACGACAAACGACGACACCTGTTCCCATCTTATTATGGCGATCCTTTTTTCCCAGAGCGCCTTGGCTTGACGAAGACGACGACGTCTTGGATCGACGAAGAGGGCGGGCGCCGTGGATCGATGAAGATCAGGGATGCAAAGAGGAAACCGCCGTCGATGACTTCCTGCAATCGTGATCACTGCTTAGCCGCATGCGATGACTATGGGCGAGGATGAGGGATACCACGATCACTGCCCGCCCGTTTGATCTATGCCCACGATGAGCCAGGCATGGGGATGGAGACGAAGGAGGATCTCACGACGATGAGGGCCGCGATGATTGGGGGCTGATCGCGTGCGTCTGGCAGTTTCCTTTTTGTGTGTGGTGTATCCTTAACCGAGATTGTGTGATGACAGCGTGTCACATGAGGAGGTTTCCTTGTGTGTGGTTTCCTTTAGAGGCACGGATGACATTTATCGAACGAAGATCTGGTAGGCCCTGAAATAGTGGTAATTTTGGAAAGATTTGTTTCCATATACTATGCATTGGGCAGCAGACAGAGGGGGTGTTTTTCTGGTACCGCACGTAGGCAGACGAAGCCGGGGAAACTTTTTTACCGCACGAAAAAATGTTCATGTTTTATCCCTTCTACGTTGTAGAGATAAAATATATTTGAGGTAAGTTGTATAATATTTAATTGGTATGATAAATATTTCTTCTCCATACTTTAATTAATAAATTAGCTTTAAAAAAAGTTTGACCAGTTATTTTTTTATTGGAGTTCGACGGCGGAGGTTGCGGCTGGTGTCCCGTCTTGGAAGGGTCTAAGGACCAGTTTGTAATTTTCTTATTTGCTGGGGTCCTTGTAGATTATAGGCGGGGTAGCTGTCATACGTATTCTTATACGGTGTACTTGTATTGCTTTTCCCTTAATTAATACAGGTATGCTTTATAAAAAAAAAAAAAAAAAAAAGGTCTCACGAGACTCACGACTTCAGGCACACGCTTTCACACTGACTCCGATCAAAGAAAACCCCATTCCCCATTACTCTTCCCTCCACCGCCGCCGCCCTGATGGCGGGCCCTGCTGATCCCTCCGACCACCAACCAGACCCGGCGGTGCTGGCGCCCGGCCGTGGCCGCCGCTTCCCCTGGACCACCGTGGTGATCCTCCTCTTCCTCGCCGGCAACTTCGTGCTCAGCATCCGCCGCGTCCGCGACGACCGTGGCGCGCTCGCCTTCGTCGGCCTCTCCCACCTCAACCTGCTCGGCCTCTTCTACGCCACCCGCCGCTTCGAGCTCGCCGCCCCAGTCGGTGGCCCGCGGCCGGGCCACCCTCGCCGTGTGGCTCCTCACCACGACGCTCACGGCCGGCTTCACCTGGAAGCTTGGCACGATGCTGCCCTCGGCTTTGGCGACCCTGGCGTGGGTGATGGCCGCTGCCACCGTGCTCTGTGGGTTTCACCTGCTGTTCGTCCGTGGCGACAAGTGAGTGAGTGAGCTCGTTCTCATCATGATGCTGCGCAGTTCTGCCTTGATCGTGTCTTATGGTAAGAATATAGATGTGGAGTAACAGAGTAAGCCTGAATTCTGAACCCTGTATGAATCTCTGATGCGCACCATGAGCCTTGCGCAATATAAATAAATAAGGTCTGGAATTTGGGTTGAAGTTGAAGTGGACTGATACATGCATGAGAGTGATTTGAGGTCGTCTTTTCTTCTTAATTCAATCGCTTTCACCTTTCATCAGCGTTTTAAATTATAGGCTTCCTCTCGATTGAGGCTATCATCTCTTTAGAAAAACAGACCAACATCAGATTCTTCATTCAAAGCAAAAGTCAGATGCTGGATAGAAAGGGAACCCTTCCTTCGGTGTAGATCCCATATCACCACAATATGTATTAGCTTTCGATTTGGTTCGTCTGGAATTAGTCTGTGCAAGATCTCGGGGCATCTTAGGGATGCATCTTGAGTTGGCATGGACTTGGGTGTGGATCAGGAGGTTCTGTTGGCAAATGGTCACAATCACAATGATTCTGTCGAACAACTCTGCAAAAGGATGCACCGAAGCAAAGATCCAAGAAGGCCCTTTTTCCTATAGGCACTCAGCTCCTGTAATCAGATCATGGGCACGAAGTAGTACAAAGGAAAACATCCTTGGCACATTTTTATTTCAAAAATGTTTTCTTTTCTTTAATGTACTCGATGGAGCTGCCAAGCCAGCATAATCCAAGAACATTTAGAAATTGTTATTTACAGAACAAGGTCCTTGTAGCCTTGTTTAGATTGCTAAAATTTCTAACCTTTTTCTCACTTTCTCTCTATCACATCACATTAAATACACCAAAAGACATATGTTTGGAGTATTAAATGTAGGTAAAAAAAAACTAATTACACAGTTTAGATGTACATTGCGAGACGATTCTTTTAAGCCTAGTTACTCCATGGTAGGATGATATTTACCACTAACAAACGAAACGTGCTACAGTGTACGATGTGACATTCGGTTACAAATTTTAGCCATCTAAACAAGACGGATTACTGCACTGCACTGGCTCTTGCTGATGACAACTAGAGCTTGAGAGGTCGTTGTCAATAATAACGGCAGGGCAATAGTGAACTACTAGCTAGTTTCTTGGAAAGAATGCTATTCTAAGGTCATGTTTGGTTCATAAGGACTAAACTTTTTTTTTAGTCCTAGGGACTAATAAAAAAGTCTCTCCAAGAGAGTCTTTTAGGGACTAATAGAGAAAAGTCTTAAAAAATCCCTCCTGTTTGGTTTGGTAGGAACTAAAAGTGACTTTTTTGTCCAAAGGACTAAAAAGTCCCTAAACCAAAACATGGTCCATACAAAATTTTCTTACATTTGATCAGGTTTATATAAAAAGATACTATCAACATTAGAGACTTTTAAATACACATACTATAAAATTATATTTCACGATAAATTTAATATTATTTGATTGGTATATGATAAATACAAAAAAAATTATATATTTTTATCGACAAGAGCATTGCTTTTTTTTTTGAGAAGTTGACAAGAGCATTGCTTATCATTGTATTAAGAAGAATTTTCTACCGACCCTAGGCTGGCTTGAAACGTGTTTGTTTCGTCTTCCCTTCCAAATTTGCCAAGAGACTAACACAATTGTGAATCGAAGCCGGCCCTTCCTCTATGGCCGTTCCAGCTCCCCCTTAGAGCAACTCCAGTGGGGGCATGTAAATTTGGCCTCCAAAATATTATTTGCATGCTTCCAATAAAAAAATAAGGGCTCAAATTTACACTAGCTAAACTCTAGTGGAAAAAACAATCTAAGACCCTATATTCAGTGGGGCCCGCTTTGCCCGAAAAGATGTGCCGAGCAGGGCGAGGAGCACACGTGTAGCCAGCCGCCCGGCGCCGCCCGCCGCCGCATCGGGAGGAGATGGGGTGGAGCTCTTCTGAGGCCACGCGCCGGAGGCGGCCGGGCCGCGCCATCAAGGCATCAGGCAAGGCAGGGACGAGGAGGTCGTCGGCGGCGAGGTGGATGCCGGCGTGTGCAGGGCGCTTCTCCTCAGAGAGCGTATCCTGCGCGGCGGCCACGAAGGCCAGCCAGTTGACGGGCGCCGATGGTGGCCAGACAACCGGTTAGAATTTGTGGAGGCCGCCCCGGTCCGGTCGTCGGTGAGCCAGGGGCGTGAGGTGGTGGCGGCGTGCGCGGCGCCGGCGATGGCGGTGCTGAAGAAGAAGCCGGCGAGCGCTGAGAAAGAGCCATGTGCTCATGGTCTTCATGCCTCCCGGCGCCCGGCGAGGGACGAACTGCGGCACCAGCGGGAAGAACGGAGGCGTGGCTTCACCGGCGATGGAGGCCGGCGCCGCGAGCGCCTTCGGTGAGTGCGAGGATTACTTGACGGGGACGGGGAGGGAAGAGGAAATGTGAGGTGGAACCCACGGGTTAGGGCCTGCTGAATCTAGGGACTGAAACTATAATTTGGGTGGGCATGGAAAATGAGGGCTCATCTAGGAGTCCCATTGAAGTTGATTTTTTGACAAAGTCCCTAGAATCTAGGGTAGGGGCTCAAATAAGGGGCTGGGTTGGAGTTGCTCTTAGGCGTACCACCGGGCTCTTTCTTATAAATATCATACTTGCTTAGAACTGCTAGGCAATCAATCTCACCACAAAGGCTGGATATTTATGCTTTGCGGAAGAGAAAGATGGGTGAAAACTATACGTATTTTCAAGTAGTAAAGCGCCACCACGCTGAGAGACAAGCCAACGTTCGGTTTTCACCACATCGAAGATTTTCGTAAATAGAAAGATCTTGCTTTTCTTTTGACGGAGGGAAAAGTGATCCAATGTTGTTTTTGTAGACGCTATATGCAAAAACAAAGTCGGCATGGTTCAGATAGCTCAGTTGGTTGGGCATATGTGAGACATACCGGTTTCCCTTACTAGAGCAGCGTCTCAATGAAGAGTTTCATTGGACTCTTTCCAAGACTACAAGATGAAATGAAACTCGGATGAAACACCCCCGTCAATGCAAAGTTTCATATGCATTTAACTCCATGACTCATAGAGAGTTGGTATTCATGCCAAGAGAGTTTCACCAAGATGAAACTTTTCCCTTCTCTATCCCCAACGTTTCATGCAAAAAAGTGTTCTTTTACTGATTTGACATTCTATTTAATGTGAATGAAACACCTACGAAACTTCCATTAAAACTGGCCTTAGCCGCCTAAACATTTCTTTATAAATTCTATCAGACTTAAGCTGATTGGCTTGGAACAAAGCTACAACTATAATTTTCCATCTAGGGTGGCTTGGAACAAAGCTACAACGACTGGGCTAGAAGTAATTTTAATTTTTCTAAGTATCTAGCTCAAAAATAAATTAATTATCATTTAATAAACCTTAAACGCTTTGACTATTTTTTTACTACGGTCCACGACAAGCTTCTCTCAGTTCCGGGATTTCCGGTCTTTCTTTATCGCAGATTTCCCGGTAGCTTCCCCAACCCCAACCCCAACCCTCGGCTCGAACTCCATCTGGGTTCCCCAGATCGACCGCCGTCATCCCAATTTCTGGCCACCTGCCCCCATCTCTCGCACCCACAGCACCCCTCACCAAATTCATGCTGTTCCAATGGTGGATCCGTAGCTGCATCTTCCTTCCCAACCTCGGACAACTCCAGGCCGCAGTCCTCCGCTGCGGCAGCCGGGCGTCGGAATCGGCCCCACCTCCTCCCATGTCCGACTGCCCATTTGGCCACCTCGAGTAAGTGGCAAGTCCCCATCGCTCCTTTTTTCATATTCCCATGTTTAGGGCCTTAATCAGCGGTGGATCTATCTTTTGGGGTTAATACTAGCTTAGGTTTTCACTTGTTCAGTTGTTCTGTCTAGAATTGGTAATGGAGAGTATCTAAGGAAATAATGCAAAAAAAAATTTCAATGTTGAGTAAATCTAGTGCACGACCATAGTTTCTGAATCATTGTCGGCACGTCTTCTTGTCCTGAATCGCAGTATTTGATTTCAGTTGCTTTTACTAATACTCTCGTATCTTGAGGGTGCGGTCCTGCTATAAAAATACAAAATGTCATCTAGCCTTTGCATTTATCGCATGAACATTAGGTCAGTGCAAATGTGACAGATATTCTCCTCACGATTTGTTGTACTCCTTTGTTGTAGTTCATTCTGGTTGTCGTAGGAACAGAAGATCATGGCTTCTAGTTCTGTATTAGATTCATACCGTGAGTTCTAAAACAAGCCTTAGTGTAGTTGCGGTTGCATTGTTATCAAACAAGAATGGATATGGTTGTTTTTCTGCCAACTGGACTACTGGCGCTCCTGTTAGAGACATCAATGATAGCACATAGAGCAAGTGCACGTTGTTCTGGTCTAATGGTTTGCTGGTGATTTTAGGTTTTGATTGTACTGCTAACTTATTTACGATTACCTGCGACAATTTGCTATATTAATTAAAATCTGAACCCTGTGTCTTCTCTTGTAGAACTTGATGATGGCAGCTGCAGAGTCTTTGTCTTGGTCAGACCTCCCTCCAGAGCTCCTGGGCCTTGTTCTTAGGTGCCTCCCATCCCTAGCCGATCGTGTTCGACTAAGAGCAGTCTGTCACCCGTGGCGCTCAATGCTCGACTGCAGTCCCTGCCCCCTCCACTCCCGTGGCTAACCCTCCCAGATGGGACCTTTCTGAGCATCCCAGATGGTGAAATCATCGAATGGCTGTACCAGATGATGCACACTGTTGTGGTTCCATTGACAATTGGCTCTTCCTAATGCAAACAGATGGAGGGTGCTCATTGATGAATCCGTTCTCAAAAGCAATACTGAACCTTCCTAAGCTAGCCACTGTTTGGCGGCAATACTGGTTCAATGAGGGCACCCAACTTAATCCTCTGTTTTATAAGGTGGTAGTTCCCTCACCCTTGGACACCTCATCAGAATCGGTTGTTGCCGTGCTGATCAAGGATGATGGTAATTACAGTAGGGTTTGTATTTGCCAGCCACCAGTTGCTACCGACATGTCCAGAGGTGGGAGTATGGAACCGTCTGCACACTTGTGCGATGTTACATTCTTCAATGGGAAGCTGTATGGAGTTGCTTTTAGTGACAAGCTTCTTATGTTTGAGATTGGCTGTGACCTTGGCAATAAGCCGAAGATTTCAAACATCGAATGCATAATCAACTCAACGGATGATTATTTGCCTCACTTCTTGCCCAGAGAAAAGGTGTATATGATAAGGGAATATGTAGTTGAATGTTGTGACAGGCTGCTGAGGGTTATGCGATTTATTGGCAATGATTGTCCCAATTCCACAAGTCTTTTCTTGAACATCATCGCACTGTTGGATTTACTGTCTTTGAGGCAGATTTTAGCACCAATCCTGGTATATGGAGACAGGTCAGTAAATTTGGCGGCCAAGCGCTTTTTGTTGGCCAGCATTGCTCCAAGTCTTTTCTGTTGAAGAGTACAACGGGATTCAAGAGGATTGCATATATTTCATGTGTGACTATCCTTGGCCAGATGAGCCTGGAGATCCTCTTCGTGACTCTGGCGTGTACAACATCAGAAATGGGATGATCACTCCACTGTTGTCAAAGAACGCACCAGTGCTGCAGCATAACGGTGCCCAGTGGCGTCCAACATGGATATTTCCTGCTGATCCTTATATAATCAAACCATCTTAGCTTTGTTAGTGTATTGGGATTATGTAACACGTATTATGTACTCTAAAATATTATCTGATGTCTAGTTTGAACGTTAGTGATTTGTTGTTGAACCATAGTACTAATTATTATCCACTCGTCAGGACTCATGTATTATGTGCATGAGCTATGCTTGCTTGGTGCTCGTATTTGTTTTTGAGTTTAATTTTGGTACCTGAGCAGCCTGAACTTCTGCTGTTCTTTCATTTGCCTCAGATTTCTGGTCTGTTTTATTAAGATGAGATTTAACATGTTGTTGCCATCGCTGAAATTAGTGCCAGCAGCAAATTGACGGTACTGCTGTTGGTTTTGGTGTCTGCCTGATGATCACCCGTCATAGCTGTTTGGTACTATATTTGTATTGTTACTGATCTCGTGATTTTGGGGACTCTATTAGGTTTTTGGTTGCCTCCCTGGAGCTGCTGTTTTAAGGTCGTCAATTTTGTTGGATTGACCAGTGCAGCTTCAGAGCGAATGTATCAGTTCTGTCACATCTCGGTTTAGTTTGTGTACATATTTTTGTTGACTATCAGTTAATAATCTATCTATATATGTTTCTTCAAAGAATCTAAATGTATATTTTTTTGGTCTGGATCTTGGAATTTTGGATTGTTATATTAAAGACTTCTGCATCTCAAATCCGGACGCATGATCCATTGTCAGTGCAATTCTTTGGGTGATATGTTGTGATATCTAACTGTTGCTGCAGTCGTCTGACCGCCAGTTACTTTGGCCTCTCAAGTGATATTGACGAAGCAAAGTCTAAGCAGCCAGTATGTTGTCGTAGGCGCAGCATTCTGTTCTAATTTTGACAAAAACATTATTTTTAACGAAATTTTGATCGAATGCTTATTTTTTTGCTGAACACCCATGCATGTGTTGACGTCAATGTCAATGTGGAATGGAGCAAAATCTCAAAAATCTTCGGTTCCTTCCTGCCTGGAAGGCGACGGAAATTTTCAAGCTGAGGCTGCTATTGGTAAATTCATACATGAGAGACCTGAATTTGGAACAAGTTCATGGAATAAAAATTGTTTATAATTCTAATTCCACGACTTATGGCATTATTAAGCGGCAGATGTGCTCAAACTACTTGGTGATGTGCTTATTCGATAGCTGTTTTAGCCAGGACAGGTGGATTTTGCTCATCTGTCTTGTGGGGCCGGCTGCCCAGTCCCGTGCCTCTCTGATGGCTAGACCTCACCTTGCAGGGCAGACCTCTCTCTCGATTCCGAGGCTTGCGCCTGGAGCGACCGGTGGCCACTCCCCAGGTGCTATTTCAATGTGGCGCCCAGTGCCCTTGTGGGGAACACACTGTACTTCTTGATTGACTCGGGCAGGAGAATTCTTGCGTGTGATCTGCCCACGGGAGAAACATTTGTGTCCTGCCTGCCTCCTGATTCTGTTGCGTGTGATCTTGTGCTCATGACAATGGAGGTTGGTACCCTGGGAGTCACATCAGGACAAGGGACCAGGCTCTTCCTCTGGTCCATATGGATATGGAGAGGAGTCCTGATGGAGACATAGTAGTAGAATGGACACGAATCAGACCAGAGTCATTGAGCTCGAGAAGCAGCTCCCTGTCAAGGCTTGGTTCATCTATCCTACTCCTCTTGGATTCTTCCCTGGAGTCTTTTACTTCAACACATCACAGATGATGGGTTGTTCAGCATTAATTTAATGTCGGACCAGGTGAAAAAGGAACTCGAGAACAACGAAATTTGTGTGATAAGAGTTGTTCCCTTCATGAGCTTCTACACTCCAGGTATATAATTTTGCTTGGAACTTGTCAATATGGACTGTGCCCATGATATTGTGTGTGGTCAGTGAGTTTATGAAAGATAGATATACATGCCAAGCACTGTTACTCCTACTTTTTTATTTTAGCAATTACAAACCATCCTTAACACTATCAAGCCAAATTTATTCATCAGTTACACATCTTATTATGATAGGCATTCGGTGTGGTCTTGAGAATTGTAGGCTGAAAATACCGAGCAAATTGAAGTCATCTTGCTTTCTTCCTTCCAGATGCCTGCCTTGTGCCTGTGACCAATGCTGAATAGTTTCTTTGCTGCATTCAATAAAAAATGAATTAAAATTAAACATATAAAAGACATGTCCATTAAACAAGGACAAGTCTTCTTCTTTAGTGGGTTTGAGTTGACCTTCCCTTAATGATTTGTGCAAGTACTGGCTGTTAATAACCGGTGGAGCTGTGGGTACTGGGTAGCTAGAGGTGCTTGGTTAGCAGTTTGTTGGAAATGTTTCTTGGCAAGAAAATGTACACTGATGGCATATCAATTCCACAATCAGCTAGTATTTTTTTTTAATGTTTGTGTTGTGCGGCACCAGGATTGACCAGTACAGATGAGGAGCTAGCGGTTGATGGTTCTGGTGCATGAATTTAAAAACTCAAGCTTCTGGAGCAAGGCCTTCAAATCCCAGAATGAAGTGTGCTTTTGGGGGATAACCCCTTGTTGTTTGGTTTCAGTGGGTAGTGAATGGAAATCGAAGATAATTTTAAATCACTGTTGTATTGGTTGCCTGCCGCCCATTTTCCATTTGTGCGAAGGGAGCTTATCGCCTATGATGTGGATTGCTCTCTGCCTTCTATCAGGGATAACCAAAACTAAGTGTAACCGCCGCTTCCATGAGTGCCACCTCTTGCCCCCCATGCTGGGCCTCCTCTGCAATTTCGGGCCTCCTCTGCAATTTCATTGACCAAGACGCGGCGTCCTCAGAGCATCACCTCAACGTCTGGACCAATACCGGTGGCACCAACTGACCCGGAGTCGTTTGGCCACCCGGGCACTGGACTGGAACGCGGCTGTGCTCTGTGCTGCCACGGCCAGCATAGGCTGCGACCACATCAGCTGCCACGTCGGTCCCTTGATCACCACCGCCGTTGGCACAAGATGCCATGGCAGTTCCTAGAGTGAGCTGACCTGTGTCCTATGTACGTACTGGGTCGAATTGGTGACCTCGTGGGTAACAGAACACATTATACTTCCAGACTGAAACAGCACTCTCAGGCAGCATATTGACATGAAACGCTCATGACGATGGAGGATGGTGGGCTGAGAGCTGCAATAGCGGATGGTGCCGTCATACTCTCTGCCTGGTCAATGGAGGCGAATCCTAATGGAGACATGGAATGGACCCAAATCGAATCATTGAGCTTCGGAAGCTCCTCCCTGTTGGTCCTCTGTCCACCTATCCAAAGTTTTTTTGTTGGTTGCGCTGGTGGCATTGGAGCATTTTTTTGTGGAGGTAGATGGTAGATTATTCAGTATTGTTACTGTGCTGAAATCAGGCCACTTTTTCCCGACAGCAGGTGGATGGTACACCCTACTAGGTACAATTTTTGCCTACAGCAGCTGGATGTGGTACACCCTACTAGGTACAATTTTTGCTTGGTTTATGATTTTTCCAATGTTTGGGACATGTTAAATTTTGTTAGTTGCATGAAAGTATGGTAATAGCATGGCGATATATGTGTCCTCGGAATTTGTGGAAGTAAGATAGATGTACTCCCTCCGGGATGGTATTAGAAGTCGTTTAGGACAGCGACACGGTCTCCAAAACACAACTTTGACCTCTTATTATTATAAAAATATTTATGGAAATGTGATATATGTATACTTTTATTAAAGTATTTTTTAAGACAAATCTACTCATATAATTTTTACATTTACAAATTCAACAACTTAAAAGTTATTGATGATTTATATTCCCGATGTTTGACCCAAACCTTGTCTAAAAACGACTTCTAATACCAGCCGGAGGGAGTACAAGTACATCTCTGTTATGCCAACCTGATACCCTACATGTGCCTCTACATGCATATATTAGCATCCCTAATATGTCTTCCAGATTTAACAATATACAAGCATTGATAATTAAATTTGGTTTTATTTGATAAATCGACGGGACGGGAGGGAGTCCCCACCTGAGTTATATTGATAAATTGGCTCTCAAAGCCTAATGTTTGAATACATTGTTTACAGAAAGAGGTATTTTCTTTTAATGATAAGGTGTGGCTCTTGCCTGACAGCTGGGGATAACAAGGTATTTTGCTTGCCTGTTTTGTGTGGTTAGAAGCAAAATATTAATGTGGGGAAATTGGTTCTTAACAAGCTGATGTTATCTTTACAATTTGTTTATTCCTGCAGCATTGGGAGCAGCAGTGGGCCAGTGGCAGCCTCTGAAAGTGAATAATCAAGTACGAGTGCTTCAAGTGCATCATAAGGTTAAACAGATGATCTGTAGGCTTATTGGTGAAATGAAAATTAGTATTTGATTTATGATGGACATTACGTAGCATTGGTTAATTTAATCCTAGTCTTATTTTGTTGGTCTTTAAGGTTTATTTGTTTTCTTAAAGTGATCTTACCTCCTAAATTGGTAGCCTGTCCATTGGCCATTTGGCCTTGTCTGTAATCTGGCTACACTAGCCCTGGCCCCTGCATCGGCTTCTTTATTTGCATTTCCTGGATTTAGTCCTAAAATGCATATTTTCTTCTATGTTAAAATGGGAATTCGCAATTAATACACTATAAGAATGACTACTAACATCTTGACTCCTGAATATTTCACTGGCAGAAAGCATTGAGAAAAGTTGAAACGGTTGCAGCATTGATATGGCCGTAAGTACAGAGGTACATCTACACACCATGGTTGCTGATTTGTGAAATTGTCCCCCAAATATTGGATATTGGTTAGTTCAATTTTAAATTGGAATGGAGGTGGTTAAGAATGGAGGTAGTATGTCAGGTGCTCCAAAATTTGTTCTCCAAAACTTAATGGTTGTTCTCACCAAAAATTTGATAGTTGGACCATTTTATACATTTTATAAGAGGCGTCTGTTTATACCGAAACTCTATTCGGCTTAATAAAAAATGCGCCTAGTCATTATCGTGGAAAAAAGCGGTAGATGTTTTTTGGCATTGTAGCATCAGGCAACACTGGAACTCTGGATTGGGTGGATTTAAAATTCTCTCCAAAGGAAATTTATCGTTAAGGGTTTGTTCGGTTACTCTGGAAGGAAGCCCTGGAGTAATTTCAAATTCAAACTTCTCTCCTAAGGCAATTTACCCCTAAGGCCTTGTTCGTTTTGGTCGGATTAGGCGGATTTATTTAGCCTAATTTACGAATCATGTTAAAATAGGCGTTCAGTTAAGGAATGGTTATAGACGGATTGATCTAGCCTGGTTTTGAATCCACCCATTTTGTATATAAAAGACCTAGATTTGTTCCACACCTCTTGAGGTCTAGAACGGAAATAACCGGATTGAGTGGCACAGGTGGATTTACTCAAACTGGGTCTATAAGTAATCTGGGCTGGAATTAAATCGTTTCTTGGGTCTACAGGTCGCACAAAACTTGATTTGATAAAACGGTCCTCAAATTTGCTTGAATATGAATGAATTCCAAAGCATATGGTTCCTCTAATTAGAATTCGGGCCAGGCAAAATCAAAAGTAGTAGCTAGCAGTACATGATATGCATTGCAAATCCCACTCCCTGCATCATTGGGGTTCACAAGTTGGAGCCCGAAGTGAGCAATGATGGCGGGACTACCAGCGAGAGATGCCACTAGGTTGTGCCATATATGTGCACGACAAAGGGCAAAAGCTGGAACTGAGGTGGGGTTGGGCTCAGGGAACTAACCCCTGAATGAATTTTGTTTCAAATAGATGCTAATAAGAAGAAGACAAGACCAAACTGAAATCATCGTGATTGTTTTTATTTTATATATAAAATAAAATAAGACAGCCGAGAACCCAAGGCCATTCATCATGTGGTCAGTCGGGCGTGCTAGCTACCGACACTGGTCGGGCGTGGCCGATCGGGTGAGGCCCAGCTAACAACCCACCTAAGGGCCCACGATGCCTCCTCATTTCTTTCCTTCTTTCCTCGCGGCTTTCTTCTTTCTCGCGCCGCGCCCGATGCCCCGCCCCTGCTGCGGGCGCCCTAGGGCTTTCGCCGGAGTTCGGCGAGCCCTAGGGCGCCCCCATGGCCCTCTCCCCTCCCCTCTCTTCTTCTCCCCTCCCGTGAACCCTAACCCTAGCTCCGAGCTCCAAAGTCCGGCCATGGCGCCGCCGCCCGCCTGGCCCAACCGCCCGGACCACGGCCAACCACACCTAAGCAGCCCGGCGACCATGCCGACCGCCGGGCCTACCTACCTCCCCCAGCCGGCCATTCTATAGCCCCCCGAAGTTGCTTTGAAGGAGATCCCCGCTCATGGTCGTCGTCGTCACCGGCTCCGCCTCCGGCCGTCGTCGTGGACCGTCCGGCGGGCCTAGGTGGGCCGGCCCACCACGGGGGGTGGTCGGCGCACTTTTTGGCGGCGGACAGAAGATTCCCGGTCGGGAAGAGGGGTTAAGGGAGGAACTATTTCGCCCAAAAGCTCCACGGGTCATCACATTCTTATCATGTGCCCCAACTATATATGTTACCGGGTAGAGGTGTAGGAAAAATATTAGGTGTATACCATCCGCATGGCGCTGTTTGGGTGAGGATGTTTGGCTGGTATGTGGCTCCATGGGGGTATCTAATTATCACAATCATGTTTAAAATTATGTCATGGCCTACACTTGGAGAGACAATGCACACGAGGGGCTCTGAGAGGGCCGGTCCGCGACTTGATTTTTTTTTCCTAACGTGTAAGCCATTTGGACAAAAAAAAATTGGACAAAAAGGTACAAATTTGTGATACTTTCTTCCTACAAGTGATAAATTTATAAGAGGTATACTAAAATAGCAAGAGTCATTATAGAAGATAGAAAATAATTAATATCCCACCTCCCCCTTTGTTGATTTATATCTATCTAGCTAGTCCCCACAGTCTCCATTCATACCTTCTCCTCGACCAAATCCTAGATCCTCTATCGGCCGCCGCGGAGTCCGTATACTCTCCATCGGCATGGTGGCGACGCCGCTATGGCCCGATGAACTAATCGAGGAGTTCTGCCGTCTCCCCCAACAGATCCTGCAAGTCTCATCGATGCGGCGCCGCTGCGGAGGACACAGGTCCGCATCGTCTGCAGCCCACGATTTCGCCGTGAATTCGAAAATTTCACCGTAAGGCACCAATGCTCGGCTTCTTTTGCAATAGTGAAAGTACCCAATTCTTCCCAACCTCTTCTTTCCGACTTCCCCAAGACACCCTCGGTAGTTGCATCGCACTCGACGCCCGCCATGGCGGCGTCCTCCTTGAAAGGAATGTTATGGAGGATGAAGATAACGTCTTCACCGTTTGGGACCCAACCATAGACAAGCGGTGGGATCTACCACTGGCCGGATATCGGTGAGCAACATGCTTGGTGCGCAAGCGTGCTTTGTGGGGCCATAGCTAGTGGCTCTTGCAACCACCTAGACATCACGACAAACCATTCAAGGTGATCTCCTTAGGCCTCGGCATTGAGCCTCAGTATGTCCTCCTTGCATATCTACTCATCGAGGTTGGCTCACGGAGCGATCCTACTTTGGTACCGAGTGTCATGTTGATGCAACGTCCACTTTGCACTTGTGGGGAATACACTTCACTTCTCTCTTGATGATGGCGGTGTCAAATTCTTAGCTATGATATTGAAACAAGGGAAACACATGTGATTCATCTACCTCTTAAGCTCGGTGAGTGTTCTCTCGCCCTCATGGAAATGGAGAATGGTGGGTTGGGAGTTGCAAGATTGAATGAAGTCGCAAAAACTAACCCTTTGGTCATCGAGGTAAATCTCAACGGAGACTTGGAATGGGCACAAAATAAAGTCATTGAGCTTGAGAAGGTGCTCCCGAAGCTTGGTGGTTCCATCTATTCTAACTATATTGTTTTTTGCACATGGCGCTGGAGTTTTTTTGTGGGGACAAATGAGGGCATATTTAGTTTTGATCTAAAATCCGGCCAAGCAAAGAAGGTATTCAATGATCCATGTTATGGATATGGTGTCAACATTGTTGTTCCCTACGTGAGCTTACGCACTCGGGTACAACTTTGCTTGGTTTATGATTTGCCTAAGTTTGGAACATGTAAATTTTCACTAGTGATGTCGATTCCGGCTAGATTGGGCCGGAATTGACACGTGAATTGGAGGATTGAGAGGAGAGGATGGAGTAGGGGGAGGCGGCAATTGGCGGCGGCCGCGCCGGCGGCGGTGGCGCGGCGTGCTCGCGGCCTGAGGGCGCGGCGTGGCGATGGCGGCGGGAGGGGGCAGGGGCGCGCGCGTGGGAGAGGGGAGAGGAGAGCGGAGAGATCGGGATAAAATTTCTTTATTTGCTTGTTGCCCCGAAGATTATGGACCCCTTACTTATATAGCCGGCTAGTGGGACTTGTATCTCAAGCAATCTCTCTAAAGGTTTCCTTATAGATTGGAATACCTTTTACAAGCATGTCCTATTTATTTATTTCCTAATAAGGGTCTCCCTTATAGATGAGATATCCCCTTGCACACCAAAACATCTAAAGATAATCCTAGATATTTTCCTTCCTTTTCTCGAATTAGTTGCCGAAGAATCCGCGGAAGGGAGGGGACGGAGGCGGGGCGAGGCAGGCGCAAGGCCGGGGCGCCGGCGCTCCTTGGGCCTATCAGGCCTGTCCTTCAGGCCCTATTTCTGGATCATGACATCTCCCCCCTTCTCCGGCCGGCGCGTCCTCGCGCTGGATGAAAGTCCATTCGGTGACACCCTGGATGGGGATCGGCTGCCCCCGGGAGGATGAGCTCGACTGCAAAGCATGAGGCGACCTTGCAGGGGGTTCCCGAGGATCATGTTTGCCCTGGTTTTGCTTGGGGTCAAATTCTAGAAGATAGTGAAGGTTGCCGATGTAGCCGTGGTAGATGTACAGATGAATAGCACGCCCCTCGCTGTGAAGCCGCCCGACGACGGGCTGCCGGTATGAGCTCCTTGGGACGCCCACGTCGAGGTCTTTGGTGCACCATGTCGCGTGGGGGGCTCTCGGGAACAAGCGCTCATTGGGTGGAGCGTTGAAGAG
Source organism: Hyparrhenia diplandra (assembly GCA_015847255.1). Classification (NCBI taxonomy): domain Eukaryota; kingdom Viridiplantae; phylum Streptophyta; class Magnoliopsida; order Poales; family Poaceae; genus Hyparrhenia; species Hyparrhenia diplandra. The sequence goes on from JADLZK010008886.1 coordinate 40,914, forward strand.
CGGAAGTAGACGCCCGGATAGTGATGTCGCGGCGAGTAGGAGTAGCAGACCAAGTTCAACATCGTACCGTACATGAAGGAGCCGATGTCGAATAGGGAGGCGGAGGTGAGCGGCCCTCTCCGGATCGTGAGGCGATGTGGACGTTGTCGACGGTGAGGAAGAGGCGATCCCCCTTTGTCGAGGAAGACGACCTGGCTGGGCCGACGTGGTGGCGCCCGCGATATATGCCACCCAAGAGGATGGTGGTCGGTGCGGTGATGTTGGCTCTGTCGTGTAGGCTCCCAAGGCGAGGAAGTTAGATCCTGCGAACTCCGCCCTGAGAAGCAAAAGGCCTCGGTAAGTCCGGGCGTGAGTGGAGGAGGCCGGAAGGTAGAAGCGGCCGTCGAAGAGGAGGAGGCCGTCGAAAGTGTCCATCTTTGGAGCGGCGTCGCCCGTGGTGGCGTCGAGGGCGATGCGGCGAGGTTTGATCCTCCAATGTAGCCCGGGCGTGGCCCGGACGAAGACTCCGGCGGATGTCGTAGAGGTCAAAGCGGTCGCATGCCTCGAATGTTTCCCAAGCCCGGTCGCAGGTGTATGGATGCCCGGCGAAGATGCGACCGAGGAGGCCGGCGCCGGGGGGCGCCCTACGGCGGGGTGGAGCGAAGTGAACGTGCTTTCGGCGACCCTCACGGTAATGCGGCTCGTGGGTCGCGAAGTCCCGTCCGCAGCGTCGGGCTTGCCCGGCCAAGGCATGCCAAGGATGACGTCGGCGTCCTCACCCGGTGGTATGGCGTGAGGCGTCGATGTCGAAGGTGTCTTGGCGTCGAGGCATAGTGGCACATCGAAGGTGGCGGCGCGGCATGTAGCGGGCGCCGGTGCGGTGGTGATCGATTACCCGACCGGGCCGAGGTCGGAGGCCTGCCGTGGTCACCACGCGGGGGTCGATGTAGTTGTGCGTTGCTCCCGAGTCGACGATGATGTTGGCGCCCGTGCTTGAGATCATACCGGCGAGGTAGAGAGAATGAGCACCACGTCTCGAGGGTCGTCGGGGTCCCCGGTGAGGATCTTGGATCGGTGGCTCCTCTTTGGCGTCCGCTAGTGGGTCGTTTGTCGTGTCGTCCCGGTGTAGTCGTTGAAGATTGTGATGTCGAAGAGGTGCTTGCACTTGTGACCCCGTGAGAACGGCTCGTCGCGGTTGAAGCAGAGTCAGCCTTGTGTCATTCCGTCATCTCCTCGGTGTCGGCCGTTTGAGCGGCCGAGTCGTTCTTTGGCGGCGAGGAGGGCGCTGGGGGGCAGCGGGGCAAGGGCGAGGGCCCGCCCTTTATCGGTCTTTGGCTTGCTAGTGTTGTAGAGGATGGCGGCGTCACTTTCGTATGCCACTGGCGAGACATGGCTGCCTCCATGTCCTTGGGGTTTGCATCTCGGCGTCCGTCTTGGAGCGGTTCGCCCAAGCTCTTTGTGTAGATGTTGACCGCTGGCGGTCGTCGAGGTTTTGCCCGTGCCACATGTGCCGGGAGCTGCTCCGTGTACTCATCTACGGTTCGTCTTCCTTAGTGATGCCGGCTCACCCAACGGATTGCGCCGTTCACTGGGCCAAAGCGCTCGTTGACATATTGGCGAAGCTTGCCCAATCGCCACGGTTTCTCTGGGACAGCCTCATGTACCATTCTTGAGCTCCTCTGTGAGATGATAGGAGGCGTACCGGACCTGCTCTTCATTCTTTGGCGTACTTTGTCCCCGAAGAATTGTTCGCGGCGGTTGATCCATGGGAGGATCCTCCTTTCCATCATAAGTTGGGAAGGACAGCTTGTGCGAATAGGGAGCGGAGCTGAGAAGGTGTCGCCGGAGGTGGAGGAGGGCGCATGCGCCCTCGATGGCGCGCTGTTGGCGCGGCGCGCCCGAGGCTTCAAGTAGCACTTCATCGGGTTCGTCGGATCAGCTGCGGTAATTTGATTGTCCCGGTTACGCTTGCCATCAGTCCGCTTCTTGATGAAGGGCGGGCTCTTTGTCTCGAACATTGCCCTCATCTCGATCTCGGCTTCCGCGGAGTTGTTGGCGGTGTTTGGCGTTCTTTGGATCCTCGCCGAGAAGATAGAGAGCCTATCGTCGATCTTGTCCATCCTATTTGTTGATCTTGGCGACCTCGTCCCGCCAAGTTCTTCAGGCGTTTTGATTCGGTGTCCATGGTGGTGGGTGGATCGTAGTGGTCTCGGATACCAGCTATCGATTCGGCTAGATTGGGCGGAATTGACACGTGGTGGAGGATTGAGAGGAGAGGATGGAGTAGGGGGCGGCGGCAATCGGCGGCGGCGCGCCGCGGGCGCGGCGCCTTGGCGTCTCCGGCGGCTTTGAGGCGCGGCGCGTGGCGATGGCGGTGGGTGGGGGGGCGGGGGCGCGCGTGGGAGAGGAGAGAGCGGAGAGATCGGGATAAAATTTCTTTATTTGCTTGTTGCCCCTGAAAGATTCTGAGACCCCTTACTTATATAGCCCGGCTAGTGGGACTTGTATCTCAAGCAATCTCTCTAAAGGTTTTCTTATAGATTGGAATACCTTCCTTATAGATTGGAATACCTTTTACAAGCATATCCTATTTATTTATTTCCTAATAAGGGTCTCCCTTATAGATGAGATATCCCCTTGCACACCAAAACACCTAAAGATAATCCTAGATATTTTCCTTCCTTTTCTCGAATTAATTCTTTGAAGAATCCGCGGAAGGGAGGGACGGAGGCGAGGCGCGCGCAAGGCTTGGGGGAGGCTTGTCATACGGGCCCTATTTCTGGATCATGACAAGTGACATGAAAGTATGGATAGTATCATGACACTACATGTTTTCAGTGGATTATGGCTGTATGATGTAAACATATGTTACACATAATACCTTTTATTTTGAATATATAATATCCTTAACACTAGCTACTCATACCTAGGGATTTATTCGTCTATTGGAGCTACAATAGTGTGTGGTAAAATTTTACACTAAAACACACACTAAAGTTGTGACACTACACATAGATGTATACCATGCGCCTATGCTTAATGTTGCCCATTTCTATCCTTGATAGTTGAATGTAATAACACAAAATCTATAAAAAAAATATGTAGGATATTAAACAAAAGAGGTGTTCATCTACATCCCTGAATGTTTTGGGCAAGTTATGAATGGGTGGGGCTGAAATCACAGGTTATTGTTGCTTTGTTAGCTATTTGGTTGCAACTTGGAGGAACATGTGGTTTTGGTTGTTAATAAATATTCATTATGGCATATACATTTGTAGACAGAAAATCTTATTGATACTATTTGGTTTATTTTGCAGCATTGAGATCGATGGATATAAGCGACAAACCAGAAGTTGATGCTGCAAGTGCATGAAGTAAACAAGTCACCTTGCTAAACGGAAGCCATGAAAATCAATGGAAGTGTAGCACAAGTAGTGGTTAACACTTCTTTTCAAGTTTAATGGGTGATGAATGATGTAAACAGATGAAAATCTTGAAATTGCTTTTTCTATTTGTTGCCCGCTACAAATTTGACATTTATGTGCTCGTAATTAACTTACCTATCGAAAGGAGTTGCTTTTGTTTGGTGTGTCTTAGATACATTGATCCATTGAACTAGCAACATATCCAGTTCTGCAGGGACAACCATGTTAAACTTCTATTTCTTATTGTAAAGAGACATATAAGTTCTAGACCCAAGAGGGAGGAAGTTTTTGAATTGGGTCACTGAAAATCTTACCACTTATGTGATACGTACCGACAAAAGTCCTCATTTCTCTCTTCCATCCATGCATAAATCCATTAGTGAAGCTATTTTGCTAAACGGGTTTTTTCAAAACAGCTTAGCTTCACCTAAAGAGTTGCCCATGAAGCTATTTTACACTAGTAAAGCTAAGCTGCAGCAAACGGGGTCTAACTATCCGATGAACTTCTTTTTTAGTGTTTCATGGAGTTATCACACGCTATTGAGGAAGCACAATAGAAATTATTTGCCAATATGTCACTACCATATTTGAAATTAGACAATTTTATTTTTATTGCCTACAAGATTCTTCTCTATAACACATTATTTGCATTTGCAACCATGGTTCCTATTTTTCGGTGTGAAAACCGGCTCAAGCGTTGGTGGCGGCGCCGCAGTTTCCGACCGGGCTGCTTATGGCTCCTCTCCAGGTGGTGGCGGTGTAGAGTTGTGTTGTGTGCATTATGTCGACGTCCCAATCCGACCGACCGTTGTAGATGGAGGCTCGTGTTGATGACCCAATCCAACCGAGCGGAGTGTCATGTTTATTTTTTCTTATCCGAGTTGTTATTTGTGTGTTGAGTTGCTTTAGTTAGGTCGTTTCGACCAAGTTGAGTGACTAGTTGTGGTGGAGTTGTATCAAAGTTATGTAGGATAAGTGTGGCTTTTCTCGGTTGTATGGTTTTGGCCTAGTTTCCATAAAAAACTGGGCGGGGTGCTTGCCCCTCTTTTTTTATTTGTCTAATAGAAATCACGGCAAAAATTGAAAGATCCGTTATCGGCTTTCATTGAAAATAAAAAGAGTTTTTACAGCAATTTACATACAGAGTTGCAGGCAAGCCGCGCCGGCAAAAAAAAAAAAAAAAATGGCTCAAGCAAAAAAGAGAACATGTCAAAAGGGCAAAAAGAAGTCAAAGTCATGTGACGAGACATGTCCAGTCAGCAGAGTCAATGGTCAATTGACCAGCCGGGGAACCCTTCCACTGCAGACCACCACCAGGTGCAAGCCGACCGCAACCATGGCCGCCGATCCACCGAAACCCTCCTCTGATCCCCACCCAAGTCCGGCGGCGCCGGCGCCCACCCGCATCCGCCGCCTGCCCTTGGCCACCGTGGGGATCCTCATCGCCCTGGGGCTCAACCTCGCGCTCTGCCTCCGCCTCCACGGTGGCGGCGGCCACGACCTCGCCTTCGTCGGCCTCTCCCACCTCAACTTGCTCCTCCTGTTCCTGTCCGTCCGCCGCTTCGAGCGGTCTCCGCCAGGGTCGGCGGCGCGGGGCCGCGCCATGCTCGCCGTGTGGCTCCTCACAGCCACGCTCACCGCCGCCTTCACCTGGAAGATCGGCGCGCTCATGCCGCTGGCCTTCGCTGTTGCGGCGTGGGTCATGGCCGCCGCCACCGTGCTCGGTGGCTTCTTCATGCTGTTCCTCCTCCATGGCGACAAGCAGTGATCGAGATCTATGCTGGTCTCAAGACTCGGAGTGATTGAGTATGTATGTACCCTTCTTATCTCTGATGCAGAATTCAGAGTGACTCTCACATCTGTCCTCCGCGACGACATGTGAATGAAAAAATGAAAATAATTGATACAAGTGGTGGACGGATTCGTCTGATTTCTTCTGCGTTCTGTTGGTTTCACCTGGAACAAATTAAATCTTTCAGTCGCTTTCACCTGTCCATTTCACGTCTGATTTCTTCTGCGTTCTGTTGGTTTCACCTGGAAGAAATTAAATTTCAGTCGCTTTCACCTGTCCATTTCAACTGTATATGCAAAGTTCCTGGACATGGGCGGGATTTTTCGTAAGTAGATGGATCATATATTTTCTCATCAGTCAGCATAATGGCACAATCTGAACGCGTCTCTTGCTTTTTACTCCAACAAGAAAGGGGAAATGATGGTTACTCTGCATCTCATTTTTAGTGGTCGACTAAAGAGCTGAGTATTTTATACTGTGGCACTACATTGGTTGCAACACGAAGGCACTGAGGTTTGTTTACAGGAGATGCTGTTAAGGTTTGCTTAGTACAGAAAAAAAGAAATAGTGTGAAGTTTCTCCTTTGTGGAAGCTGATTATATATATGTGGGAAAAGAGAAATAACCGTGATGTAAATTGGAACATGAAAGAATAATGAACAATTGTTTGCGCTTGTATAACTATTTTTCTTAAATTATTCCCACCATCGATCCTCAAATGTAAATGATTAAGCCGGCTGGTCGTTTCCGTCGCTGATAAGCTTGTTTCTATGGCTAATAAGTCGACTGATGCTGTTGTTCTGAGAGAAGAACATTGTATCATGACTGATAGTTTCATTATTCACATTTTTGATGTGGTAGATGCCAATATGTTCTGTTTAAGTTTGAACGAATTTAGGATAGTTTGATGTATGATAAACTTAAATCCTTTATATTATTTCAGGGCAGAGCAAAGTAACATTGTTCTATGCGGGAAAAAAAACTAACGTCACTGTCTAGAAAGAAATGTTCCATGTTGTGAGCCTGTGAGGGGTGGGGTGGCCGAGCTCTTGTCAGCATAACCACGAATCCTATGCTTCCCAAGAATATTGGTCTCCTGTTATATTTAATTTACTGTCATGGGCTCATCCGCTCAAGGAAGGAATGTAAAACCTTTGTGGCATGTCAGCATACAGCATGTGTCTAACTCTCCAAATGATATATACTGTAACAGACTGATGATGTGTTCATAGTTCGTTTTTCCCTTGTTACTAGTTGAAGTGTTGTCTATCGTTTCGGCTTCATCATCACATAGTGGTTATTCCGTTTCTTGAACTGAATCCTAGTTGCTTGGATATATTTCCTGTTTTGCTAGTTTGAACGAGCTAGCAGATGACAGATTAATTCCCATCAATGGCTGTGTTTAGTACCCTGAAATTTGGCACTGTAGTACTATTGAATTTGGCACTGGAAATAGGATTTAATGTGATGAGGAATCTTAGTGATGTGATGAAAAATTCAAACGATGTGATAGGATCTTCAAGGAACTAAACACAACCGCCGTGTTCCAATTTGTACTGTATATATGAACAGTCAGCGCGCTGCACAAACTGTGCAAATAAATGCTACTAGTTGCTACTGACATCGCCGTCGGCGTATAAGTTTGATTAATTATAGACAAAAAATATTAATATTTATGTCATCAAATAAATATCACTAGATTCATTACGAAATGTAGTTTTTTAATTAATTTAATTGAAGTTATAAATGTGAATAATATTTAGTAGAAATTTGGTCAAAATACATTATTTTTGACGGCACACAATCCATAGTTGCATGTTTTTTTTTTTTGGAATGGAGGGAGTATCTGATTTCCTTTGGCGTTGAAATTACCTGGTATTCAGGTCCTTTGTGTTTTTTTTTTTTTTTTTTTTTGACAAGAGGTCCTTTGTGTTGAAATCTGTAAACAATGCATGCTTCGTCGCGAAGACAACGGCTTCATGCCGTCAGCGTTGGGTCAACAGATCGATTCTGGTGTTCTTAAGATTGCTTACACTTTAAGGTTTAGCTTAGCTTAGCATGTATTTGTGATATTATTATTAATTGATGTCACTAGATAAATTATCAAATGTAGTTTATATTGTATTCTTTGGTCTATAAAATATCGCTATTTTTATTTTATAGTAAAATTGATTAAATTTACGAAAGTTTATAAACTTAGGGAGCAGTATTTTTTATTTTTATTTTTAGCAACACTTAGAGAGCAGTAGCAAGGCAATAGCGGGGGGATGGGCCAGGCCCAGGCCCAAGCGTCATGGGAGACTCGCCGTCTAGGGCACGCTCGATCTGCCGCCCGGAAATTCACTGGAAGCTGGCGGTTGGACTTCACTGCGGCGCACAAGCCCCAATCTTGCCACTCAACACAGCGAATTGATCACCGAGCAGCCCGATCCCCATGGCGGCGGAGCTCCCCTACGCCAGCGATCCCAACCACAAGCCCGCGGCGGCTGTGGCGGCGGCGGCGGCCACCACCAACCGCCGCGTCTCCTGGGTCACCGTGGGGATCCTCGTCTTCCTGGCGTTCAACTTCACGGTGTCTGTCCGCCGCGTCGGGGACGACCGCGGCGAGGTCGCCTTCGTCTGCGTCTCCCACCTGAACCTGGCCCTGCTCTTCGGCGCGCTCCGCTGGTTCGAGGTCGCGCCGCACGGGTCCCCCGCGCGCGGCCGCGGCAGGCTCGCCGTGTGGCTCCTCACCACCACGCTCACCGCCGCCTTCACCTGGAAGATCGCGTCGCTGATGCCCCTGGGCCTCGCGATCGTGGCCTGGGTCGTGGCCGCAGCGACTCTTGGCGGTGGATTCTGTGTCATATTTCTCTGCGAGAGGGATGAGAAGGATCTGTTGGTTCTTGTTTCATAGATGGGTAAGTATAACACCACCCTGTAGCACACATTCAGATTCTAACCACAGTATATTGATAATTTTCGATATGATTTTTTTTTCGCGATCGGGCCATTCACCCGTGTTTCATTAGACTGCCGATAAGCAAATTAATGTGACTTGTGAGGTACAAACATTAAGAGGAGGAAAACCAAATCCAAATACAAACTAAGTCGGGATGTCGAAGCGGACATCAGGCTGCGAATGAGAGAAACAAAAACAAAACACAACAACACAACAGAAAGCAAGCAACCTAACTATTGGATGCAACCCGTAAGCTGATTACAAGATAACCAAATGTTGCGACTAGACCGCAAGCACTCTCAGGCCAGACCGGTTTTTGCATGCCAAGCTCCTAGAGCTTGGCGTGCAAATTTATTAGTAATAAGTTATCTATAGTCAGGCACGTTTGGTAGGGCTCCTCTGTGGCTTCTAGGCTCTTTAGAGGTGTAAAGTCGTTTTTTGGTGAAAAAAATGGTGAGGTTAATTGTTCTCTCCAAAACGGAGCTAGCTCCTTAGAGCATATCTCGAAACAAGATCTCCCTCCAAATCAAGACCTTAGTGATGGACAAATAACTCGTACTCAGCTTATTTCTTTCACTGATGGGTTCAGCTAGCTTTCTAGAGCAACTTCGTCCACCAGATTGAGTAAAATCAATACCCTTTCTCTATAAACAACAGCAGAGGGGGAAATGTTTTAGCAGATCCTTTTTTTTTCTTTTTTTTTCAATCCCTCAAAATCTCACCTCAATCCCTCAACTAAAGGAACCAACCATCATTTTTTCAATCCCCTTTATTCCTTCTCTTGTCAATGACATTGCTGCAACTGCCGCGAACACGAGCACTGGCCACACCGTTGCCTAGCCGCGCTGGGTAGGCAAGCACGCACTGGCCGCGCGAAGGGAGAGGATGCGCCGGTGGAGAACATGTATTAGCCGGACAATTAGTTGCGTCGGATGATCGAGTCGAGAGTGTGGGCAAGATGGCCATGCCATGCAAACAAGCTGGCCGCACCGCTGTGAGCGTGCGTAGAGAAGGGGTGGGTGGTGGTGCTGTGTGTAGCCAGCAGCGCATTGACAACATCCACGGTAGAAGAGAGAAATAGCGAATAATTATCTTCCCCACTGGGAGAATAACTTTTCTCAATCCATTTAGAACACCTCCCTTAAAACATGAAAACTTCTGAATCCCCTGTAGCAGAGTTGAAGGAAAGGAATCCGATGGAGTTGCTCTTAGCTCATTAAGTAAGACTCTCTTTACTAGGAGTCGAGTTTCTTTAAAAACTGTGAAACCACTGAAAGTCATGTTTTGATGCCTTCAACTTCTGGTTAAAAATGGTATTGTCTTCACCCTTTTAGCTTTAGTCGTTAGAAGCTGTTTTCATGTGTGTACGTTTTGCAATGCTTTTGACTAAGCTGGTAGAGAAAAAATAGTAAAGGCTCTGCTGAAGGGAGCAATGAGTTAGCTGGAGCTGTTTCAAGCTAGCTTACAAGCTACATGAGCCCAGAATTACAAGTCCAACAACCTAAACCAATTATACCTAATGTTATGTTATATGTATGTGCTTGAAGTCTAAAACTTAGTATGCTATGATATGATATGCATTAATATTTTTATTTTTGTTTTTGCTTGTTTGTATTGAACTAATTAGTTATGGATATTGATTTATTCTTTAACTGAAGCTAATTGATTGAGTTAGCACGCGAGCTAAATGAGCCGAGACCTAACAAGTAACAACCTGCGCTTGCTCGTTATCCGCTCTATGTAGGGTTGGTAATAACTTATCTTATTTACTCAGATTTTCTGTAACCAACATTAAATTTATTATGGAGGTCAACCAGTAGAAAGGGAGGTATCCCTGGAATATTTTAATGAGATAACATTTTTTTTGTTTAATTTTTTTTTCAAGATATGGGCCTGTTCGAATAAGTCGCTGTGACTGCACACATAATAATAAGCCGCTGCGGTTGGAAGTTAGATGTGTAGCTTTAACAACAGCCATCGCTTTATAAAAGTGAACAGGTTGAGATCTTTCGATCCTCGTAATAATTCTAAAACATTTAGAAATAAATTGTTTCGTACATAACACACATGTAGGATTGCATAGCCAACAATGCTAAAGCTCCGGTGCTTATTTAATAGTTATATGTCTTATTACTTGGAGTAAGCATCTTATTCACTTTAGCTGTGAATCTAGACAGGTATTTATCTTTATTCAGATTTATAACTAGAGCCTTAACTATTTAAGGACAGAAAGTACTAGAGAATTCCTCGCATAAGTATCTTCTGATCATGGATATTCAACGTTCCTGAGATGCATATGCAATTATCTTGTGCAAGCATGTATGGATCACGCACCTTTAGCGAGGTATTCGCACCGGCCCATAGCTATACGTGAATGATAGCCAACAACGACAGGATCAATTTTAGGGTATTCATACGCACTTTCCCTTGGCTATATGTGATCCGTCAAATAAGAACCTGTCTGGAATTATCCCTGCTAGTCTGTTCAAGGAATCATCTCGACTTGAAGTCATTAATCTTGAAAGGAATTTCTTAATTGTGTCTATTCTAGATTTTTGTAATATTGCAACTCTGCAAACTCTTAATCTTGCAGAGAATCAGCTTTCAGTAAGCAACCTTATTCAGTAGTAACTATTTATTCTCCCCGCAATATTTTGCTAGACCAAAATAAACTTACAGGGTCAATTCCAGAAAGTTTGGGTCAAATTCCAAAACTTCTTGAACTGGATCTGGGCTTCTAGCTTTGTCAGCCTATATCCCCTTGCCACTTCACAATATGTCTTCACTCAAACACTTTAGTTCAGGAAACAATGTCCTTGTTGGGCAGCTACCATCTGTAATTGTTGGTAACTGTGGTGATATAGCCACACAATCCTGGTATTTGTGTGGCTGTAAAGTTACCTGTGGTTTGTGCTGCCTTTTAAATCATGGTACTTTTGCATACTTTATAGTATTATTATCATTCATCATTGTCTTTGTATTGAGCTATTTGATGCATGGCATCTGTCTAGATCTTTGCATTTGATCTGCTTTCCTAGAGCAAAATTTCTTTGTGTGTCATTTGTTACAGGGTAGTATTTTTAATCTTGAATAGATTCCTCACCTAATTGTGTGTCATATTTGTTCACAGGTAGTGAAGAGCTCAGCAAAATCTGAAGTGGTCATCTCCAATATAATCTTGTCTAAATAGCGATGTGATGATGTCTAAATACCAATAAATATTACTGTTCAACTGGTTATATTTATTACTCTAGAATTTGTGGTGTTAAATTGTATATAAATTAAACTTATGAAGCTTGTTATCTGTTGGCTCAACTATTATTGTAGTATTTGCTTCTCTTAATGAATGGTTATTGACCTTTTATTAACTGTCTTTGCCCCTTTGGCCTTAAGCTGCTTTGCAGCAGCCTCGTTCATCACCTGGGCAGAGTGTTACTTATTAACTAATATAAAAATAAAATGGTAGCCCCATTCTCCTCTTCCTGTGCCCTACCCCTCTTTTGTCTTCTCCGTCACACGGCACCGATCCGTGCATGAGATCGATAGATCCTGTTGGGGCAAACCCGCGCTCGGCATGGATGCACAACGTATGTGGTTGTCAGACATTGAGGGAAATTATTTAGCTCGCAACTGCCGGCAACTGGGCTGGCTCCCCATATTGACATCTCCACTCGATCATGCCCCGCCGGCCGCCTCTACTCCACCCTGCCGTGGTAGCAAAGACAGTTCGGCGGCTACCAACTATTTTATCGCTTCAATTATAAACGACTATAATCTTATATAAATTTATAAGATTAATATTTAAATTCACAATGGAAAATATTTTATTTTATACCTTTTGGTTTAGGATAATAAGTTATTATATATTTTTTTCTCGAATACACAAAGGGTTTTTGAATCATTGTATTTAAGAAAAGTTTAAACAAGTAAAATACAACACGCTTGAACCGAGCGCCGAAAGAGGTCGACCCAACACAGTAGACCATCCTAGTTAGATTACTCTTGTTTTGATATTACATAATACAAAGATATTACATAATAGGAAACAATCAACGCAGTGGAGCAACCTAGAAGGTGGCCTTGGGCTTGGACATGCCCTTTCCGATAGCCGGGAAGAGCAGCATATCCATCGCCTCAACCTCCGATGTCTGACGTAGTCAAGTTACCGTTAAAGAGGATTTCATAGGCCTCCACCACCGATGTTGATGGCTTTGATGGACCCTTGATGATCATCACCTCACCTCAGCTCATTGGGAAGCAGTTACTTGGGCAAGGCTGCCAACCACCTACTCTTCGATGTCATCATTGGTTCAGGAGACGGCTGCTTGCGAGGCTCTCGAATCAGCGGAGAGTCATGCTTATGCAACACCTTCTTGGCGAAGTTGTCGTGGTGGCGCTCGAAGGAGGCGTCGTCACCAACTGTATGGTGGGTGTCCCCCGGCGGCGTACTTGGGTCCATCTACACCAGAACAAAGCCTGGTGGGTGTCAATCCCCCCGGTAATGTATTTGGGTCCATCTGCACCGGAACAAAGCCTGATTCCATTTGCACTGGAACAAAGCTTGGTGAGTGGCCCTCATCGCCTATCATGGCCACATCAACGCCCAATGAGTCACCAAACACCAACTGCTTTAGCATGATTGACTACCCCACCGGAGGCTACACTGGGGGCGAGGGGGGTGTCCGCAGCGTCGAATCGACATGTTGGGACAAAGCCTGCGTGCAAACACATGTAACCACTGCCAAGACCTCGACCTCTAGTTGGGTGGCCGGTGGGGGCCACTGGACGACCTGACTACTAGTGGTCGAAACCGTGAACTCGACCAACACCAGGTCCTCCGTGACGTCGCGATCAACAGTGGCGTCCATGCGCGATGTCAGCACCCGCGGTCGAGCTTGGCTCACCGTTGTAACACCCCCTGGTGTTAATCAACTAAAATTTTGCCATGTCATCATGATCATCGCAAATCATGCATGATTAGAAAATTTAAAATGCATCGAATTAAAATAAGTTTATATTTTTAGAGATTTGTTTGTGCTTAAGAATTTTAGAGTGATTAAATTTTAAATTTATGTTTTTGATCCTAAGTGTGTTGTTGTATGATGGGTAGATAGTATAGGTTGGGAATCTGAAATTTGAATCAAATTCAAGTTTGAATTGAGCTTGAAAAACCCTAATTCCATTCTCTCTTTTACCCCCTTTTCCATAATTCAAAATCTAAGCAAAATTTGCAAAAATTTCCAAAAGCCAAGTTGTAGATCTTGTTTTGATGTACAAAAGAGGTGTACAAAGTTTTTGAAGTTTTTGAATAAATTTTAAAGTAATTTTGAATTCAAATTTGTTCCTTTTGACCCCATTTCAAAAAGTCAAATTTAGAGGCCGAATTTGAAAATCTTCCAATTGTAAAAATTGTAGATCTTGAAAAATTAGGCTAAGTCACTTTTTGGAGTTTTTCAAGTTCAGTTCAAATTTTGGGAGAATTTGGCAAATTTCAGCAAGTTAGGGTTTAGGGTGCTACGGTGAATAGGGAATTCACGTGCACGGCCATACCGGCCGGTCGCGGAGCGCCGCCGTGGCGTTCTCGCGGCGTTCGCGCGCTGGCAGCGTGGTCGACGTCGTGGACGACTTCGCGAATGTCCCAGCCACCTCACCATCCCTCTCTCTTCTTTATAAGTCGGCCGTCGTCGACGTTCTTCTCCTTTTTCCGAAACCGCCGCCGCCGGAGTCGTCGTCGTCCGCCGTCGAAATTCGTCGCCGTCGAGCACCTATTCACTAAACCAACTACGCCAACGCCTCCGCCACTTCCCTAAGCCCCTTCGACACCCGGCCGCCAAGCCCTTCCGCCGCCCGCCGCTAGCGAGGGCGTCTTCCTCGCCGTTCGATTCGCGCCGCCGTGAGTCCGCCGCCGTTGTAAACCTTGCTCGGTGAGCTTTCGATCGTTTTCTTTCATCAATCAGTGGCCGTGGTGATGTGGTCGTGATCGACCTCCCCATTTTCCCAGTGAAGCTCGAAGCCGTCGGAACGCCGTTGTGCCGCCCGTGTCGAGCCGCCATCGTCGCCGTCGACCTTCCTCCGGTCCACCTCCGTCCTAGCTAGCGTGCGCATCGAGATCGCGGTGAGCTCTTGCCCCCTTTCGTCCTTTTCCTTTCCACTCTACCGCGATTGATCTGCGGCCGAACGCCGGCGCCGCCCGCGCTGCCGCCACCGCCCGGTGGCCATGCGGTGGCCATGCCCACAGTGGCAAGGCCACGATAGCAGGCCGGGTATCTGTACCCACTCGGGGCGGCCCATCATGAATAGTAATAGGCCATGAACGGTTATGGGCGGATTCAATAGTAAACCGGCCCATCATGAATAGTAATAGGCCATGAACGGTTATGGGCGATTCAATAGTAAACCAGCCCATCATGAATAGTAGCAGGCCAGAACAGTGCTGGGCCGCGCATGAGTGTTGGGCAGATTCAATCGAAACCCTTTTTCTTTTTATGAAATGTTTTATTCAATTTCTATATGTTTGAATAGTTAATCGATTTTGTTATTTTCATATAAATTCATATACTTGTTCAAAAATTCTGAAAATTTTTGTAGAACCTTCTTAGGAGTATATCTACCCATGAAAAATTTGAAACTTTGATTTTGAGTAGTTCTTGCATGATTTAAAAATACAAATTTTAATTGAAAAATGCATCTTCCTTGATTTTTAATAATTATTCTATTTATTCAAAAATCATAAAAATTTATTTGGTACTGTTTTATGATGTGTCCTACTTGTATAAAAAGTTTGGAGTCATTTTGAAATGTTTAAATTATTTTCTATCTTAAGCCCTATTATTTCATGTGGTTTATAAATTGTTTAGAGCCAAATAAATTAGGTTTTTGTGTGACTTTTGGGTTGTTTGGTGAAACTTGGATCATACCATAATCAAATGGTCCTTGAGAACTCCTTAGGCAATGGTGATGATATCTTTTAGATAGTTCAACAAGTTGGTTTTGTTGGGTTGCAACTTTATCGTGAAATAAAGTTATGTTTCGATGTTTATCATTTCATGCACTTGCAAGCATCATATTTAAATATATGGCATCATATTAAGGCATACATTATTTCGTGTAGTGAGCGAGATCGAGAGTGTCCGGTCCGAGCAAGTCCCGAGAAGAGGTTTATCATCCAGTGGAAGTGGGTTCGGATTTCTCTGGGTTTTCTGAAGAACTAGTTTATTCCGTCAACGAAGGCAAGCCCCGGTTACATTAAACCCTTCCTTGATGTTTTAAAAGCTTTATATCACTTATGTTTATGATATGTTGCATTAAGTAATTAGGAGTTGAGTGATAACCTAATTGCTGCATTACCATCCTTGTTTATTTCAATACCATCCTTGATAACCTGTTTCATTTCAAAAATGTTTAGTGATGCTTAGCCCTGCTTAATTAGTTAAGCTTTTTCATCAAAATGTTTTATTTGAGGAGATGGTACCGTTTTCGGAAAAGAAAGAGATGTAGTGATGAATTTGAGATCGGACGGGACATAGGTTGAAAGCCGGCGGGATACCTAGCTGTGCTTGTCCCGTGTTGGTCGTTTAAGGACCGTCCGTTGTTTGGCCTGAGTGAAATCGGGACTTTTTGAACGCAAGTTGCGCCTGAGACCGTTGGGTCAATGGCACGTCTGCTTGGCAGTCACCCCAGGTCAGACGAAACTAACTGGCCACATGCCCCGGTAAGCCTAATCTCGGGGGTGTGCCAAATCGGGAACGGACAACCGCGCACTGGGAGTGGAGAGATGGCGGGAGTAGCATGTACCCACCCTACTGGTCAAACTGTCATTAGGACGGGGTAGGGAGGTGGAGTACTGTGCTCTCGGGTGGCGATGGACCCAGTCCCGTTTTGGACGAACTGAGTGAGGGTTGATATATGCAAGCTTAAGTGCTACATATGTCGTGTGGTTAGGGATCCCCAGCTGGGTATAATCGGTTCATGAATCGCCGTTGCTTCTCGGAGAAGGAGACCCGATTCCCTGACCTTCATCGTAGTAAATGATGGAATATGTTTTTGAGAAGAGAAAGTTGGAATAAGAAAAATATGTTTGCTTTAAAATAGAATAACCTAGTATATATGAGATACTAATCTGAATTAAAAATATTGAAAGTAAGGATTCACTTATAGAAAGCTTTTCTACAAAAGAGTCTTTGATTCTTGCTAAAACCTTACCTTGACTCCTAAGACCAGCATTCCTGAGTCTTCTCCTCTTTTCTTTGTCGGGTAAGTCTTGTTGAGTACTTCCGTACTCAGGGTTCTTTGACCCTTGTTGCAGGAGCAGGTCATGAGCAGGCTTGTTTTGGTCCCTGCTGCATGACGGTATACCAGGAAGAAGATGACGAGTAGAGTTGAACCCTTGGGCAGGGTTGTCAGTGTATTATATGTATAATGTTACTCCAATAATTTCCAGGCTTGTAATAATGATACTTAAGTTTGTTTATTGAACAAATGTTTTGTAAAATTATGGTTATGTAATCCTTCCGCTATTTACTCTGATGTATTTTGAATAAAATGTTGTATCTTTGCAATGACTTGTTAATGAGATCTGTTCGGGAAGATTAATAGCACTTTTTAGATTATTGGGAACTTCGTGCATAATGATCGAGAGGTCTTAATGACAATGATAAGTGCATGTGGGCCCTGTAATTTAGGAGGTTCTGTTACAACCGTGCTCGGCCTAGGTATCAATAGTGATAGATGTGACATCCGACGATGCTTGGGAGACCTTGGCCGAATGACCGTGGCATCTCCGTTGTTGTCGCCGACGTCGATGTCCTTCACCGCCACGCCCATCCGCGCCCGACAAGACTTTGCCTAGACCTCCTACGCTCGAGCCCGATGTAGCGACATGAGGGACCCGAGGCTCTGGACTAGCAGAGCTACCCAAGGTTCGTGCCCTGCCTGAGTCCCGAAAGCCGACACGCCTTGAATGCTTGCAGTCGCGCGCAATGTGACGAAACCCCTTATACCGTAGACATTGTTGGGGCAGCTTGTAGGTTGCCACTCGATGTGAAGAGGAGAGGCACAATTGAGACAGTTGGCTCGGTCGTGAAGCGCTTCGGGGGTCGACGGCTCACCGGCTGGCCCCATGGGTTCCATCACCCGCTTGTGTAGAACACCATCCATCAGCGTTGGGGTGGAGACCCGTTCGTGGCGCACGAGGCCGAGCCAGTATGCCGTGCACACCAACTCTCAGCCGACTCCGTCTTCCTCGTCGCCGCCCAGCACCTTGCCGACCTGCCGTACCGTACCGTACCGTACCGCCACGCCACGACGAGGTGCACGGAAGGGATGTCACAGGCCGCGACGATGCTCTCGTGGCGGCCACGGCTCACAAAGGACCGTGTCCAGGTAGGGGGGCCGTGGAGGTGGTAGGCACCATCTCCGTGTTTCTTGAAGTCAATTTAAGAACAGGTCGATGTCTTATAATGGACTATTTATGCTTAGATGAAATATCATCATGTGGATGCCTGCATATTGGTTCCAGTTTGGTATCAATAACATACACAACACTCGAAGTACCTACGCAGCTGCATAAATACACAATCACACTCTCACACACACAAGCACACCTCTACTACAAACATATATACACGCAAATTTGATTAATAACCTGTCATATATATCAATCATCAGTAGTGTCCGGCCTGGGAGGAAGAAGGAACAAGACACAGAAGCCCCCGATCACCGTGGAACATCCGGTCAGCCACACGGCAGCGGCGAGGGGCGGCGGCATCAGCGCGGAGACCCTCCACGAGAACATGGCCGTCAGCATCGTCGTCGTGAGACAGACGCCGGCTCTGGCGCGGTCCCTGGCCGCCGAACCTGGCGCCGCCGTCTCGAACCGGCGCAGGCAGTAGAGGAGGAGCACCAGGGTGGTGTACGTCACGGCGACGAAGAGTATCGTGGCGGCGTGCCCGCCTGACCTGTGGATTGCGATGGCCGAGTTGCATGTCAGGAGAAGAAAACCGAGTGTTGGCCATGACGCCATTATCGGTGACCCTCCTGCGTTTGTTAGTTGTTACGTTTATGCAAGCACTCGCGACACTCCTTGGCGCCATCGATGTGTAGCTAGCACCTTATATTCTCGTGCTTTTGACGACAAGGGTCAAGTGTCAATATATAACGCGGAGGCGACCTACTTGACGTACGTAATCTTCGGACAGAAGGGTCGGACCGTGCAGTGGCATGCACGCATGCAAGGTATTCAGTGCTGAGTTGTTGGGCAGAGGAGTTCTGGAAATCCTCCAACGAGACTGATCATCCATCGGGGAGAAACTACAGATGACCGTTGTGAGGGGGCACTGGGCCACACGGCCCGCTAGGGCGCCTGGCGCCCGCCGCCGCCCGGCAGCCGCCATCCCGGCGCTGGCGGCTCCCCCCCGCCCGCCTGCACCTTCCCCTCCACCCACCCCTCCCGACCCCCACCTTTGAGGCCCTCAGCCCCCCGATCGCCGCTGCGTCCGTCGATGGCGGGCCCGTCGCCGCAGCGGCTCCGCCCCTGCGGAACCGCACACCTCGCCGGAGGGCCGCCGGATCCGGCGCCTGCCGCCGCCTTTGTCGGCGTCGGGCCGCTGCTGCGCGTCGGGGGGCCAGTCCGGTGAGCCTTGGGCCCGGAGGAGAGGACCGTCGTCGCCCTGGGCTCCCGCCTCCCCGCGGCCGTCGTCACCGCTGGCGAGGCCCGTCCTCGCGCGCGAGGACCTCGCGGCCACCGCCGGGACCCTCTGCGCCGCCACTACGACGCCGCCCAATTCATCGCTGGAGGCCGCTGCGGCCGGGCAAGGGCGGGCGCGCGGGGCTGCCTTCACCGCCAGCCCGACCCGGCCGCCTCGTCATCGGTGGGGACGGATAGGGCCAGCGTGGGGGCCCCGACGCCAACGTACTGGCCGACTCCTCCGCAGTTCTTCTCGTCTTCTCCCCTCCCGGCCCAGGCCCGGGGCGCGGGACGGCGGCCCATGCGCCCGCCCGGCTAACCTTGCGGACCTGCAGCACCCTCGAAGGGCGTCGTCGCCTCGTCCTCGCCCGGCTCGTCGGGTCGGCCGAGCCCGGCGTTGTCCTTGTACATCCATCTGCTCGACCGCGTCGCCGTCGCCTCTCCGGTGACGGCGGCCGTCAGCTTCAGCTGCCGGTGGCCGCGGACTCTCCCCGACGCCGACCCTTTCCTGCCCTCTATCGGCAGGTCCAATGCAAGGTGGAGCGCTGGACGGAGGTCCTCGTCGAGAACGTCGACTCACGGGGATAAGGTGGACTACGAGCCCTCCCCGCGCTACCTCGGTCTTTGCGCGCGCGCGCCGTGTCGCCGTCGGGCGGGCGCGGCAGGCGCTGCTGGGCGACGGGCGGGTTCTAGTGCGGCTCTTCATGTCGCCGAGCCCGCCCTGCCGCCGTGCGGAGGGGCGATCGAGCCCCCGGCTGCGGGAGCAGGGCGCTTCTCCCGCCACGACGGTGCGGCATCTCGGGCAGCAACCTTGGCGCTGGGCGGTCGCTCCACAAGACAGGCGGCGCCCCGTCTTCGCTGGAGGAAGGCGAGACGCCGATGGCACTCCGGTGGCGCCTCCTCGCCCATCTGTTAGGGTGCCCGCACCCCAGTGGCTAGGGCCGGCAGCCAGCCCGCGCGCGTCCCTCGCGCACCAACGGCTCGGCCACAACCATCGTCAGTCCGGTCCTGGGCTATCGTTGGAGGCCGGGGGCCCCCTGCCACAATCGACGCGTGCCGCTCCTGTCGACAACGACGGTTTCATGCTCGTTCTGAGGCGTAGGCGCCGGCGCGCCACGCCCAATCCTCGTCGTCGGCGGCCTGTGCCACCGTCCTTGCTCGGCCTCTACTTCAAGCGCCTGGCCGGGGACCACGTCGCCGCCCGATGCCCCTCCCGGTCCCGCTGCCTCTTCTGCCTCAGCACGAGGCATCGGGCGAGGAACTGCAAGCATGCTCATCGCCGACCGCCTCAGTCCTTGGGTCTTGCGCAGGGACCTCAACGCTGCAGCAACGAGCCTCGACACGGTCTCAGGGCCGCTGCGACGTCGACATCCGCGTCGGTGGCCTGGGGGCTCCAGAGGGCGGGCAGGTTCCTTTCTTCGTCGGGCAAATCCTTTGTTCGGTTCCCTCGACGTCGGCCTTGCCTCGGTTCGGGAGGGCCCCCCACCCACGGACGTCGTCGATGGTCAACGTGAGCAACACCGGCCCACCCACCGACCCGCTCGCGCTTGAGCCATAAGTGGGTGCGGGGTGATGAGGACACGCCTACGCTGTCCAAGAGTTGTCCCAATCTTTCACGGTACAATACCTCAACAATTAATATAATCTGAATTTGGTTCTCTGAATAATCTGGAAAAATATTTCGCACAGAGATCCGAGAACTCTCACAAGCTAATAAGATCCCAATGCTGGCTTATATATGTGTATACACGTGCAAGAAAAAGCTAGCCCCAGTAAAATGCTATTGATCTGGTAGTATCAGTAATATATGCTATCGGAAATGACGAGTGTATAGAGATGAAAGTAGCAGCAGCACAGAGAATATATCACGGCACCAATTTGAGGATCAATCTCCAAAACTATGAGCTCTTCTCGGCCAAGGTGAATACACTGCAACAATATTTGGAGCACTCCCACTTGCGCCAACAGAATAGTAAATAGCACAGATAAACTCACGGCAATTATAAGGGCAACAAGATGATCTGATCTTATTAATATCAACCAAACTTGTAGCAGTAGCAGGGATAAATAGAGAGGGATCGACTTACAAGAAGAGTTGCAATCCAAACCCTAATAATTCTTCCACCCGCGGCCACGAAGAACCACGATCAGAAGAACGGGAATTCCGACAGAAGTCCAATGCACGACCAAGCTGCAGCAACTCGATCACGCACTCCACACAATCCAAGGAGGATCGGCAAGATAGACCGGAGAGGAACCACCTCTGTATCTCTCAGGGAGAAACCCTAGATCAAAAACACCAATAAAATCCAGTCTCCTTACAAGGAACTATAGATGGCCAAGCGGGCCGCCCGGCCCGGCACTGGCCCGGCACGGCCCGGCACTATCAGCCCCCGGTGGCACTACCGTGCCGTACGTGCGATAGTGCCACCGTGCCCAATCCTCAGCCCAGGCCCGGCCCTATGGGGACTCGGCCGTGCCGTGCCGTGCCGTGCCGATGAGCCCGACAGCCCACCGTGCCACATCGTGCCTCCGTGCTAGCTCGCAGTCGTGCCTCGAGGTTTATGTGTTGTGCGGGTGGGAGCTGGACTGACGGACGCCAGCTGGGAAGGAAAATGAGAGAAAATGGGGAGGGTCTTTCTTTTTATATCTAGGTTAGACTTCTTTGTTAGTGGATCCAATGGTCAGAAACAATGGAAACTGATCCAATGATCCAAAATAATCGGGCCACCATCGTGCCAACCCATTAACCGTGCCGTGCCCGTGCCGGCACTGCAGGCTGGACCTGCGGCCCAGGCACGGCCCGGGATCGTGCCCGTGCCGCACGCGGCACTATGAGTATCGTGCCGTGTCGTGCTAGTGCCGTGCTTTTTCGGGTCGTGCCCGTGCCGCCCATCGTGTTAGTGCCAAATGGAAATATATACAAGGAACGCTGGCCCCAGGCATAAAAGGCACGCAGGCCAAGCCCAACTCCGACGCGACCAGTACTCTTGCACCAGCGCCATGACAAAACCTGGTTGGGTCAAATATCCCCTACTTGACAGACTTAGGAAAATAAACTATGTGGCCTACTAAACAAAGCTAGCAACTCACGTGTACAACTTCATGCAAGAAATAATATAATATTCTGGCTAGATGTAATCACGATCTGTTTGGCCATGCATAATGAAGCTAGTCTCCAAATCATTCACGTGATTGGCCAAACACTATATAAAAAATATAGCTTATGTTATCTCTATCGGCGGCATCGATCCAAACTGGATACTACTTGGTTTGCTTTCTTGCTTCTCATCCATCTTCTTGAGTAGATTAATTCCCACAAAAATTAGCTTGGATGGTTTAATAGCAGTGCAAAGTAATTTCCGTTCCTTTATCATATTTTTCCATGCATCAACTGAAAATGCACCGAATTTAATGAAAGGCGGGTCTTTTATATTATTACCGATAACTTGAGGAGCCATGGGCTCATCACGGGGCCTCCTACTTGGGTGGACCCAATGTTTGATGAGCTCGTGGCCTCCCTTGTCACGGCGTCCGGCTACCGCGGCGGAGTCCCAGGCAGCGCATATGGAGCCACCTTCGCCGCCTTCGTGTGGTCGAGCTCAACTTCGCAGATGCTGTTGCGCGAAGGCTGAGGCGGCCGCTGCGAGGCCCATGCCACCGGGATTGACCCTCGTCACCTTCCTCGACGCGTCATCCGGCGGGGCCGCGCGAGTTCTCCCAACCGCGGCCCAGGATGCGGGGCAGCCACGCCCGCAGCACCCCCGCTGCCGCTGCTCCGTGACGGACGCCGCCCCTACGCCGCCGCTGCGCTCTCCGTCATTGCTCCTCCTACGCCGCCTACGGCACCCGCCGTCGCCGTCGCTCCCGGGGGAGGTTGGGGCCGCCCGGACCGAGGCCGACGATTCAGCCGGTGCGGAAGCGGAAGCTACGGAGGCGGCTTTGGGCGTCCCTCCAAGGGACGGCCGCCATGGCTCTGGAGGAACGCCTTTGCATCCCTATGCAGACACCCATCATCCCGGGCCCTCCCAAGCACCGTAAGCCGAGGACGCCAGCTCCATCTGCATCTCGTCGACGGACGTGCACGCATCGCGTCTGCACCGCGGGAAGCGAACGCGATCAAGCAGCCCCAGCTGGTCCTGTTGCAGAAGCTGGGGGTCGCTCCACCCTCACCCTCCATTGGATCTGAGACGGTGAAGCTATTCGAAAGCACGTTCCGCCAGCCATTGTCGCAGGCCGGCCACGACAACCTGTAGAAGCTCTTGGGAGACTGCTTCGACCCAGTTGCCCTCAACTTAAATATGCTGGGGCTCGAGGACGATGCGTCCTTGGTTTGATGGCCGAGTGACTCTTGTCGCACAAATTGCTATTGCGTAATTACAATCTCTTGCTATTCCTTTGTGTTGCGTGAGTGGGGTGGCAATCCTTGGATTGCTCTAATTGTAACTTGAAAACTTTCTTTTTTGCTTAATGATATACGTGCTGATGCACGCTCTGGAAAAAAAAAGTTGTTGGGCAGAGAACGAAGATGGTACTCAGCAAATTCAGTCATTCAGAAACGTGTACGGTGGAGCCACATTTTAATAATCGTACAGTATAAAACGTCATCTTCCAATAACCAAATTGGGCCATGATGATATATATATAAATAGTATAATAATAACTCGTCGAGAGCATATATATATATATAACATCATAACGTACCATCTAGGAGTTAGTACCGTAGGCAGCAAGTTGGCGAATTGGTACGTAACTCGTCGAGTTGGTCAGTTGCTTGTAAAAGGAATGGAGTAATTTCACGGACGATGCTTTGTTGTGCGTATTCCTGTATCGTCATTTTTTTTTTAATAATGGATAACAAATATCCGGCCTCTGAGGGATGTACACAGCCCATTATTACAAGCTTTCGAAGAAACAGAAAGAGTAAGCCTCGGTCATAAATCGACGAGGAAGCTAAGACAAATAATATAAATGTTTCCATCCATTGTTGGATATCTCTAAAGCAATAAATTCTAATTTCTTGCTTATTGTTGAGAGCGCTTCCTTGGCCATCTCGTCACGCTGTAGCTGTGCCCAGTAACGTAACCAATACGCACCTCTGAAAATTACCTGCAAAATAGAATTCGATTTCTTTACATTAAAAACCACATCATTTCGGCATCTCCAGAGAGCCCAGCATATGGCAGCCACCCCCACCCAAATCAATTCTCTAATCTTTTTTATTTTGATTAGTTAGCCAATTTCGAACATATGGCTAATTGATCTAAGTTGAGTCGATCCGGTAGCAAAAGAGATAATCCTCTAGATCATTCTGGTAAAGGGGCAGTCAAGGAATAAGTGTTGAAGTCTCATTCCCATTACAGCAAACACACTTCTGACTCCCTTTTCAGTTTTTTTAGCAAGATTGTCTTTAGTCAATATAACCCCCCTCTGTAAAAACCAGAGAAAGATTTTAATTTTTAGAGGAATCTTCATCTTCCAAATCATCCTATGTCGAAAAGGTGTTTGTGTATCAATAAGGTCGAGGTACATTGAGCGGACAGAGAATAGTCCCGATTTGGTTAAGCTCCATCTAAAATAATCCGGCCCTTCCACCAATTCGACATTTGAGATTCGTGCTACTAGACTAAGTCATTCTGCAAGTTTGTTATCCACCAGAGCCCTCCTAAAAGAGATGTTTAGAGGGTTGGAATCCATCACTTTTGAAACGGTAGCGTGAGGATTTTGAACTATATTATATAGAGATGGATAGCAATCTTTCGGAGGCTTATCTCCTACCCATTTATCGTCCCAAAATCTAGTGGTAGTTTCATCTCTGATATCGAAGGAACCTTTAGCCAACACCTCATCTTTGATATGCATGAGGCCCCTCAAAAATAAGAGTCATTGGGTTTGGCGGTCACTTGATTTAGGGATTTGGAATGTAGGTATTTATTCCTTAAGAGCGGCGCCATATGCCCTCGTGTTCAACAAATTAACCAACCATTTGGCTAGAAGGCATTTATTTTGCAATTCTAAATTAAGGATACCTAGTCCCCCTTGATCTTTAGGGCGACGCGGGATGTCCCATCCGGCAAGTCTAAATCTATGTTTTTTTCGAAGAGCCTTGCGGAAGAACCTTGATCTATAATGATCAAGGTTTTTAATCAACCCTTTAGGGATTTCAAAGAAAGACATCATGAAAATAGGTATCTTTGCTTAGGACTGAATTAAGCGAATTAGTTTCCCCATAAGCAGGTATTTTGCTTTCCGGCAGAAGAGAGTTTACGTTTGAAGCGATCTTCTACCTTTCTCCATTCGAGTTCAGGGGAGTTGTCTATGGTGTATTGGGATTCCAAGATATCTAAAAGGATATTCCCCAATGTTGCATCCAAAGAGAGTAGTATAAAAAGGATTCCATCTCCTTAGCTGCACCATAGCAAAAGATTTCACTCTTATGAAAGTTGATCTTTAGCCCAGATAATTGTTCAAAAGCACAAAGCAAAAGTTTAAGATTTTGTGCATGCTCTGGGTCATGATCAAGAAAGATAATGGTGTCATCTGCATATTGAAGTATAGACAACCCATCATCTATAAGGTGGGGGAGGACACCTCTTATTTGACCATCGGCTTTCACTCTATTAATTAGAAGAGCTAACATATCTGCAACGATGTTAAATAAAATTGGTGACATAGGATCTCCCTATCTAAGTCCTCGCTTGGTCTGGAAGTAGGGACCTACGTCATCATTGACTTTGATCCCTACACTCCCCCCAGTGACCATTGTTTCAACCCACCTACACCATTTGGGAGAGAAACCTTTCATTTATAGCGTTTGTTGAAGGAAAGACCACTTCACTTTGTCGTATGCCTTTTCAAAATCAATTTTGAAGATGACACCGTCACGCTTTTTGGTGTGAAGTTCATGAATGGTTTTGTGTAGGATTACGACCCCTTCCATTATATTTCTTAGGGCATAAAGGCGATCTGTGTTGGCCTCACCACAGTTTTGGCTACTAAATTAAGCCTATTTGTGCCTACTTTAGTGAATATCTTAAAACTCACATTAAGAACATAGATTGGCCTGTATTGCTGAATTTTTATAGCATTATCCACCTTTGGAATTAAGGTGATAATACCAAAATTCAAGCTGTACAGATCAAGATCCTCCCTATGTAGCTCGGCAAATAAGGATAAAAGATCATCTTTGATGATACCCCAAAAACACTTGGTAGAATTCCGCGGGGAAAACCATCCGGGCCTGGGGCTTTGTTATGTTCCATCTGGAAGACCGCCTCCCTCACTTCAGATTCAGTGAACGGGCTGATGAGGATATCATTTTCCTCTGGTGAAACCTGTGGAATATCCAGGTTTTGGTCTTCGCTAAGGGAGATATCGAAATTTTCTGGTGGCCAAAGAGGTCTTTGTAATAAGACGTGATATGACTCTTGAGTCGATCATCACCGATCACCACACCTTGATCATTTTCAAGTTTAAAAATATGTTCCTTACGGTGTTTTGCATTGGCAACTAGATGAAAGAACCTAGCATTAGCATCTCCTTCCAGTAGGGTTTTAACTTTGGCTCTCTCATACCATTTTAGTTCCTCCTCTCTTAGGAGGTTAACTAAACGTTCCTTTAGATAGTGCTTCATATTAATCTCTTGTTCAGATAAGGGAGAGATCTCAGCTTTCTTGTCTATATTCTCTAAGATAGCCAACAGAGTCTTTTTTTCTTTTCTATAAGACCCTGCAGTATGTTTCGCCCAACCCCTTAGATATTGTTTGAGCTTACGAATCTTGAATTGCCAACGTTCAAGAGGGGTGAGCTCAGAGCAGGGAGATTGCCAAATATTTGCAACCATTTCATAAAATCCCTCTCGTAACAACCATCCCTCTCAAATTTGAAAGGACGGTTGTGGGTTAAGTGGGTCGAAGCTTTTTTGTCTTTGAGTACTAGGGGAGTGTGGTCGAGAGATATTCCTATCCCTAAGTTGTACAGTTGACAATGGAAACATGAGTTCCCATTCCGTGCTGACTAGTACTCTATCCAACTTTTCAAAGGTTGGATTATCCCCTGGTCCCGCCCATGTGTATTGACGGCCTGTCATTGAAATCTCCTTTAGATTCAGAGATTCGATGACGGCGTTAAAGAGGTTTGACCATTTATGGTCAAAATCCCTAGAACTCTTATCTTCGAGCCCTCTCATTATATTGAAATCTCCTCCTATCATATATGGAAGAGTTTCTTTGGAGCACGTGTTGGCGAGTTACGCTAAGAAAGCACTCTTATTCTGTGGTTGTGCTGGTCCATAAACCGTATATAGCACAAATTTGAAGTCATTTGATTTGACTCTTAGGGTGAATTTTACATAAAAATCTCCCTCAGCAATGGATCCAATGTCGAAGACATTCAAGTCCGCACCTAGCAAAATGCCCCCCGATCTTCCATGGGGTGCCATGGTGTGCCAAATAAAATCATGCCCTGCACAAAATTTTTTAAGGACATGATCCGGGAAGGAATCCCGGCCTGTTTCGGAGAGAGCAATAAAATTAATTTGCTCTTGCTTAACCAATTCCGCCAAAAACCTATGTTTAGCCAAGTCACCCAGACCTCTACTATTCGAATATTCCCTTCATTTAATATTAATTTTGGAGGAGGTTTTGGTTTTCTGGGAAGTTTGCCATTTTTATATTTTTGGCATTATGATATTTCTTCCTCCGGCGGAGTGGAGAAAGATCTATAATTTGATCATTCTCCTCCTCCTGCAAGTTCTCATTTAGAATTCCACAGGCGTGGCTGAGAACTGCATCAATTTGGTTATCCTGCTCATCCTCACTTTCAAAATTGAAGGATTTAGGAGCAGTCCCTTTCTTTCTATTAGCACTAAAAGCTAATCTATCAATCTCTAAGTTTTTTATTGAGATTACTGCTGATGAGCCTAGGTTGATGCCTACTCTACCAAGGTTTGATACAACTTTCCAATCCAAATGGGACGGCAACAAGTAAAACTAGTCAAGCTGTTGTGAGCTGGGTTTTTTTTTTTTTTTTTTTGCCACACACTAATTTTCAAAATAACTTCATCCATGCAGCTGTTGTTCTTCCCTCTCACAAAAACATAAGTTATGATGAAGTTAAAAAAAAAAGTAGCTTATCTCAACTCTCTTGCTTATTTCTCTCATCATAACTTATTTCCCTCTCATCTATGAAATAGATTTTTCGAAACAGCTCAGTTTCACCTGAAGAGTTGCTCATGAAGCTGTTTTTTTTTTTCCAAAATAATAGCTGTAAGGCTGAGCTCTGCCAAACCAAGACTTATTGTTTGTCAGTAAGCACGCGTGGATCAAATTGCTTCAAAAAAAAAAAAAAAAAATCAATATAGCTAGCTTGATTGTCGTGAACCGTTTAAGTAAAGATGTGAGTGGTCCGTTTGGTTTGCAATTCGGAGTGGTCTATCCGTACGTACCTACATCCGAGCCTATATAGCGCTCTTTGGTTTGAGACGTTGGTTAAGCATCAGACCACCTATTGCTCATTCTAGGTCTAAACCGGATGAGGCGAACCGGCTAATCAAACAGGCTAGCAGTGTGAATGCGATCAATATTATGTATAATGACATTGACTTGAATCATATGGATATTAATTACATACACAACACTCGAAGTACCTAGCTACGCAGCTGCATAAATACAAAAATCACACTCACACACTCAAACACACCTCTACTACAAACATATATACACGCAAATTTGGATAATAACCTGTCATATATATCAATCATCAGTAGTGTCCGGCCTGGGAGGAAGAAGGAACAAGACATAGAAACCCCCGATCACCGTGGAACACCCGGTCAGCCACACGGCAGCGGCGCGAGGGGCGGCGGCATCAGCGCCGAGACCCTCCACGAGAACATGGCTGTCAACAGCGTCGTCGTGAGCCAGACGCCGGCTCTGGCGCGGTCCCTAGCCGCTGAGCCTGGCGGCGCCGTCTCGAACCGGCGCAGGCAGTACAGGAGGAGCAGCAGGGTGGCGTACGTCACGGCGACGAAGAGTGTCGTGGCCGTGTGCATGCCTGACCTGTGGATTGCGATGGCCGAGTTGCATGTCAGGAGAAGGAAACCAAGGAGCGGCCATGACGCCATAATCGATGATCCCACGTTTGTTACCTTTCTGCAAGGTATGTCGCCCATGCATCGATGGGATATATATATATATACATACACACTCCGTATATTATACTGAGTTACCTCTGGCTTACAATAGAAGCAGTCAAGGAACGTACCGTGCAAGCAACGCATTAGATAATATACAGACAAGTGAGTTCACTACACCATGCACTGCATACTCTATCCGTCAATAAATTTAATTGTTTTTTCTTGTTTTGATGAGTTAATTAATTCTATGTATAATAAATAATAATGGCGAGAACTAGCTTAGGGTTATTTTGAAAGCTTTTTTTTTAGATTACACAGTACAACGTAGACACTCACAATGCGCACGCACACTCATTCCTATGAATACACGTACGCAAACCCTACCCCTATGAGCACCTCCGAAGGACTGAGCACCCGACAGATCTAGAGATTCCCGAAGTCGCCATTGGCGCATTGTCGTCGACGGGAACGTCGCTTACCACTAAATGTATAACGCCGGTAAATCCTGGGAAAATCCCAGGAAAATGTGCGATCACCAGGATTTAAACCCTGGTGGGGAGCGTCCCACTGGACCGTCCTACCGTTGGACTACAAGCCAATTCGCTTGAGAGCTATTTTTTAACCCAAGGACGAAATAGCTAGCCCTCCAATGAAATAACCCTTAAATTATTTGGATCCAAGGGCTATTTGGCATTTAATGCATTTTCCCAATCATTTGAACACATTAGTAGCTAGAGCAACAACAACAAAAATAGTCTCAATTAGCACCTGTTGGGTGAAATATTTGCTCAACTCTTTATTGATGAAGTGTGGTTACAAAGCAACCATTCAATATTGTTTTTACCAGGGGTGTCATGGAGTATTTATAGGGATGACTTCGTAATACATGGAAAACACATAACTTTACATTTAATCTATTTCTCTATCTTTGTTCGGGCGAAGTAGTTTTCAACATCTTTGCTTGAGCTTTCGAATCTTGTTCAGGCGAAGTTGTCTTCGTCAACTTCACTTGAATTATGGGAAATTAGATCTCCGAGCTTCTTGTCCCAGCGAAGTCGTCCCTGATGACTTCGCATCGGTCTTTTGCTTTAAGGACTGCGAAATTGAATCTTTTATGCGAAGCTGCAAACAGGCGAAGTCATCTTGGATTTATTGCTGAGAATTTTCTTCCTGCAGCTTTAAAGTTTAGGATAAAAGTTTTAGGAGCAAAGTTAGATCCCAACGGCACCCCTTGGGGATAGTTTTCTTGATGTGTAATAAGTTCAACCAGCTATGCAATGTATTTTCTCATAGGAAATTTAGGATTCTTTTTATATATATATAAAAGCTATAAATAAGAGAAATGTTTACTGAGTTGTAGGTCTAGACAAGGATTACTGTTTGTTTTATAGGATAAGTCTAGACAAGGATTTTTTTTTTTTTGGTAGGATGGAGGAAGTGTTGAGGGGGGCAGAGAACAACGAAGAAGCTACTCAGTAAATTCAGATATTCGGAACGTGCCCGGTGGGCTGTTCACGTCATTTTCCTGGCGACTTGCCACACGGTCGATCGAGCCGGTCAGTTCAGTTGGTTGTGAAAGGAACAATCGTGTGTGTTCCTGTTTCTTCGTCAAGGCGCACTGAGATGGACAAAAGCTTTAATTTGTGCGAGTACGAAACGGAGGAGAATATTCACCAGAAAGTAGGCATGCTTAGATTCGTTGACGTTGTGTCACCTTGCCAAGCAAGGAATCACCTAGCGCCAAGCTGTGGTCTTGGTGACTTTCGTGCGAGCAAGCTTTTTCTTTGCAGGCATAGTGGGGCCAAAATGGCTTCTATAGCGTGGCCACACAAGCCGTGACCCCCAAGCCCACCCCGTGCGGCCTTCCAGCACCGGCCAGCGGCCCCAGGAACCACGACGCAGTGATCCCAAGGCCGTAGACATGCATGCAGTGCGCTGTAGTGGATAGCGGTGTGTATCGGGCAAGGGGAGCGCCGGTGCGGACGATGCGTCCGGGGCGTACCTAATAATTTTCTTCCATTCCTGGGGTTCGCGCCGTGGATCCACCACACAGCGCCGTGGATCCACTACTGATGACCAATTTCTTTGGAATGACGACTACTGATGACCATCCAGAAAGACGCGTTGGCTTGTGTAAGTCTTGCAATGGACGACACGGCATGCAGCAAATGCAGGGCTCTGTACCAATCAATTTGGCACGTTAGTTCCAGATTATAAGTTACGTTGATTTTTTTTCCAAATTAATTCTGACGTTCTGGCCGGTTTGATCAAGCTTTTAGTTTAAAATATTATCTTGTTAGTAGTATCGCGGATGAATTCAAATAATTGCACCATCAATATGGATGGAGTAGCTAATAAAATAATTTAACATTGTACTCACTCCGTCCCAAAATAGTGCAATTCTATCATGTTTTAGTAAATAAATACCATTAGATTAATTATGAAATATATCTTCATAAAATAAATTGTTTTGTAGCCATAAATATGAATACTACTATTTAATAAAAACTAGGTCAAACATGAAGCACCTTTACCCACCTGGCATGCAGCCTATAGTTGCATTCTTGTAGTGACACAATGGTAGTACTTATGAATATTTTTCTTTACAAACTTATAGTTAAATAAAACTATACAAGTTCGACTCATATATAGGATACTAATTTAAAACGTATACATAGGTGGAGTAGTTCTACTGAAATGCGAGATTTTCATGTATGGATATTGACTAGTAATTGCATGCGTCCTTCTTTTGGTTTCCTTTAGCTATGCCCTTTTTTTGCTTTAGTTATTTCTTTTTTTTTCCATAAAAAAGTAGGAGTAGTGGCACAGCTAGAGCCGGGATTGGAGTGTTAATATATGGTCGTTGGAATTAAGCTTGCCGGCAGACAGCGAACAGTTGGTTTGGACAACGGCTTGGCGTGCCCGAGAAGAAGAAACAAAGACCACACGTACGAAGAAACTTTACGTGGTCTTTATCACTTCGTTTATTATTGGCTCAATTGCGCAATTGCTCGTATTCTAGAGTCTGGTTGCTCGTTTGCCTCTTTTTAAGACTTTGCACGTTTGCCCCTGTTTTTCAAAATCAAAGGCTCCAGATGCCCCTGCTCCGTGGAGTGGACATAACAGTGTTACGTAGAGGCGAAAAGACACAACCTAGATGGGAGAGAGACTGCGCTCGCCTCCCCTCGGTGCAGGAGCACCGCCGACCACGCCTCCCCAGCCACACACTGCCGGCACGCCGCGCCCGGCTGGCTCTCTCCCGACCACACTGTGCCCAGCCTCGCCACGCTGTGCTCACCTCCGTCCACGACCGAGCTCGCGAGGGGCCGCTGCGGTTGCCTGCCCGCCCGCGTCGACCGCCTCTATGCGTGAAGCAGGCTACCCGCCCGTAGGGCCCAGCTCGTGCGACGCCGCCGCGGTTGCCTGCCTGCTCACGCCCGTCCGCCTCGCCCGGTGGGAGCAGGCTGCCCGCCACGCCCCTCGACCCTCCCGGGACTAGCCGCCGTGCCTCGCACCCGCTTCGATAGCTATGACCTCTCCTCCCGGACGCCCGACGAGCTCGAGAGTCCGAGCGCCGCCTAACACCACTAACGAGAGATAAGAACGGGAGTCGAGATCGAGCGGCGGAGGAGAAAGGGAGAGCGAACTGAGAAGGGGTAAGACAGTCTTTTCCCCTTTTCCCTTTTTTGCAATTTTTTGGTCTATTAATTAACTCCAGCTCACGGTGTTGAGAAGGGGGGGCAAATGGTGCGTTCAGTTTCAAAAAACAGGGTAAATGTGCAAAGTTTAAAAAAGCGGGGGCAAAGAGCCATCATTAGGCTCCAGAATAGAGGCAGTTGCGCAATTGACCCTTTACTATTCGATGTCGGACCCGGCCAGTCGGGGATGACAAACTTCCTGTGGGCGCTTTCAAGAGCCAAGAGCGGGTCATGCATGCATATTTTCTACCGACTATATACCTTAGAGATCGTGCAAGCTGCAGTGGCGACTCGCCTAGAGTTGGTCGGTTAGTTGGAATGACGAGAGGATCGTCATATATGACACACTACCTTTTTTGCGAAACCCTGAGAAATTTCGTGACAATTTTCCTATCCGAGTGCGACAGCAGGGACGGGGGTACAATTAAACATGGAGTATTGCTGTGTATCGATCGGTCAAGTAAGCCTAGCAGATTGCATGTCGTGTTGGCAAGCATTTCTGAACTTTCGTGTGTGACGAGCCTGAAGACCACCTGAAGATGGAGACTTACGTCAAGTTGTTGATTTCAGTGGTTATCATACGCAGGATTCTATTCGGATATGTTGGTAACCAGAGGATGGAAGGACAGGTTAGTTGCTCAACATCTCTGTACTATCTGCAATACCACTGAAATACTACCGACCAATCACATCTCTGTACTACCTCTATCCAAATGGGAGGTTAAGCGAATTAATAGAATAAGAAGGAATTTTCTATGGAGAGGAGATGACAGCACAAGAGGAGGCAATTGCCAGGTCGATCAATTGGAGGAGGGTATGCTGATCAAAGAAATTGAGCGGCCTCGGAATACATGATCTCAAGAATTTTTCCCGAGCACTGAAGTTGAGGTGGATGTGGTTCAGGTGACAGCAAACTATGGGTGGGGCTGCACATTAAACTCGACCAAAACAGAACAGTATATAGGACCTGTTCCGAGCATGCATAGAGATCAGAACGGCAATGGCAATAAAACCAGCTTTTGGCATGATCGCTGGCTGAATGGATTAGCGCCTCTATGCTACCCTGTAGCGTGGTGCAAGAATCAAATAGTACAAGACAACGACGGAAGAACAACTAGCGGCCTTGATACGGCAGGAAGTTGCAGCGTTCAGGCAGCCTATGAGATGTTGCTTTGGACACTTAACCGGCTATGAAGCTGTTATCTAGTTTTCGTACAGATTTTGTAAATAGTTTCTTCGCTAGATTCTTCTCGACGCTGAGACTAGTTTGTAATTTTTTTCAACTTCTATAATGAAAAGACAGAGCACTTGCTGTTCACCCTAAACAAAATCGTAGATGTCTGATTATATGCTGTCGACCTTAATTCTGATACTGAATTGAGTTAGTACATGTGTTTTTTTTAGTACAGTTATGTCCTGAGTGTCAGCACAAAAATGCTGACCGTCTCTAAATATTGCTACACTTTTAGAGACAGAGACACTTTGTATCCGACTCTGTTAATGAAGCCGCTTGTCTCCAATGTCAATTCTATATAGTAGTGAATTACGCAATTGATGATGAGGCCATTGCTGTTCCATAATATTTTTTTTTTCCAAACGAGCCTCCCATTTCTATTAAGAAGAACAGAAATAGAACGCTTCATCGTCAATCCCTGCCTCCCCTTTATCTTCACCTCTTCAGTTTCCTCCTTGATGGTCAAGCAGCACCTGATTCGGATTGGCGTCTTCGCTCTAGATGGTGTCATCTTCCACATCCACGGCGAGCTCACCTCTGCCATTGCTGACGTCACTACTAGAGCCAACGGTCGAACGGGAGTTGATTCAAAATTTGAAAACCTGGAGCAGGCCCCGGCCCACAAAAAGCCCTCTGCCACCGGTCCTCCTCCCGGCTCTGGTAGTGTTGACCAACTGTATCCCATCCACACTACGTGTCTTCACACCAGCTCCCTCGACGCCTCCGACGGGAGTGGATCAGTCAACTACTCCTTATCTAACCTCTGTTCTTCTGCACCGGCCTACTGCTGCTCTGATCATATAGCTAGTCCTCCTCCTCACTCTACCATCCTGACGAACGATTGTGACAAGCGTGCTTACTCATCCTCCCCTAATGATCTCAACTCTCAATCCGGTTGCCAGGACATCAATCCGGCTCAGCATAATCAGACACGTACCCCACCAACGATACTGGGGCCTGTAGCGTTTCACCAGTGGCACGAAAATTGTATAGTCAGAAAGACAGATTTATCATTTCCAAAGGAAGGAAAACCATTAAGCGGTGCTTCAAGTGCCTTGCTAGCGATCACCTGGTTGAAGAGTGCAGGGACCCTATAAAATGCAGCCGGTGCTTCTGTTCAGGACACAAAAGCTCCAAATGTAGAAAGCTTTCCACGATGTCTCGTTCATCCAGCCCTGCTGAGTCCTCAGACTACTACTCCGCTGAGCTCTCACCCTCCTCAGCCGCCGCCATGATCGCAGACACTACCATCCCACCACCCACTACCCGCCCACGCGGCTACAGACCCACCCCACCAGCTCCACCTCCATCACCCGGTGTCGAGTCCTCGTCCTCCACTCCTGCCAGGAGGGCCATGGCCGAGGCTCAAAACATAGTACGCCGCACCCCCACCAGCACTAGCTCTACCATGGCATGGCACTGGAGGTATCTCTGAGGAGGGTGGCAGTGAGAGTGCTGCTGTGGCACCAGAAGAAGGGGTCAAAGAGGATGTTGGACGTGAGGAGGGAGAAGTGGTTCAGCTGCCGGCGCCTGAAGCTGAACATGCTGCTGCTGAGATGGAGGGCCTCAGCCTGGGAGCACCTTCCACGTTCTCGGTGGGAGGGACGACGACGAGCACCCGACTCGCTCCCAGAAGCGCCGTGGACAGAGGAAGCGTGCCAAGGACTCGGCACGCAAGCTGAGGAGGAGCACCCGCCTGCAGTCCAAGGAAGAGCCCGGCTTCGAGATGCCGGCAGACAAGGCGGCTCGCGTTCAGCAGGCGAAGTTCGACTACACGGGTGCGTCTCGCCGTCTCAGACGTGCCATTGATCGTTCTTATCTTTTAGCTGATCCCTATTTCCATCCATCTGGTGGCGAGGAGTCCCTTAAGGACATAGCTGAGGCGTGCGGCGCTGAAGGAGAGGACGTGGAGTCCATCACTGGTGCGGCGGTGGTGCCGGCCGGTGAAGAATGAAGCGCGCCAGCAAGAGGACGTCCATAGGCAGGCTCTCTGTCTCCATCGAGCAGCCTGCCTCCAGCTGTGTAGTGGTAGTT
Source organism: Hyparrhenia diplandra (assembly GCA_015847255.1). Taxonomy (NCBI): domain Eukaryota; kingdom Viridiplantae; phylum Streptophyta; class Magnoliopsida; order Poales; family Poaceae; genus Hyparrhenia; species Hyparrhenia diplandra. Next base: position 76,832 of record JADLZK010008886.1, read on the forward strand.
CCAACACCTTGTATCCTCCCCGGCGCCCGGACCGGAAGCCCAGGCATGATCCTGGTGAATAATGGAAAGTTTCTAGGGGTGGCCCGAGACCACAGCCCTGAAGAAGGTGTTGTAAACGTACCAAAATGAATCAAAAACTGGCAGTTTGCACTTGGAATGTAAGAGGCTTGGGTGATCGTGAGAAATGTGGACTTGTGCTTGATGAGCTGTTGTCTTCTCGCCCTGACATTGTTCTTATCCAGGAGTCCAAGCTTCCATCTATCCCCCGCTAAAGTTAGCCTCTTTTCTTCCTCGTCGTCTTGACTCCTTCAGTTTCAATCCCTCTGATGGCGCCTCGGGTGGGATCATCACCGCCTGGTCTAGCTCCACGTTCAGTCTTACGACCTCCCCTCCACTCCCCACACCTTGTCTGTACAACTTGCTTCTACTAACACCTCTCTTTCCTTCTATCTCACTAATGTCTACGCGCCGTCAGTCCCGGAGCTGAGACCTCAGTTCCTCGATGAGCTCAAGGCCATCTCACCACCGGCTCACACACCATGGATGATTGCCGGTGATTTCAACATGATAAGATACGCTCACGAAAAGAATAACGACAATTTTAGAATGGCTGAGGCTGAGGCCTTCAACGACTGTGTCGTGTCAACGATTTGTGCCTCCTCGAGCTCCCTCTTCTGGACAGATGCTTCACCTGGTCCAACAAAAGGAATGTCCCCACTCTTGAGAGGCTTGACCGGGTTTTTATCAACATGCTTTGGGACGAGATCCTTCCCAACACCATCCTTGCTTCACTCACTAGGACCACTTCTGACCACGTTCCTCTACGCATAAGCATCTCAACCTCCATACCTCATGCTTCTCTTTTCCGTTTTGAGAACTATTGGACCAGCTGCCCCGGTTTTATGAATGTTGTCACTGGCGCCTGGAATTGTCGGACAGCAAACAGTGCAAAGGCCGTTGCTGCCAATCTGAAGCAGACTCGCACGGCACTAAAAACCTGGAGGAAGAACTTCTCTCACATCTCGCAACAAGAAAAGGACTGCAAGATTGTGATCAACCTGCTGGATTACATTGAGGAGCTTCGTTCTCTGACCGTTGCAGAATTAGCCCTCCGGGCTGTTATTGTCAGACAACTACATACCACCGTCAGGGCCAAACTGACGCTGTGGAAACAGAGAAGTAAAGCCCGGTATGCAATTGAGGGTGACGAAAACACACGCTACTTTCATGCCCTTGCCACCCAACGAAGGCGTCGCAATCAGATTCAGGTTATCCAGCATGACGGCCATGAATATTTTGGTCACGAGCAAAAGGCTAACATCCTGCATGCCTTCTACCGCACCCTAATGGGCTCCAGCAGGGACACCGTTTGGAGTATTGATCTTGATGAGCTCTACCCTAACGACCCCATCCCTTTGGAGCACCTCTGCATCCCTTTTGATACATCTGAAATTAAAAAAGCCATACATACCATGCACAACACTGCTAGCCCGGGGCCTAACGGCTTCGGCCCTTCTTTTTTCAAGAGCACCTGGTCCCTCACTTCACCTTCAGTCATTCAACTCTTCCACGACTTCTACCATGGTGATGCTGACCTGGAGAGAATCAACCGCTCTTACCTCGTCCTTCTCCCCAAAAAAAATGAAGCCCGAGACCCACGGGACTTTAGGCCAATCGCCCTCCAAAACACCACTGTCAAATGCCTCTCCAAAGTCCTCACCACACGTCTTCAAGCTTCCATTCCTCTCCTTGTCGGTAATGATCAGGCTGGCTTCGTACTTGGACGCTGCATCTCAGACAGCTACGCCTACGCTGCTGACCTCCTGCACGCTTGTCATCGCCGGCAAACCCCCACACTCATACTCAAGCTTGACTTCCACAAAGCCTTCGACTGTGTCAACTGGGAGAGCCTCCTTCACATTCTACACCACAGGGGATTCCCAGAGCAATGGTGCAACTGGGTTCGCTGCCTTCTCACCACCGGAAAGACTGCTGTCCTTCTCAACGGCGTCCCCGGTAAGTGGATCCCTTGCCGTAACGGACTGAGACAAGGCGACCCCCTCTCCCCTTACCTCTTCATCATCGTTGCCGACGTCCTCCGTCAACTCCTCCACCACCCCTCCTTCTCCTCAGCTCTTCTTCACCCTATTCTCCCCGGGGCGCCCTGCCCGGTGCTCCAATACGCAGATGACACCCTCATTTTCCTCCGGTGCACACCTGAGGCTGTCCTTCACGCCAAGCAAGCACTTGGCATCTTTGAAGCCGCTACTGGCCTTTCTATCAACTACCATAAAACCACCTTTCTCCCTGTTTCTGTTCCTGACGAAACAGCCCAAACACTGGCTACAGCTTTCTGTACAACCGTGTCTTCCTTCCCACAACCTTACCTTGGCCTTCCCCTCTCCCCCACCAAGATCACCGTAGCGGACTGCCTCCCCCTCGTCACCTCTGTTGACAAACACCTCTCTGGGTGGAGCGCTTCCCTCCTCAACAGAGCCGGGCGGCTCATTCTCTCCTCGGCAGTACTCACCTCCATCCCCCTTCACTACATGTCGGTTATGTCTATTCCTAAAACCATTATTCAGTCCATAGATCGACGCCGCCGTGCGTTCTTCTGGACCGGCGAGGAGACATGCCACGGATCCAAGTGTTTAGTGGCCTGGGAAACTGTCCAGCTCAGCAAACCTCAAGGTGGATTGGGAGTCAAAGACTTGGAACTCCAAAACCGTTGTCTGCTTTTGAAGTTCGTGGACAAAATTTTTACTAATGGTGAAGCACCATGGAAAGAGTGGATTCTAAGGGGCATCAATGCCCCAGATCATCGTACCTCAAACTCTGACAGCTACCTTTGGAGAATAGTGAACGACGAGCTTGATGCTTACCGACTGCTTACCACTGTCGATATCCACAACGGTGCCTCTACTTCATTCTGGTTTGACCATTGGCTGCCTGACGGTCCTCTCTGTTCATCCCACTCCGCTCTCTTCTCCCACACCTTGCGGCCTAACGTTTCGGTTCAGAGTGTTTTTCAGTCTAATTTTGATCTGTGCTTGCGCCCGCGTCTCACTAACGCAGCAGCTGCCGAGCTTGCCTCCCTACTGACTTGTTTGCAGGGACTTCATCTTGATGACCAGCCAGACCGACGCCTGATGAAGCTCACAGGCAAGAGATACACGAGCCGTGATGCTTACCGTGCATTGTCCAACAGAGATAGCATCACAGACCTGCACGGCCACCGCATCTGGTCGTCGCGGGTGCCTAACAAGGTTAAGATTTTCGCGTGGCTCTACTTCAAAGATCGCCTCAGCACGCGCACCAACCTCCACGCCAAGCACATCTTAGAGCACCCCTGCTGCGAGCGTTGCCCGGGAGGCCCCGAAGACAGGCACCATGTGTTCTTCCGATGTCCAAAGAGTTCTGCAGTCTGGAATCGGCTGGGAATGTCCCACGTCGCCAGCCTTGATGATGCTGATGTCTGGAATGCCTCGACTCCGGCCCACCTAGATGCAGCACTATGGCCGTTCGTGCTGCAGTGCATCCTTTGGCGGCTCTGGGATGCACGGAACGGTGAAATTTTCAGACACGAAACCCCGTCACCTCGCTCTATTATTTCTGCAATTTGTGATGATCTTATAATATGGAGTGGACGACTAAAGTTTGATCAAGCCGGCAACCTTGCTGCTTGGCGCCTGTACCTCCTATCCTGTAACGCTACTCTTTAGCTCCCATTCTTGGGTAGCTACGTTTTTGAATACAAAAAGGTGGGGAAGCTCTCCCCCGTTTGCTTTCAAAAAAAAAAAAAAAGAAGAAGAACAGAAATACACAGCAGTTTCAAGAACTGTTTTCAGAAAAGCAACAGGTAAATCGACAACAAGCCGGACAGAAAAGGACCCTGCAGACAGCAGCCAATGGCTCAGGGGAACAGAGTTTATACCACATATTATTGTTGTTCCGCTATTCAGCAAATTGATTGTCCTTTTTTTATAGTAGCAAATTGTATAAAAATACGTTCCTATATATGCTTATACACAAGCATTGGATTTAATAATGAAACTAATAATATATATTTACATGCCAATTGGAACTATATGGTCGACGCGATCAAACAATTTCCTCATATCCGTTGAGTGGAGAAGAAGCAAGAAGGAAGAGTGTGTAAAACCCGCCGGCAACAGTAGAAGCTCCCATGAAGCAGACGCCTGCCCCGACTTGCCATGGCACGAGCACGGCGATCCTCCACGAGAACATCGCCGTCAGCAACGTCGTCGTGAGCCAGACGCCAATCTTGGCACGGTCCTGGCCGGCGAGCCGAGCGGGGTGGTCTCGAAAATGCGCAGGAAGCAGAAGAGCAGGATGAGGATGGCGTACGATGCGATGATGAAGACCATAGCGGCAGCGTCTCCCGTGACCTGTGGATTGCGAGTATCGAGTTGGCGGTGACCAGAATGAACCCTAGAGCCGTGGCCACTGACGCCATTTTTGTCTGAAGACGCTACGATGCAGCTAGAGGAAGCCAGCAACTATACGTTCCGATCCTTTGGCAACAAACATTCCCGATGGAAGTTGGGTGCATACTATATTTATAGCCATATAGTATAGTATAGGGATAGTATCGAGGACAATGGGCGACGTGTGCAAGGCGTACGTACGCGGCTTCCAGCCAACACCCCACAAAGACCGCATCAAACTGAACATTATATAGGAATTCCCGCTATAGTCCATCACTGATTGCCTCCATGCAAAGGAATGCTAAGGTGGAAGCAGAGGGAGATTATTTGATTTGCGTACGTGTCAAGGAATGCTAAATAAGTACTCACTCCGTTCTAAATTATAATTCGTTTGACTTTTTGACTCTAAATTTAACCATTCATTTTATTAAAAAAATTATGCAAAAATAGCCAAATTTAAGTCATTTCTGAAGACCATTTGTTAATAAAGGAAGCCACAACAAAAAAAAAAGTGATATTTTTGCAAAATTTTGAATAAGATGAGTGGTTAAAGTTGGGGTTAAAAAAGTCAAACGAACTATAATTTAGAACGGATTTAGTAATACTCCCTCCGTCCCAGAAAAACATGCAACTATATGAGAAGCATGTCGGTCAAACTTTCTCAGCTTTGACTAAGTTTGTAGGAAAAAAGACGTGCAACATTTATATCTCTAAATAAATTTACTAAAAAACTAGACTTAAAATCTTTCCGATGATACTAATTACTTAGTGTAAATATTTATATATAATTACCGACAGTTTGAAAATGTTGGCTTCTTGGGAAGCGAGAATTGTATGTTTTCTAGGACGGAGAGAGTATGTAGTAGTCAAACAACAACAATACTAGCACATGTAGTCTAAGGAATATGGTTGGTTTTGTAATTAATCGAACGTCATGAAACTATCCACTAATTAACAATGGTCTTGGTAGAGTCAATCAATAAACATATGTGGTCCTTTCCACTCGGTTTTGGGCGTTCCTATTGCTTGCATGGTAACTTCTGTGTACTTCGGCTCCTGCGCAGCTCCGGTTCCGGCCGGTGCAAGAGCACAACAACGTTCATGCAATTTCGTCGTCCGTGTTCATATATACTACCAAACATATAACGTACACGCGACGCGCATGCACTGCGTGACACACAAGCGACGACGACACGACCTTATCCGTCGTACTTGATTAAATTCATGACTCATGAACACGCGGCGCCGCGTTACGTACATGCAACATACAGTTGCTGACGACGCATATGACTACCGTGTATGACCGTCAGCGTCTGACGGTTGCGTGCTGTGTTGTGTAGGACATGAACTCCGATATCGAGAGCCCATCTGTTTTTTTTTTTTTTTTTAGCAAAGAGCCCATCTGTTTAGTTGGTGAAAAATAAACTAAAAAGGTGGTACAGTATCCGTCACATCAAATCTTTTGACGCATAAATAGAGCATTAAATGTAGGTAAAATAAAAACTAATTGTATAATTTGGCTGAAAAGTAATGCGAGACGAATCTTTTGAGTCTAATTAGTCCATGGTATAATAATTACCAAATACAAACGAAAAAGTGCTACAGTAGCGAACACAATATAAGAATGCAAAGTTTTCCCAAAGCTACTCTGCGTGCCTTGAAAATGAACGCCAATTCCACCAGACGTACAAGTGTACAACATGATACTCTCTCTATCTCTATGAAAGTGTCGTTTTTTTACTTTTGTTCATCAAGTTTGACCGTTCGTTTTATTTAAAAAAGTTTTATAAATAATAAATTAAATCAATAATCATTAAAATATATTTAATGACATAATAAGTCATAATAAAATAAATAATATTTATATAAAAAATTTGAATAAAATAACTGTACAAACAGAATGGCGCGGAAACCAAAGTAACATTTTAAAGGACGAAGAGAGTATACATATATAACAGTTGTACTACGTACGTGGAACGCCTGCAGGCTCCCGCAGGAAGTGTAGCCTGTTTTCTAGAATCGCGCGCTTCTTTAATTTGAATTAAGAAGAATTAAGACGAGGACAAGGATTACTGCAAGGGTTCGAGATATACGTTGACAACGACTCGGAAGGGATGACTCTAGACTTGTGACCCGACCTGTCGTCTTTATGGTGACATGGATCTCATTACGATTTCGATGGGTCTCTATAGAGAGCCCACAACTGTCGTCTTTATGGTCACTGAGACGCGTTATGTCTATACGCGTCTCCGATGAGTGATGACCTTCATCAGAGACCCGTTTGCTCAATACGCTGGATGTCTTTTACATTGGTGACTTGTGTGGCCTATATTTTTTGAGTTAAAGGGCAAAGCCCCTGTCATTGCATTGATCAGCAAGGACACAAATCGTTTTACAGCACATAGGTGGGATACCCGTTCGTTATTACAGCTCCGCCAAACTTCGAAAATAGATGACAACTACAGTAAAAAGAAAAAACGCTGAAAACATGAAAACAACTTGGTCACTGCTTGTGAGATGTTTCTTCTGTCTTGCTACAGGTGCCATGATCTTCAGGCTTCATCATGCTTCTTGTGTGGCCTATATGCATGCAGGATGCAGCTGAATTCAAATATCTTTGTTACACCTAGTCCGATTGATGCAAACTTGTTGGCGGGGATCCATCTCAAACCACATGCGGTCATCCACTTCAGGAAGCGGTTTTCGTTCCATCGGTCAGATTCGGCTAGATTGGGCCGGAATTGACACGTGGAATGGGGAAGTGGGAGGAGAGGAGGAGGATGGGGATGACGACGGCGGCGGTGGCGTAGGGCGGCGGCGCGCGCCGCCCTGGGAGCGCGGGGCGGCGGGGGTGGGGCGCGGGCGGGCGTGGAGGCGCGGCGGCGGTCTTTGGGCTGAAGGCGAAGATATATTTTTATTTTCTTGCTTGTCCCCTAGAGATTACATGCCTCTTGCTTATATAGCCCGACTAGTGGGACTTGTAATCTAAGCAATCTCTATAAGGTTTCCTTATAACATTTGGAATACCTTTTACAAGCAATTCCTATTTTATTATTTCCTAATAACGGTCTCCCTTATAGATGAGATAGCCCCTTGCACACCAAAAATTACCTAAGATAATCCTAACTTGAAGGCGAAGCAAACTCGGAGTCGTACGGGAGAGGGAAAGCGGCGGCGGGGGGCCGGCCCTCCCCTGGCAGCGGCCCCAGCCCTCCCGGCCGGCGGTCGTCGCGTTTGGCCCAATTAGCCACTCTCGGGCTGGCCCAATTCTGGATCATGACATTTCCCCACCGTTCGGCGTGGCGTCCGTGCCGCCCAACCCACCGTGTGGTGGCGAAAGGCACGCCGATCGGGAAAGGCGACAATTCCAGGCCCCAGCAGAGGGCGAGAGGGCCGCACTTGTCGTTGTCGCCGCGGGATGCCGGAGTCCTTGTCGGAGAAGGAGAAGTCGAGGTGGAAACCGCCGAAGCAAGCGCCGAACTTGAAGCTCGGCGGGGGGCTGCACGAAGGAACGTTCGCGCATGCACGACGCGTGACGGAGGCGCGAGGGTGCCCGACGGCTCGAGCATCCGGCGAGTTGGGGGTGGAGGCGTGTAGGTGTAAGTCACCGCACCGCATCACCTTTGCATGGAGGTTACTGCGATGAGGCGGTCGACGTGGCGTGGCGGCGACGAGGTGAAGTCGAGGAGGCGGCCGTAGGGAGATCAATCGGGCGTAGCTAAGCGGGGGTCAGCTGCCTCTCCTTTGTCCACGGGCGCCAACCGTGATGTTGTCGATCGCGGAAGAAGGCGTCGCCGTTGTTGTCGGCGAAGGAGGACGGTGGCACCCTCGATCCTCGTCGGGGCGCTGCGGAGAAGAAGGGCGCTTGCGGGAACGCTGATCCTCCCGAGGGCGGTGGGGGAGGTGGAAGCCTTTGCTACGCCGTGCGGTGGAACGTTCTCCCCGGCGGGAAGTCTGGAGAAGCTCTAAAGTAAGCGGGGATGTAGTAGCGGTGAAAGTACCTCCGCGATGCCGAAGCGGAGACTCCCTCTGCGCGCGATTGATCCCGGCTCGATGGCGGCGGAGATGATCCCGAGCTCCTTGTTGGTAGTTGTGCCCAATTGCGGCTCGGTGATCATGTCGCTTCTTTGGCTGTCGACCCCTCGATGTCATCCTTGGCAACAATAAGGCGTTCTTTGTCGGCATGCGGTCACACGGGGGCAGCCGCTATGTCGCCGTCGAGGCCACTGGATGTTCGCGGCGGTCCGTTTGCGGCGCCCGGTGTCAACGTCCTTGTTGGCGTCGTCCGGCTCGTCGTCGTTGTAGCGGTGGGCAAGGTCGATGGCCTCCTCCAGCGAGCGAGGCTCGAACCATTCGGCGTGTTGCGGCGTCTCCGTAGGCCTTTCACGAAGAGTCGACCGCGGTGGTTTGTCCCTCGAGTTCCGCAGCGTAGTGCATAGTTCTCGAAGGCGTTGATGTAGTCGTTCGGCTTGCCCTCCCGGGAAGGCGGGCGGCGTGCGCCCGAAGTGTCGAGGTAGGTGGGCGGTCCGAGTGATGGCGTGGCGGTGAGTGAACTCGTCCCACTTGATCGGAGGATTCGTCTTGGACAGATCCATGAACGGACTGCAGCAATACCAATGAGGTGGAAAGCGGCGTAACTCACGTGGTCGGGGGGGGCGATCTCAAGTTAAGCTGGAATTTGGAAGAAGAGTTCCGGCTGCGCGAAGCCGAGGAGGTCGGGGTCGTCGGTGCGTCGTGCTCCGGACTTGCAGGCGCGTGACGTGGCGAGGGGATGTGATGCCGTGGTGGCACCATGGGCGCTGGGCGCGCGGCGTGGGCGCGATCGGGGGCCGCGGGTGGCGCTGGGGTAGGGCGGGGGCGCCGCGGGTGGCCTTGTCTCTGCCGGAGCGTCTGCCGCGGTTGTAGGTGTCGGTGGAGAGGAGGGGGCAGCGGTGCTGCGGTGTCGTTGAGGGTGGCGTCGATTTGGCTGGGCGTCACCGGCCGCGCCATCATCTTCCTCCGCCTGGAGGATAAGCGGTCGGAGCCATCGGCCGGAATCCACGGCGGGGAAGGGGGCGGCGGGCGGGCGGTGGCGGCCCTGTGCGGCGGCGGGGGGCGGCGGCCGGGGCTGTCCTCGGCGTGGTCGTCGTGCGTCGCGGGGGTCCTCGACGTGATGTAGGCGTACTCCATCCGGCGTGGCGAGTCTCGATGTCGTCGGCTACGGTGATCCGGCGCCGAGTTGTCGTCGAGGCGCCTTCAGCGCTTGTGATGAACTCCGTCATCTCGGAAGCCATGGGTGGTGGGAATCGTCCCGGTCTCCGGATACGGCCTGCCGATTCGGCTAGATTGGGCGGAATTGACACGTGGTGGGAGGGAGAGGAGGAGGATGGGGATGGCGGCGGCAGCGGTGGCGGGCGGCGGCGGCGCGCCGGCCTTGGAGGCGCGGCGGCAGCGGGGTGGGGGCGCGGGCTCGGGCGTGGAGGCGGCGGCGGCGGTCTTTGGGCTGAAGGCGAAGATATATTTTATTTTCTTGCTTGTCCCCTAGAGATTACATGCCTCTTGCTTATATAGCCCGACTAGTGGGACTTGTAATCTAAGCAATCTCTATAAGGTTTCCTTATACATTTGGAATACCTTTTACAAGCAATTCCTATTTTTATTATTTCCTAATAACGGTCTCCCTTATAGATGAGATAGCCCCTTGCACACCAAAAATTACCTAAGATAATCCTAACTTGAAGGCGAAAGCAAACTTCGAGTCGTGCGGGCGGGGGAAAGCGGCGGCGGCGGGGCCGGTCTCCTCCTGCGGCAGCAGGCCCCCCAGCCCCCTGGGCCGGCGGTCGTCGCGTTTGGCCCAATTAGCCACTCTCGGGCTGGCCCAATTCTGGATCATGACACACTGATACAATCTCTCTCTCAAACCGTGGGCTGGGCTTTGTCACCTTGACCTGATCGATCCCATGGTTTCACACTAAAATGATGGTCAGCACTGGCACAAAAAATTAACTAGATACTCCTTCCATACCCGTCTTCTAAGCCTAACTTTTACTTCTCATTTTTCTAAAAAATATTGGAAAGTGATATATGAATACTTTTTGAAAATACTTTTCAAAACAAATCCATTCATATGGTTTTCATTTCCAAACTCAATGACTTTAAAGTTATTCATCATTTTAGATTCTCAATTTTTATCCAACAAGCCTTGTCAAAATGACTTGAATTATGAGTATAGGGAGTATTATTCAACATACTGATATAGAATATTCTGCCTCCTACGCCATTACTTTTGACTCGACCAATCTTTTTCTTTTGTGACTTTTGACCTAACTAATTAAGCAAGACACTGCCACATACGCCAATCAATAATGTGGGTTGATTGGCTGAACCTCAGAGCTACACCTTTTCTTTTTTGAGAAGTACCTCGGGCTACACCTAACCCACACCAAAGCCCACTACTTACAATAAATATTTGTATCAACCCACGACCAACTGCTTGCGTGGAACCTTCCCTACCACTATAGATTTCCAACGGGCGGCCCGCTGGCCGCCCAATCGGTCGTGCCGTGCCGGCTGGCCAGCGCCGTGCCGTCCGCGGGCCACCGTGCCTCACGGCCCGTGCCTCTACGGGCTTGGTGTGCGGGGGTCGGCCTAGGCCCGCCCCGCGGGCCAAAAATCGGGCGATCGGACCGGGTGGGCCGGTGGGAAAAAAAGGTCGTGTCGTCTTGGCCGGCGGGCGATTTTTGAAAAACACTCAAACATGATCTTTTTTACACAAATTTCATCAAACATATGAAAAGCACAACACAAAATGACACGTACCACAATTTAAAATTCATCGGGCCTCACCGGTATATGTACAATATTAAACCAAATATGAAAATATCGTTATTAATATACCAAATATGTACAATATTATCACTAGTATATTTGACATCGGGCCTTCCCTATTTTGACGGGCGGGCGGGCCACCGTGCCCGGGGGGTCGGCCCAAGCCCGCCCGCCCTCCCCTCGTGTCGGGCCAGACTGGGCCCGTTGCCACGAGGGCTGGGTCGTGCTCGGGCGGGCCAAAACACCGGGGCCCGGACCGGGAGCCCGGGTCGCGGGCCGCATGGAAAAGTATACCTACCACTGCACTATACATTCACTTGTATATATAAGCCATTTCGATTTCCCACATATTATACAAATCCGAAAGTGAAAATTGACTATTTGAGGCCAAAATGAATTCAAATCAAAAGTTGTCAACAACAAAGTTTCATAACTTTTGAGATCTACAATTTTCATTTAGAGAGTTGCTCCATCGGATGTCATATACAAAATTTGAATTTCAAAATTTGAGAGATTTCAATATAGTTTTTCGCATGACAAGATCATTTCAAATCAAAAAGTTGTCAACTATAAAGTTTCATAACTTTCGAGATCTATAGTTTTTCGTTAAGGAAGTTCTTCCATCTGAGGTTGTTTGAAAATTCAAATTTAGAAATTTAGACCCCATATTTTGAGGCAACAAGTAAATTCAAATGAAAAAGTTGTTAACAACAAAGATTCATGACTTTTCGATATCTACATTTTTTTATTCATGTCATTTTTTCCATTCAAAATCATTTTGAAAATTTAATTTTTAGTGCATAATTTTAATATTCTACGTCTATTTATACCCCTACAAATCTGATTTGTAGTTGCGGCTAGATATTAAGCCGCCCCTATAAATAGATGTCATTTGTAGTGGCGGCTCCTAACAAAAAAACCGCTTCTACAACTGCTGCGTTGGGTCTCGAGACGTCCTGTAGAGGCTACTGGTGCCTTTTGTACGTAGTGCATTTAGAATCTCAATTCGAAACGGAGCCCTCCAAACACAAATTATTACTCATTCTGAAGATGGTGTCCAGATTTCCCTACCTCTTCTAATTTCCACTAACCCTCCTGATAATATTCTTTGCACTACTTTATTCATCATGTGGTACATTTGGAAAGCCCGCAATAACAATAGGTTCCAAAGGAAAACTTGGACTACCTCTCAGGTACATGCAGCGGCGATAGCACATATGCAAACTCATTTGCAGGCTATTCGTGAACGGGTACCCAATCAAACAACTCAACTCTAATGCCACACACAGATCCAGACCTAGCTCAAGCACGGATACATACGGCAGATCAAAACGCATACCACCATCACTCAACACTGGACATGTATCTACTTCAATTACCTTCTACTTTGCAGGGTACTCGGTGCTACTCGGACGCCTCCATCACACCGGATGTGGTCGCGGCTGGATCAAGAGCAGTAGGAATTGGCATTTTCATTGTTAACACAACCACCTCTCCTTCTCTTAGCATGTTTATCAGGGCAACATATTGAAGGATGCTTCCTCGGTTCTCATGGCGGAGTCATCTGCCATGGCTTTGGCTGTTTCACTTCTTAACAGGATGAACATTGATGATGCAGATCTTCTTGTTGATAATCAGGCGCTCGTAAACTACATCAACGCCTCTGATCCTACCAATCCTCCTGATTGGAGAATCAAGATATACACCCAGATGGTCCACTCAGTTCTTGCAGGTGCCTCCATGTGAGTGCACAGGATTAGAAGACAACACAACCAAATGGCTGATTTGCTTGCTAAACAGAGCTTAGTTTCTTCACAAGCTAATCGGCTTGACTACTCTGGATTATGTGTTAATCCAAGTCATGTTTATGGATGCCCTCTTGTGAGAGCGATCCATCATGTAACCATTCACTCTGTAATGGTGTTGACAGCTTCGTGTTAAACATGTTAAACGAGTCGGTCAAATGAAAAGGCTGGACGTGTTAAACGTGTCCGAATGTGGTGCCAACGTGCCATCGCGTAAACGCCGTACTGCCCACCCCAACCTTAAAACGGTAAATGCCGTACTGCCTCCATTTCCCCGTCTCGTACGCACGTCTGGACTCTAGAGAACAGCGACACCCGCACATCAGTTACAACTTACAACTGCTACAAAAGTGCCACGATATGAATCATGAAGGCCCAACTCATTTTCCATTTGAATCGTGTCGGTGTCTGTTTCGTGCATGCTGATTGCTGACGATGCTGTCGGCTCGCAGCTACTAGGTTCCAACAGCGTGGGTTCACAGCTCTGTTTCTGTATCCGCACCGCACCGCAGTACACGGCACGGTGCCTGAGACAAATGGACGGTGTTGCCTTGCCGTGGAGACTGGCGGAAGACTGGCCAGGAAACCTGCGTCCTTCCGGGTTCCGCGGCGACTGTCTGAAATCATGGTGCGGGTTGGCGTGGCGGGCTCGCGACGGCCGTCTGCTCCTTCGCGCGCGTAGTCGTCTCGGGAGTTTTTTTTTTTTTTTTTTTTTTTTTTGACAACAAACATGTATATATCAGCAGGATGCTGCTAAGACTTCCACGTTGGGAAGATTTACAAAGTTCAGTGCTCCGGGGAGGGGACACAGATGACAATGACCTGTATAGGAACAACCAGGAGCGTATAACTGATTGAATTACAGGGGTTGAGTAAAGCAAGCCTAGCTAAAACATTAGCTGTAGAATTGAGATCCTTGCTAATTTTGTATACCCTGGCGTTTGCATCTGAAGTGATGTTGTCGAAGATCTGTGTATAAGTCTTCATTCACCCGAGTCGTCTCGGGAAGTTGAGCTTTCATCGACAGTAGGCCGGACTGAACCATTAACGTTCTTTGCCATTTCGCTTTTGTCCTTTCCTTACTGGATAGAAAAAAGATACCCGTTTCATCTCGGTAGTCGTCCTCCTGTGCCCCTAAAAGAATAGATTTCTAGGAATTGATTTGTTTAGGGACAGAGGACGTATTTTATAACATTTACCTTTTTTTAATATAAACCTTTTGTACAAGATGCTTCCTAGTGGGGATACTCATATTCTATTACCAACTAGTCTATTAATGTGCAGTTACAAATACACTTATCTCTACAAAATATACATGTTTTTGTAGTCTACTAGTCCTATAAACCAGCTCTAAAACACTAAGACGACAATTTTGAGGTTGTTCGGTGTCAACAGACAGTCACCTAAAGAATAGTGTCATTTTCCTATTCTTACGAGCACATTAAGGAAAACATACTCTATCCTATATATAATAAGCTTTTTAAGAGTGGACCAACAAATATCTAGATTGATGAAGTCACCACATATATCTTATTATCGATATGGACTAATGGACATGCTGCCTAAAGAATGGCATCGTTAAACTAGGTCTAGTTTTCAAACGGTTCAAAAAGATGATTCACTAGTACAATGAGGTTTAGTACTGACGGATCCAGAGACGTCTTCAGTGGTGTATAATCAAGCCGCTAGCTAAAGGCCTGCGATAATAACAAATATTACAGAAGGTTGTTTAGCGCCAGAGTTACTGCAAGTTCAGTGGTGGCTCGCCACAAATAATCGCTTGTATAAATTCTATTTCTACCCGCTAGTAGGAAAGTGGTGACTTCACTGGTAGCTATATTATGGGAGACGCCACTAAACAACATGTTTCACTGGCGGGTAATGTGAGGGGCGCACCATTTTTTTCTCCATTGGCTCTGCCTCCTACTCGACCGCCAGTGAAGGTTTGGGCATGGTGCTGTGAAAAAAGCTCCAGTGTACTAGTGATTGTTGAGCTAGGAGGTTCCGTTGTTGCCGGCGTTGTTGCATGGGAGGAGAAGAGAGAAAGGTGGTATAATAGGGTATAACTGGGTCGAGACTTGATATCGAGAGGGGGTTATTCCTTGACGTTTTGTTTGGATGCACATATATCCACCTTAATCCATATGTGTCAGAGTACATTGGAGTGAAACTTAAACTAATTTACACTCCAATCGACACCAACACATATAAATTGATGTGAATTAATATGTATCCAAACAAGGTTTGAATGGAAATAGAGGGGTGATGGTTAGAGGTTGGGTTTTTTCTGAGGAGGCTTTTTCTTGGTCATGACAAAAATATTTTAAAATATTTTTAAAAAATAAATTTATTTGAGACGTAAATGTTGCTATATTTTTTTATAAACTCATATGCTAAACTTTGAAAAAGTGATTTGGTTCAAATATAAAAAGAGTACTACTATTTTTTTTTAGAATGCAAAGCGTACAATCCTTTTGGGTTTTTTTAAAAAAAAGGCTTCCCAAAGTACGTTCTGATGAATTGCGGTTGAATCGAAGGGGTCAATTTCTGCAGCAACGCGTATAAAGCGGAGAAAAGAAGGCTCGGTGGTATCCTGGAGCACTGAAGTGCGCAGCCCCAAGACACACGGCTGATTAGGGCGTCCCCCAGCGGCTGACATCTCACTAGCTAGGAGGGTGAGTGAGCCAATAGGAGAGAGAATAAGAAAATTTTTGACCCTAGCGAGTAGAAGCGCCTAGCTCGCACGTTTTCCAGCAAACCTGTGTCTATATCTCTCTTCCGTGCATGCCGCTCAGCTTAGGGCGGCTCGAGCGGTCGACGATTTCACTAGCTATTTGGTGACGCGGAGGTGAGAGGCGTAAAAATCAATCTCGCTAGCAACTCCGTCGTCGCTTATCTCGCTCAAACACCGAGGTGAAGAACAGCGGTGCAGCAGTGGAGAGGGAATCTCGCAGGTTCAGATATAATAAAATAACACCACATGTGGGGTCTACACTAGTACCTAAACACTTATTGGTGGCGGGCAAAATATGTTTTTGGTGGCGGGCAAGTGTGCCCGTCACCAAGTAAAATCCGCAGAAAATAAATTTTTACCGTGGACGGGCAGAGTGCCCGCCACGCTTATTTAAGCTTGCGTGGCGGGCGAGTTACATGTGCCCGCCCACGGTTAACTAATTTCAAAAAATAAAAAAACAGAAACCCTAGATAGGCCCGCCCGAGCCCATCCATGGGCCCGCCCGAGCCCATCTAGGGTTAGGGATCCCGCCGAGTGGATCCGGCGCGCCGCCACCTGCTCCGCCGCCTTTCGTCACCTCCGCCGGGAAGCCACGCCAATCCGCCGCCGTCGGGAGGACCCCCGCGCCCGGATCCGCCGCCGGGAGGGAGGCAACGCCCGAATCCACCGTCGGGAGGACCGCGCGCCCGGATCGCCGCCGGGAGAGAGGCCACGCCGAGATCCGCCGCCCGGGAGGGTCGCGCCGCCCGGATGCGCCGCGGGAAGGAGCACCCGCGGCGGATCCGCCGCGGGAGAAACCCGCGCCCGAATGCGCCGCCCGGGAAGGAACACCGCGGCCGGATCCGCCGCCGGGGAGGACCGCCACGCCGGATCCGCCGCCCGGGAGGGTCGCGCCGCCGGATGCGCCCGCCGGGAGGAGCACCGCGGCCACCCACATCACCACCGGGGAGAGGGAGCGGGAGAGAGGAGGGGATGGGTGGGGTTGGTGGGAGAGGGCGCCGCCATGGGAGGGGAGGAGGAAGGACGGGGTGCGAGAGGGAGAGGAGGGAAGGGCGCCGTCTCGCGAGATGAGGGAGAAGAAGGAGAGGCGTCGGGCAGGAAAGGTGAGGGCAGGGAAAGAGAGAGTGATGAGGAGACGAGAAGGAAACCCTAACTTGTCATATATATATAGTCGAAGATTGAAATCGGGCCTTGTTGGGCCTGTTGGGCCTAGGCTTTACCGTGGACGTCGATTTAGGATGCCCGCCACGGAAAATTTTTTTTTTGCGTGGCGGGCACTTTAACACGCCCGCCACGCAAAAGATTTTATTTTTGCGTGGCGTGCGTGGTAAGGTGCCCGCCACGAAGAAAAAATCTTTTCGTGACGGGCAAAAAAAAAATCCGTCACGTAAAAAGAAAAACTGGGCGTGGCGGGGTATTTTCCGTGACGGGCAAAAAAATGCCCGCCCACGGAAAAAGATTTTGCAAGTGCTTTCGCAAAATCATTTCGTTACTAGTGCTAGCAGTGACATGGCTATTCAAATCGCTAGGTGCCAGCGATTTCTGTTGCGGGTGCCCTTAGTATTCTTATTTGTTTATTCGATTTCGTGCCCAGGTCAGCTGACGATTTGTTGAAACCGTTGCGGACGCCCTTATAGACACACGGCCCGTGTCACTGTCCTGCCCGACGCTCCTCCATTCGCCGGCAGACGTAGTCACCCCACTGCTATTGTGCCATCGTGCTCCGCCGAATGGCAACACCACGAATTATTTGTAATCTCTCCACAAAGCTGGTGGCAATGGTGCTCGGCACGGCAGCCAGCACCCGTCCACAGAGTGGAAGCCCCGTCGTCGCTTGCTAGGTACGAACCCATGTGGCGGCAGCTGCTCGTGCGTGATCTCGTCAGACCGTACGCCTGCCATGGCGAGCGACGACAAGTTCGTGCTTGAGCATTCAGATTTGATTTTCTTCGTTCAAATATATAACCAAAGAAGTACACGCGGGCGCTTACGGCTTACACACCTCATTACACCTAGAACGTGCAAAAGAAAATTCGGCTTTCGCCTTTGGCCGTGTCACACCGCAGAGGCAACAAGGCTATATCCTATAGGTCCGTCCCGTCCGGCGTCTCACTATAAAAGAAGAGCGCGGAGAACGTTTGAGCGCCCAGCAGCATGCGCCCATGCTGCTCCTAGCTCTAGCTAGTTCTCTCTGTTCAGATGGCCGAGAGGCAATATTCCACCCTGACCAAGCTCGGCTTCGGTGTCCTGGCGTTCAACTCGGCGCTCGCCATCTACAACTCCCGGGGCGACGCCGGCTCCGTCGCGTTCGTGCTCGCCGCGGACGTCGCGCTCGTGCTGCTCTTCCTCTGTCTCCGTGCGTTCGAGCAGGGCGGCAGAGGCAGGGATGCCAAGGTGAAAGCCGCGGTGTGGGCTCTCACCACGCTGCTCACGGCCATGTTCGCCTCGAGGGTGGCGCCGCTCATGCCGCCGGCTGTGGCCGCGGTGGTCTGGCTCTTGTCCGTCGTCACGGCAGCAGGAGGGTTCTGGTCATTTTTCCTTAGTTAATTAATCCTTTGGATGAGTTGACGTCACTGTCTGCGTTTTGCTTGTCGGGTGTGTGTGGTTGATTTCCTTTCTTGCTTCCTGCACTCTCTTGTGTTGTTTCCCCACTTTCTCGGTTCATCATCACTCTGAATAAAAAGTTTGACATCGATGCAGAGGGTAATCCTCTGGCCGGTGTCTGTTCGCTTGACCACCTCGCCTGTTTAGATTGGGACGTTCAGACTTCAGAGATGGAACGGGCCTATCCTGATTATTACTCTTTTAATGTTAGTCAAACTTAAACTTAAGATAGTTTCACTTGTATGGTTGCTAGAAATTAATTTATTTAAGGACGGAGGAAGTTCATTGTTCTTTCCCTTTATCTCTTATTGTCTTCCTCCTCCGGCGAGACCTTCGGTCGCTGACATGATTTGCGGCTGGATGTGCGGCGAGCACGGCCACGACGGCCGAGCAAGGTGGGCGCGGGCTAGCGGGCGTGCTAGGCGCCGACCAGGCAGCCCAGCAACGGCCCACGAGGCCCGGCCCGACGTCGCGTTCGTCGGCTACCTCGCGCCTCCCGATCGTCTTCCTCGCCCCTGCCCGCGCCCGGCCCTAAATTTCGCCGGAGCTCCGCCCGAACCCTAGGGCGCCGGCGGCGTCCGCCTCCTCCCCTCCCCATTCTTCTCCCCCGCCCGACAATCCTAACCCTAGCCGCCATTGGCGCCGCCGCCTCCGATCTCCGACCCCACCGCCATGGACGACCTCGACGCCCCCGCCGCCTACCCATACCCCTTTCGATGAGTCCGGCCCCGGCCCGGCTCGGTGGCGCCCGCCCGCCGAGCTCGCCGGCCAAACCGCCGACCACCGTCGTGTCGGCGGCGCGGCCAGAGCGGTCGGCCGGATTCTACGGCCCGGGAAAGAGTAGATCGAGAGGGGGGAAGGCCGCCGGACCCTAACCGCCGAACGCCGACGGCGGCATCCGCCTTCGTCGTCGTCTCACGCGAGGAAGGAAGAGGGGAGGGGAAAGGCCGCTTTGGGCCGTGGGCGCGGGCTGTAAAGGCTGGTCGGCGCCGAAGATTCCCCGGACTCAGCCGGGTGGGCGGTCGTAGTGGAGCGGGGGAGCGCAGCAGCGTGGCCGATCGCGTTCAACGCGACGAAGTCTAGCGTGGGGGGCACAACCGCGTGTGGTGGTGGGGCGGAGCGGCGTGGGTGGGCAAAGACTGGATTGGGCTAGCGGCGCATGGACCAGCGTGTCGGACGCGACCGACGCGGCGTCAACGGACACGGCGGGGCCTGTCGTCGGCAGGCGCGATCGGGGCTTGCGCGCCCCGATAATTTTGAATAGAAACGAGTGCTCTTCTTCAACACCAATTTGATCGTTTTTCGTCTCCCGGTGCAAAAGCCTACGTGCGTGATTTCTCCTATATGAAACGGTTTCCTCAATTTAGGCTCTTTTTTTCTCATTAATTAGGTTGTCATCAGCAGTTTGCTTATATGGCATCTTATTTAATGAAGATAGAAACCACAACAATTTGTCATTGGGACTACCCTTAGACTGTTCAATTGTGGGGCCCACAAGACATTTTCTGTGGCCAACGTCCAACGTATATTTTATCCCTAATCTATCCTCTGTAGGCTATCATCGCCAACCCCCTTCCTTTAGCTGACATGGTACCTACTTATTACGACATGCCCACAACGCTGGACCTATTCAAGTGCGAGTCATTCTGACCAACTCACAATCAGAATTTCAGAATTCTCCTACTGAAGTGGGCTTCTAATATTTCTTCATTCAAAATTTAGTATAAATCATGATTTTGAACCGTTGTCTGACTCTACCGATAAAATATGACCCCATGGACAGAATAAAGAGCCCGATCTGACACATTACTACGCCAGGTCAGGTCAAAAAATTGATCGGGCCCCCCTATACTACGTCGCCTGCCTGCCAGGCCGGTTCACCATGCTGCCCCATCGACCAAACTCACAATGACGTAGCCCGCGCGCCCAGCTGGCGAAGGAGGTGTTGCATTCTCACACGGCAACGTCGGGCGAGCATGACGGCCGTGCAAAGGAGCTCGCGGTCTCTCTCTCTCCGCTACACTAGGTCACCGGGCGCCTCCGACTCGCGCTGCAGGCCGTTGCCACGCGCTAGTGCCCACACCCTCCCACGCAGGCTACGCAGCCATGAACAATCACTGCTACAGAAATCTTTTACGTGACCGGTGTTTTTGTTTTTGTATGGCGGGCAAAGTTATTACCCATCACCGCGGTGAGATCATGGTAAATCGTGGAACAACCACGGTGAGTCCTTCTACCAATGACTGCTATAGTAAAGTTTAGGGCAAAAAAAAAAAAAAAAAAAAAGCCCACATGGGCTTGGATGTGGGCCGCTATGGACCAGGGGGTCCCCCGCCGCCGCCACCAGATCCCACGCGCTTGAGCCGGATCCGCTGTGGTGGGGGCTGCTGCCTCCCTCCATCGCCGCTGTCGACACAGAGGCTGCCGCGCCGGTGAGGGTGGAGCCGCCGGTGGGGATGGAGCCAATCTAGGAGTTGCACGTGTGTCCAAAATCAAACACATAACTAGCGCCCTGTTAATAAAATGAACCAAATTATATCATATTGACTTGAGTGGTAGGAGTATGGGCCTGTTTGTTTCCGTGGCTGGGCCGCGCGATAGGCAGAATCGTCGATTCCCTCGCTTTCCGAATAAGCCGCGTTGTAGTGTAAAAGTGAACCGCCAACGGCGACTGCGTTCCAAATAAGTGCGTCTAACGCGAGGCTTTCGGCGATTATCCGCTTCATGTCGCCGCCGCCGCAGAAATCGCGGTTCCAAACGAGCCCTATATATCATCGCCGTCGGCTTGGTATGATTACCTAAGCGGTTGGTGTGGACGGTGGCAGCGACGCGGCGCCGCTTTCGACTGGCTGGGCTGTGTGCACACATGTATCATGTGTGGATGCGGCTTTCAAGTAGAACACTGCTGCGTTTTTTTATTACAGTACAATTTAACGTATGCTACCACCGCCAAGGCACAACACGTCGCACGTGTGTGCACGCGAGCGCGATATGGTGGACGATCCTTGTCCGTACCTGTGTATCCTTTCGTCGTTGCTTCCAATCATTCAGCATCGCCACGTTCTAATAAACGGTTACAAAGGAAAATATCCATTTGACCTCTCTCGGCTAGCTGTTGCATAACTTAGATTTACCTTTGTCGATTAGAAAAGCAGATGCTTTTTTTTTGGACAAGAAAAAGCGGATCGTTAGACTTTCTCTATTTGAAACCCGTATGATTTATCCCCAGACAGTTTTAAAATAAATCTATGGATTTTAATGGTTGAAAGAGTCTAAAAATATGGTTCTTTAATTTAGAGAAATATACACCCGACTCACAGAGTAGTTTAGGATTAAAAATCAAATGCTTTTTTTTCTCACTGAAAAATAACAGCAAGGGACCTACAACGGCAATGAACACCAGTCCGTGGAAGGCCTTGTGTCTAGTTGGCCCAAAAGCTCAATAAACAGTGGTTTCAGCAGGCCCATGGATCATCCTTAATCGTAGGAGCGGTCAACAAGGTCCATGCGTAGCCCACCTTATCTTTGTTGTCTTAGTGGGCCAGACCCATGTTGATAATCCTTTGTCCCTTTGCTTTTGATTTGAAAATTACGTTTTAGAAAAAAAAAAAAAAAGGGTAAAAAAGAAAGGCTGAGTAAAAAAAAAAAATAAAAATAAACTTTCCTTCCCTAGGAAGCAAGCAATCATATCGTGTGAGCGTGTGTTCCTTTCTCTGTCATAAAGGCTTTCATTGACGAATCTTCGAGAGCAAGTCGCGTGTACCTTAGTTTCCAAAAAAAAAAAAAAAATCGCGTGTACCTTCAAGAAACAACACAAATCTTGTACCGCCTGCAGCTAGCCCTGCAACCTATCGTGTTGTTATCACGAGTTGTCGACTTTCTCCAAGCATCGATCAATTCTCTGCTAGCACTACTATCATGGATCATCAGAGAGTCGCCGGCGTGGACGCCGCCGCAGGCGGCGGCCTCATCGACCGTGCGGGAGCCGTCCTCCTCACCGCCACCTGCGCCGTAGCCACCTACAGAGCGGCGGCGGCAGGTGACGTCGCGTGCGTAGCGTTCGTGATCGTCAGCTACGGCGCTCTCCTGCTGCTGCTCCGTTTCCTTCGCGAGTACGAGCTGTTGGCGCCGCCGGAGGCGGCTCTCCGTAGAGAAGGGCTCAGGCGCAGGGTCTGGGCGCTCTGCACCCTGCTCACCGCCATGTTCGCCTGGAAGGTTGCCGGCGTCATGACGTGGCCCATCGCCGTGGGCGTCTGGGCTGCGGCTGCTGTGACTTCTGCTGGTGGCTTCGTTCTTCTGTTTCGTCAGCGTTGACGCTGATGAACACTGCATCTAAGATTCTTAGTGATCGGCCCTTTCTACCTGCTTGCTTGTTGATGTGTGTGCATGATCGGGTCTCTGTTTGGGAAATATTTCAGGTACGTACACACTGATGCTATGCAGTGATCATCTTAGTTTCATTCATATGAAGTTGAATATCTTAGTTTGTTCCTTTGAGGAAATAACATTGGATCTTTTCTTTCAAAAGAGAAAATAATGAAGGAATGGATCAAATTGCAGGGTATTTGTGTGGTATCGGTACGGCAAGGCATCGATGGACTGTGTAACTATTTAAGCTCAAGCCTCCTACAATTACATAAGATTGGTGCTAGTATGCTCGCTGGTCAGGTTGCTAGTAGGATATATTACATAATCTGTATTCTATCAAGCTTATGGTGTGCCAGTGCTACTCTATAATTATTTTACTTTTGGCAGGTTATTACCGTGCACTATGTGTTTGTGAGGATGTGATTGAAGGTTTTACCCTGTTCTAATGGTGAAGGACATGATGGATTATTGCTACCTATTTCAAGCAGCCAACAGGATACAAATGTGCAAATATAGCGTATTTTATATATATATATAGTGATTTGGCTGTGTAATACTGAAGATGAGCTGCCAGAGTGTTACTGTGCAGGTTCGCTTGTATCTCTGCATTGCTGCTTTATTTATAAAACCCCACAACCACAACTAGGTCCTTGTTTCAAATCAAAAAAAAAAAAAAAAAATTGAACTTCTTTCTAGTGGTTTTGGAATTTAATTGCAACTTGCACTGGCTACTTAATGTATTTGGGCCAATGATAGTGGATCGGGTGAATATATTGGGTAGTTGATACGACTCAAAATAACAAGATCATTACGGTGGCCAGCCTCATCGATCAAATTTTGAAATCGTCATGTGGTACCACACATGACATTTGAAGTGGCATTAGGTGGCACTAAACAACCTTGAAACTCATTTAAGGAAGACAAACAACTGGTTTTGATAATTGAAAGAGCTAAGACATCCGGTTTTCTACTTTAACGAGGTAAATCAAAGCTCGGCAGTTACGAATGTCTGGATGAAAATTTTTGTCCGACGGTGAGTCGGTGGCCCAACTCTACCTCCACGGTGGGACCTGTGGTCTGTGGCGTATGCGCGTGGAAGCCCAAAGGTTCCCAGCTGGATTCATCATTTCGGTGGACTGGCCCAGTGAGCACACGGCCGGCCCAATAAACAATGTCCACCGACCTCAAATGATCCGCAGACATATGGGCCCGGTCTTTCCTTGGACACCAAGGCACATGATGTGATCTTTATACGTACTCTCATTTGCCGGTCAAAGTCAGTGACACAATGGACTACCAGCAACACTCCCTGTTCGGTTGCTCAGGTTTAGTTCCTGGCCCTGAACCGATCCAGGCTAGGATCCAGTGCAACCAGCAGGATCCACTCATTCCTGGTTGTCTTGCAATCCAGAACATGATCCATTCCAGCAGCTAAAAACTTGTGTTCGGCTAGACCAGGAACAAGACCAGGAACAACATGCATGATTTGCTAGCTATGTTGCTCTGAAGTACTACTACATTACAGGCTAATCTCAACTAGCTGTGCACAGCTCAACAAGAATACAACCAAAGCTTCAGACATGACATGGGTAACTCCATGCAAACAAGAAACAATTGGAGAATGTGTGGCCACTTCCCTAAGCTGAACCAAAATGCATCTCGCAGATACACACTTTGGTGAAAGCATAAACACTTTTAAGTACCGTTTATCATCTGAACTAATAAAGACTGCCAAGTTCATGACATGCTACTTAGTTCAACGATGACAAAACTATTAAATATTGTTTAGCATCTGAAACTACAAGCTGGAAGCGAATAAACATAGTAGCCACAGCCTTGTAATCAAGATCCAAGGGGAAGTTCAAGCATGTGCTCGAACACTTCACAGCAACTCTAACCGTTCAGCAAGTAATAGTGCCTCAAGTTCTCTCCGTTTCTCCAGCCCTGAAAGATCACACGTTCAGTGAGTATATGGATTAAGCATTTAAGCTACAAGTAGGTAGCTTTCAAACATCATCGAGATGCAATGAGCAAGCAAAGAATGAAACTATCATATAACAAAGTATTCCTTGGATTAAAAACAGTAAAACTAATGTAACTATCACTGTGAAGGCTTAACTTCATGAGAAAATAAAAGGGAAACAGAAGACTGATAAGCTTATGCCCACCCCCATTATATTGATAAAAAGACATTAGGCTGCAGGATTTCAGAGTTTTAGACTGTTTCAAAACTAGCTGTGCCACACCTAGATTCCATTTTCTAAACTGAAAAGTAATAAATGATGGAGTTCTACGATTCACAACTATTGAATCCATCAGCTAAAATTGCAGGTTGGTAGCCCAAAAAATCCTTACTTTGAATTGCATTAAGATACACAAGTCAAAAGATGGATGTCAGGTCAGCCCATGATCTGTCCAGCTAGTACATATAAGCATGCTCAAGTACTCAAGTACTGAACTCAAATTGTAATTCAAACAACTTCTATCAGTTTTCTACCCATATTTTTTTCCAGAAATGATTTGATGCTCAATTTCAATGACAGCTAGCATGATCATGTACTCTCAAGTACTGAACTGCTCCAAAATTCAGAAACTCAATTTGTGACCAGCAACATTACAAAAACTATTGTATAGGAAAGCATGTACAGTGAACAGCAAACAACTGGAATCTATTGTAGCTAATAACTGAAACAGCCCCAGCCCCACCAAAAGAATGTCTTGGGCCTCAATATAGAACAAAAGAACAGGGCAATCACATATTTATTGACGAACAGGGCAGCAATATAGAAGAGGGCAATAAGAGGGAGAAAAGTACCTTTTGGTGTCAAAACGGGGTCCCAGGAAGGAGGCGGCTCGTCTTCACCGACCCTAGGAAGTGCTGATACGATCTGAATAAAAGCACAAGTAAAAGAAGTCAATATACAAAGCATCTTTGAGTACTACTGTCACTGGAGAATAAAAGCACAGAATTATTCTACTGTCATCTGAATAAAAGCACAGAATCCTAATCCTATACTCTAAATGTCTTGGGCCTCGTGAGGGTGCTCACTGTCACTGGAGAGGACGCTGCTCCTTTGAGTACTACTGTAATTTAGACTACTGTACTACTGCAATCATCTGCATTCTGTACCAACTATTATAAAAATCAGGTAGGGCACCTTTTGGAAGATTTGTTAGGCTTTCTGGTCGAATTGATAAGCTACAGACCAAGCAAAATTCTCCATATATATAATACAGTATTGGTAGGCGAAAACAAATTTGAAACGGCCTTGGATTCTCTGCTCGATCATGGCTAAAGCCCAAATTAACCAGTTGGTTCTGTCTGTGTGGTTTGTCCAGCAAAGCCTGCTGAGCTAGTCATTATTGCCGTGCACTCTGTCAGCAGCTACCTGCTAGCGACAGACATCGGCCACTCACTCAGCAATGATCTGCTATGCAGTTTGTGTGGACAGAGATCGACAGCCAAGATGAACCAAGAACCCTAGGCAAACTAAGAGGAACCAAGAACCCTAGGCAAGACGAGGAGGAAGGAGAGAACGTGGGGATCACCGGCGAGAAGGAGATCGATGTAGGGTCCGTCGTGGTCGCCGTCGCCGTCGCCGTCTCCTCGGGTCGCCTCGCGACGGCAACCCCGGAGTCGCCTCGCGCCGCCACCCCCGGTCACTCCGCGTCGCCCGCACGCGGCTTGGATCCTGAGGATACGAGGTCAGGATCGATGCCGGGCCCGGAAGGGAGTTTTGGCACCAAACCGAGCCCGTTTCCAATCCGACTGGGCCGAAACGAACGACACTTCCAGGCCGGACCAGGTTTTAAAACGGGCCATTTCGTTCCGCATGGAACCGAGGCTGTTCGGGCCTGGAATTGCCTAACCGAACGAGGCCTAACGCGGAAGCATTCTAGCCAGTCTAGCTCAACGCTACAAGCGCAAGCAAGCAAAGCTCATCCCTGACATCCCCAGAAAGGCATCACTGGATATGCACCGGAGACGCGCCGTCGCCGCGCGAGCCAACGGCGGGATGGTCATCCTCGTCACTGCGATGCTCGTCCTGACCGCGACGTGCGCCGTTGCCATCCACAGGGCGGCAGCCGCCGGCGACGTTGCCTCTGTGGCTTTCGTGGCAGTAAGCTACGGTGCTCTTCTACTGCTGCACCGCACACTTGGCTCGTACGAAGCTGCGATCGAAGCGCCTGAAGATGATGCCGCTGCCGAGCACGACAGAGAGCGGCTGAGGCGCAGTGTCTGGGCGCTGAGCACGCTCCTCACCGTGCTGTTCGCGTGGAAGGTCGCCGGGGTGGTGCCGTGGATCGCCGGCGTCCTCGTCTGGGCTGCGGCGGCCGCGACCTTCGCTGCCGGCTTCTTCGCCCTGGTTCCACGTCGCCGCCGTCGATGAACCAATCCAACAAAAGTCATGCAGGCGCGCCTGCATGTAAGGCTTATTCAGCGACGAGCCGACCACTACTCTTGTGCACGTATGCATGATGATCAAGATACGTTCGTCTTTTGTGTGTTAGGTAAATTATATGAACATCAAGCAGGTAGCTAATAAGTACGTGGTGCATGATTAAAGGACAAACATGACATATTGTCCTTACGAATATTGAACTGATGCTGGTCGGGACTACTCCAATCCATGGTGTTTCGATGTTGCAGGGTATTTGGTTTGGCGATTGATGAATCAGTTTTAAATTATTAAAACTCGGACGATAAGTATAGATAAATTGATGAATTGCTACTATAGGTGAGCCAAAGGTGAAACATAATGCTGGTTTTGCCACAAACGCGTGCTGAGGATATGCTGAGTAGGACACAAGATTGAGTTTAATTTGTTCTTATTCATAAATGAATCGTGATGCTCGTATTGTTAACGAGTATATATACTCTTCAGTTGTACAGTAGCTTGTTATAAGCTTTTATTTAGAGTTTTAGAGAAGTATTTTTGTGTTTTTTACAGACATTTATACGCGCACGAGAGGGTAATATAGCAGAACAAAACGAGAGCTGATAAAGGATAACACTCCAAAGGAAATGGCTTGGCAAAGTGCCAAAGTGTGAAAGTTCTGCAAAATTCTTCTGAGGTATTGTGCACACATATCGGACTGAAGGTTCGTTTTCCTGTGTGGTGATGGTGAAGAGAAGGAAACGCATGCATGGATTGCTAGCTATTTGAAATATAGTGCTTTCGATGTACTCCATTAATTCTGATGAATTTTATGATGGCCTACCACAACCTGTTGTATTCTAGGTGTTTGCTTACCGGTTATCACTATCGCTCCAATAATTGTTGTTTCTTCTCTTAATTGTATCGCTGCTCTTGTAAATTTTGATGTTCATAACTCTTGGAACATTCAGCGCCGCAACGTGCACGAGGTTGTTATTATTTGCCGGCGTATGCAGTACTGTGTTGGGCCGATTGTCCCTTCACATATAGCCCACAAGCTTGTAGCAACCTGTGCAAGACCTGAAGGAGAGGGTTTGGTGAATGAGTTAAAAGTTTTAGTTCAAATTTTGCTCTTTCGTTTGTTTATTTATATTATAAAGGAACGTAAGAGGGCTGCACATGCTTTGATATAGTTGGGTTATGAGTGTGGAAGGGAAGAGCTGATTACTAGTTCCACCCTGAACAGTGTAAATGTTTTTGTCACTGCCGATCGTCGTTTGGCAGATGAGTAATGGATCTTTCCAGTTATTTTTTTAAATAATAAAACTACTTTTTTTTTTTTTTTTTTGAGAATAACACAGTACAACGCAGACACTCACAACACGCACGCACACTCACCCCTATGAACATACGTACATAAACCCTACCCCTATGAGCACCTCCGAAGGACTGAGCACCGGCAGATCACGGAGATTCTCGAAGTCACCATTGGCGCCTCGTGCCGACACGGGAACGTCGCTTACCACTTAATGCATAACGCCGGAAATCCTGGGAAAATCCCAAGAAAAGGTGCGAGCACCAGGATTTGAACCCTGGTGGGTAGCGCCCATTTGGACTGTCCTACCATTGGACTACAAGCCAATTCGCAAATAATAAAACTACTTAAAGGATGCGATAAAGAGAGTGAAAAAAAAAAAAAGAAATGTTGCAATCTAAAGCCCTATTTGGATCTCATGGGCTTTGATCAATTCATTCATTCTCTAGTTATTTATACCTTGTCAAATTAATTTCGCAAAAAAAAAAAGGATTAATTTGGCTAAAAAAAAAAGTGTTCACTGAATTTGAGTGGGAGACTATGAATTTTGCAGTGCACGTACCTTTGGTTGTAGAATCCATATATGAATGTTCAAACTATTTTTAGTAGAATCCATATCCGCTTTAGCTTATTTGCTCGGCTTATAAATCACGAAAGAATGTTTTTCACTCTCAACAAAACAGCGTCAGCCAGTCAATACGACGAGGACCTGTGATCGAGCTGCTGTGGCGCCACCGTGCTGGCCCGGACGAAGGAGAGATCTTGGGCCGCAATCGCCCCGGCCCAAATAGCAGCAAATAGACCTGAAACGTTCAAAAAACCTACAGGATTTCAAGGGCCGCTCCTCCCTCGATGCCGCTCCGCCGAACGCCGCCCGTGCGCCCAGCGCCGACCCCATCGCCGCCGGCTGCTCCATCCAGCGCCGCCCGCCCGTCCCTCCCACGCCGGCCACGCAATCGCCCCCGGATCAGGGCCGTCCCGCCGCCCCTGCTTCGCACGACGTCGAAGACGCCGTCCCCGACCATCCCCTCCGCCAGCGCAACCATCTCAGGTCCGTCGCCTCCACCGCGACCATCTCAGGAGTGCCCCGCCCCCGTGCTCCTTCTCAGTTCTTACTGTTTTAAGCCCTTGAAGTGCTCGACGAAATGTCTAAATATACAGGAGTATGCTTGCTTTCTGAGATCCATCCGCCCATTTATACGTGACATGTTTAAGTTATGATTCTAATTTCATTTCAATCGGAATTGGATTTCTTTTGTTGATTTTGTCATATAGATCAAGCTCCAGATTTCTCTTTCAGTACTTCAGTGTAGCACTTCAGTGTCTAGTAGCAGCTTGAGAACTCCTTTTTTCTGTATTTGAATGTGTCAGTCTACCAGACGGAGAGGAGGCAGGGTGGAACAACTCTGGGAGGCCGTTCAGCATGGCCACAAGGCGCCAGCGCGAGGGCCCTGCTCCTCGTCCTACTGTGAACGCAGGTGTGTATTCACAATCGTTCAACGTGTTGGTCTGATCGGCGACCGAGGAGGATCACGGCTTATTTGTTTCTCCATTAATTCCCTGCAATTTTTGGGTCCGCTTGGATCGTGACTTCTCAGGTCCGAGGACTCAGACGGCCGCCGCCGCCGCCGCTCGTTCAGGTCCAAGGACTCAGACGGCCGCTGCTGCTCGTTCGGGTCCAAGGAATCAGACGGCCGCCACCGCCGCCGCTGCTCGTTCAGGTCCACGGACTCAGACGGCCGCTGCTGCTCGTTCGGGTCCAAGGAATCAGACGGCCGCCGCCGCCGGTCGTTCAAGTCTGAGGATTCAGACGTCGGCCGCCGCCGTGACCAGCCAACCGCATGCTACGAGTCGACGAGCGCTTGGTGATATCGGCAACCACGTGAACGCCGCTGTCATTGATGGGTATGTTGGAAACCAGAACAGTCACATTCACATCCTTCATTTTGATTGGAGCCACTTCGTCTTCCTTCATCTCTTTTATCTGAAACATGTCGTCACTCTCGCAGAGCGGCCAATCGCGGCCACTTCACCAGGAGCCTCAGCACGCAGCCCAA
Source organism: Hyparrhenia diplandra (assembly GCA_015847255.1). Classification (NCBI taxonomy): domain Eukaryota; kingdom Viridiplantae; phylum Streptophyta; class Magnoliopsida; order Poales; family Poaceae; genus Hyparrhenia; species Hyparrhenia diplandra. The sequence continues at coordinate 107,349 of JADLZK010008886.1, forward strand.
CGTCGGCGTAGCTCCTGCTCGTCCTGCGGGTGTCAAACTCGCTGATTACCTTTGGTACCTTCTCGCTGGGTTTCACGTTGGTTCTTCGTGTACTACCTACAAATAACAATTGTGGTAGATAATTTTTTTTTATATTGGCAAAACATCTTTATATAATATATATGTACTGATATATGTGTTGTTGGTGAACAGGGATATCCTGTCTGAAGAGAAGAATTTGAACAAGACTCTACGTCGTCTGTGTGAGCTGCAAGAGGAGCACATTGAGGCAATGGAAGACATGGTTGGCAAGAAAGAATCCGAGCTGCAGAAAGTGGAATCCGAGCTGCAGAAGGCGTTAAATTTGGTTGATCTGAAGGAGGCGCAGCTTCAGGCAATGAGTGAACAGTGCAAGGCCTTGGCATTGCACTCCGACTAACTTGGGGGTGATAAACTTGATGTGTTTGCAATGTATAAGCATAACAATTTTAGCAGATTGTCACTACTTAAGCTGATACAACATGATATAGACCCTTTATCCAATGGCCAAGGCAGCAAAGCTGAAGTTTTGCTCAGTCCAAATCTCTGAGTGGGTTTTTGAAAGATTTCCAAGTCAATAATCGAGTCAGGTAAAAAAGTTACAGAGGTAGACTATGTATTGTTCATTGCTTTGACTTAGTAGAACTCTTAACTTTTATTGTGGTATGCAAAGACAATATTTCGGGAACAGAAAATTGGATGGTGCAGAACGCCCTTGTATTCTGTCATAAACATCTCTAGTGATGGGTTCAAGATGAGATTCTTTATCTTAACCCCATGGGAAATTGCAGCAAGCTGTATGCCCCTCTGCAGCCATGGCCTCTAGTTTATTTCCAATTTCATCAATAACTATCGCCTGAGGCATATGGTTTTCCACAGCTATCAGTACCTGATTGATATTGAATAGACAAATGAGCACACACAGTCAGTGGTCAGGGTACAGAAAATCAATAAAACAATATCAGCACAACAGTTTGGCTTAGATATTCTTAGGTTAGAACAGAAGAGAACTAGAAGCAACAATATTGCCACCTCCTGTCCTATTCAATTTTCATAATAGTGGCCCCTAATTTTAAATACAATGCAAGGATTGATCCATAGACAAATAAACCTTCTACTGAATATCAATGTTGCACACAATAGGTAGGTACTTGATGAGCACTCAGCTTTCATTTTTGAAGCATAAAAGGTAGATAAGCATCCTACAATGGATTTATGTGCTGCAATGGATAGAACATTACATGCATGCATCCGGAATTCCAAAATAGTACACCACATAGGTTACAGAAGCTATAAAGTGCATATGTAAATGATAATATTGGCCCAGCCACAACTGCTGTTTTCCTACTAGATTGCAGCTGTTGAACTGTTACTACTCCAGATGACAGAAACACTGAAAGGAGATGCAGCTGCTGGTTTTAGCGGATTGTTCAGAGCTCGTATGCTGTTTATATTCTGACCAGCGGTCAAGTCAGTTAATACGACGACGACCTGTCTGGAATGGAAGCAACTCCGATCGAGGTGGCTGTGGCGCCACCGTTCTGGGCCGGAGGAAGGACAGATCTCGGGCCGCAACGGTCGGCTCCAGCCCAAATAGCAGGAAATAGCTAGACTTGACACGTTCAAAAAAACCTACATGATTTCAGGCTAAATGATCCGTATAAATTTCTCGATATGTTAAGTACGGAGGTTAAAAGAAGGCTAAAGAAGCCCTGCAAACTTGTGACCGCCGTGCTTGTTCAAAGCTCGAAAATTTAATTCTCGACGACCACATGCGAGTGCGACAGGGAATAATGCAACTTGTTTGCACCTGGCATCGAGTTAGGGCCTGTTTAAGACGAGCTTAGCTTCAACACTGAAGCTGTTTTTACTATTTCAGCTTGATAAGCAACTTCTTTCATGAAGCTAAGCTGTTTTTTTAACCTGTTTGGCAAAACAGCTCACGATTGTACACCAGCACGGGGATGCTCACGATGCAGACGCACGCATGCTTGCACTTGCAAAAACCGTCGGCAGCCCTTCGAGTTTTCGTCGAACACCACCCGTGCAAGAAACCTAGCCATCTCCTTCGTCAAACACCAACCGCGTCGCGTCGATGGTGGCCACGCCTGCTCGTCCTCCCGGACGTGCGACCCGACGACGGCCCTGGCCACTGCGCCCCCGACGGGCGAGCGCCCCCGACGGGGACACGAGCTCGCCCTCCCGCTTGCGCTCTGTGCTCCCCTTGCTCGTGCTCTTGCTCTGCTTTCATGCGCCGCCGCAGCCATGGACGCTCGCCAGGCTGTGCCGCCGCCGTTCTGCTGCTGTGTGAACTTGCCGGACGAGACGAGCACGCCGCCAGCCTGTCCGTAGTCGAGCCGAGCACGGTCGCTCGCGAGTCAAGCCCCGACGGCCCTGGGGGCCGCCCCCGAGCTCCAGCGGCGGGGCGGCTGCAGGAGCCCCAACGGCTGCGCCATGAGCTCCGGCAGCCGCGCACCCACGCGACGGCGAGCGTCGCCTACCGCGCCATGAGTTCCAGTGTCCGCGCGCCACGCCCGGGCTGGCCTTCACGACTCTCGCCCGCGGCGGCCTCTTCGACTCGCTCGTCCAGCGCCACCGCACCGGCCCAAGCTCCGGACTGGCGAGTCCACCGGCCTTGCTCGTTGGCATAGGGCAAACATGACCATCGCCACGCTGGACCCATATGTGTCAGGAGAAGCGGGGTAAAGCAGCATTTTTCCGGCTTCGTCGCTCTCTCGCCTCTTGTCTCAGCGGGTTTCTAGGAGGCGGATGATGAAGCTGACCAGCGAGTTGCTCGTTTGGATGGTGGAGCTGTTGAGCTGCTCACGAAGCCGTTCCTAAAGCGGAAACGAACGGGCCCTTAATTGAATCTTAGCTTTTGCCCAGTCTGACAATGTAAGTTTTCTCAAACGAAAAGTGTTGTAAAAATCGTCAACCCAGTTACAAACTGCGTCGATATTTGTTTTGCCATATAAATTCAAACTCGGCAGCTCGGGACAACTAGCCGGGACCGTTGTAAATAATAGTAATAAATAACACAACTTGCCGTTGGAGGAGCGTGTCACCTAGCCGTTGGACTCAGAGTACGCGGCAGTGACGACGCATCAGCCACCAGCTGCTGAAATTGGGGCATGTCGACTGATCACACTTCTTGCTTCTGCAGTAAGCACAGCCGTATGGTACCTGTTCACACTTATTGTGGACAATCTGCTTCGAGCCGCTGCACAACCTGCACTATATATACAACAATCTCAGCTGCATGCTTATAGATTCAGCTGGTGCCACTGTAACCCACTAGCTCCCCCTTTAATTTCCATTTCGCACATCATATATATACACAGACGGCAAAAAGAATCGACATCGATCGCGCGAGTTGCAAATGGATCGTCACAGGCAAGGTTCCTCGGGTGTTGTAACCAGTCTGGGCTTGGGCGCCCTGGCATTCAACTCGGCGCTCGCCATCTACACCTCCTGGGGCGACGCGAGCTCCGTGGCCTTCGTCCTCCTCGCGGACGCCGCGCTCGTGCTGCTCTTCCTCTGCCTCCGTGACTTCGAGCAGGGCGGCGGCAGGGGCAGGCGGGATACCAGGATCAAGGCCGCGGTGTGGGCGCTCACGACGCTGCTCACGGCCATGTTCGCGTCCAGGGTTGCGCCGCTGATGCCGCCGCTTGTTGGTGGCCTTGTCTGGGCGATGGCCGTCGCCACGGCCGTCGGTGGACTCTGGGCGTTGTTCCTGAATCCGTGATGCGTTCGTTACAGACAGAGCATGCATGTGTGTCGGTGAGTTTGTGTATGTAATACTCTGTTGTTTTTTCTTGTATATGAAGAGACGTTCAGTATGTTTTTATTTCGATCACTCTATGTCATCTCCTTCCACTGTCACGAACTCGATCTAGAAAGCAGCAATATATATTCATCATATTGCCATTTCGTGGTACCACGCATTGGTAAGGTTCCTCTTCAATTGTTATTGATTGTCATTGTCGGGCCTGCTTGGTTGGCTTCTAAATTCCAATTCTTACCAAATCAAAACCATAGCAATGCCAATTTTTTTGTAATCAATTGATTATTATCAAAGAATTCGCACAACCATTTTTATGGCTGTATTTTGATAAGTCTCTAGAAAGTTTTTTAATCTACATAAAAAAAAAAGAAAATTGACAAGCCTTAATTTTAGAAATCAACCAAATACACTACTATACTTTTTACCCTAACTTTGACAAGCTTTAATTTGACAAGCCTAACTTGACTTACCATAATTTTGGTTAAGCAATAATTGGTTGTCAACCAATCAGGCCCGCGCTGTAGTTGAAATACACCCATTTCACGCGTCCCAAACGCACCAATGGCGCGGGCCTTAGCCGTCCTAGCTACTGGTGTGCCAGGATTGAGAGAGACACATCGTCGATGATGCTGTCGGCGCGCAGGCACTCGACGAATTCGAGTAGGTCGATATGGTCGACGCCCGCGATCTGCACACAGAACGTCGATCACATCGGCGATAAGGCACACATCGGAGCAACATGGGCCGAGTACGTCGGTAGATAGTTGTTGTGTTGTTTCTATCTCAACAACTAGCTTGCCAACACTAGTACTTTGCCCAAGTTGCTTGCCTACCGGTTTGACACTTACGACGCGGCTTTGCCGACGCAGTGCGTGTCAGCACGTCGGCGTATTTTTTTTTCCTAGCAAGTACTTTCCCGTTTTCGGCAAGGAAAAAGGTACAAAGAATATTAATATCTATAAATGTTTTAGAAAGATCTCAAAAGATTTTCAAAACAAAACCGATCGATCGTCTCTTTGTTTTTTTTTTTTTATAAGATCTCAACGGAATCAAGACTTGTTTTTTTTTTTTTTTTTTTTTGAGAATGACACAGTACAACGCAGACGCTCACAACACGCACGCACACTCACCCCTGTGAACACAGGTACGCAAACCCTACCCCTATGAGCACCTCCGAAGGACTGAGCACCCGGCAGATCTGGAGATTCTCGAAGTCACCATTGGCGCCTCGTCGTCGACGGGAACGTCGCTTACCACTTAATGCACAACGCCGGAAATCCTGGGAAAATCCCAAGAAAAGGTGCGAGCACCAGGATTTGAACCCTGGTGGGTAGCGTCCCACTGGACCGTCCTACCATTGGACTACAAGCCAATTCGCCGGAATCAAGACTTGTGTTGTTGGTCCAGTATCATTTGCGGGCCTCGTAGTTGCCTGCGCGCGTTTGTTTGCGTCGTCCTCACTATCGGCTGTCGAAATCGACACTTGTCGGACTAGTACCATTTGCGGGCCTCGAACGAGTAGGTTTCTATCCGATAACTTGTTGTGCCAGAAATACATTGGCCCACCTAGCCCATATCTCGAGCAACACACGAAGTGAGCAGACAGCAGAGTACCTTAGCGTGTAACTCTACGTCACACCGTACCCCTCAACTCAAATGGTGAACATGATGGGTCATCCTCCAATCTAACCTGCGCCACCTGACGAGGAACAAGCTGATGATCTGGAGCCCCTCCACGTTGCTTCCCTATTCGAGTGTCCATCTGATGTCAGGTTCACATAGACGCCATCTGTTCATGAACATACACGCACCAACACCACACACCTCACTCACACCCATGGACACAAACAGATCCTACAACTACATATATAAATTCAAAGATCGCGCCCGGGAAGAGATCACCGAAACCAACCAAGCTCCCTAGACGACGCAAGCACATTGCTATCCCTTTGGCTCCACGCAAGAAAGAGGGTGTACCTGAAAAAGTGGAGGAAAACCCCGGTGGGGAAACCCACGACCAGCCGCTCCTTCACCTAGAGGGTCACCGCTCCAGCTAAGCTCATTCCCTGTTCAACGATTTGTTAATTGTTAACTTAATCTAGAAGTCATCGTGTCAGCTTCAGTACAAAATGTATTTTTTTTTCTGGTTATTGCCCAAAAACATTAGAGAAAGAAATTGTGGCGAGGAGACGGATTCTTGGATCCACGAACCTTCATGCATAGTACGTAGTACAATGGCTAGATTCACTTGTAGTATACGTTTGTCTTTACAGTAAGTGTAAAAACCCTCCCATTTTTTTATATTAAATTTTGGGACCCTAAAAATTATAAATTAAAAAATGTTTCAACTACAAAGTTGTAGATTACGTCGAGGCCTACAATTTTGATATAAAGTTGATCTTCATACATTCAAGTTCATATGAAAAAATTATGAATTATTGTTTAATATAGAGTTTTTAGATCATTTTGACCTAGATGAGACTCAAAAATCAAGTCTAAGGACAGGAACGATGATTTCCAAGTTTAGGGACTGAGATGACACAATCGAGCAACTTTATAGACTGAGATGACACAATGGTACAAGTTTAAGGACAGATGATAAACTTTACTCATTTATTTACTATAAATAGATTCTTTGGTGTTGGACAACGCTAAGTGGGAGATCTTCTTTTCCTTTCCTTATATTATCCTCTTCTCTTTTACTCACTCCTAAAATACTGTGTATTATGATTTCTACTCATGAGATATAAGTTATATACTCCCTCCATATTGAAATAGAAGACATTTAGGACAGCGACACGGTCTCCAAAACACTACTTTGACTTCTTTTTTTTTCTATAAAAATATTTATTGAAAAGTTATATATGTATATTTTTATAAAAGTAATTTTCAAGACAAATCTATTTATATGATTTTCACATTTCTAAACTCAATGACTTAAAAATTATTCACCATTTATATTCCCAATGTTTGACACAAACCTTTTTCAAAACGTCTTCTATTTCAATACGGAGGGAGTATTAATCAACCATGTTTCAATTTGTTTGAAATAAATACATATATTTTATTGAAATAATTTGCTTGTTTGCATCTAGTAATAATCTGTAGTCTGAACTGCATAATTTTTCATGTAACGATTAGTCTACTATTGTTGACGTCAAGATTGTTCAGTGCAGGTCATGGGCAGCGTGGCCATTGTCGTGTTGGATACTTCGCCCGCCACGACAGGCTGACAGTGTCACCATGGCGCCTCGGTCCGTACAACATAAGGAAATTGGACGGCCAAGCCGAATGCTAGTTGCTTAACATGGCCCATTCTTTGTTGAACAAGGTTGGACGGCCTGTTTGCAAAGTTTCTTAAAAAATATATATTGGTCGTGGAGTAGTGGCCCATTTTATGTACAGGGTCTGGGCCTGCTGCATGATGCATTTCGCATGCAATCTTTAGGGCCTCATTATCAGCACAAATAAACCTGATCATTCTCACATTTCTGTTAAAGATTCACAATGGACCATGGACCATTCAATAGGTCACGGTTCTTCTTCTAAACGATACATGTTGCCACATCGCTAGTTAAACTTCTTAAAGTTCGCATGTCGAAGTACTGACTTTTGGATGTAGCAATATCTTATTATCTTGGATGGGTGCAATTTGATGTATTGTGAATTAGAGAAGACAAACCGACAAACTCGAATGATGGAATGTAGGACAACTTCAATGGACGCTCCTGATATATAAAATCATTTATTTACTTGAATTAATATAGTATTGTTTATTTACCAAAGAAAAATCTTGTTTTTAGAGGAATTTTGAACTTCCAAATCAATTTATAAGAGAAAAGGCATATTTTGAGTTACCATGTGAAGATACATAGAGCAACTATAAAGTGGCCATTGTTACGTAATCTCTGAATAAACAGTTCTCTCTCGTCAGTCAGACTGATATGAGCGATCTTAGATACTATGTCTTCCCATTGATTAAGTTTATCCCCCACTAGAGCTCTCTGGAATGAAATATCTAGTGGGTTTGATCTCATAACATTGGCCACTATATCATGCGAATTATTTGCAATGGGTGGTTCCCTACCCATGTATCTTCCCAAAATTTTGTTTGTGATACATTATTAATTTTGAAGAAACCACAAGCCAAAACTGATTTTCTAGAAATGAGAGTGATGGGTCATGCATGGACTTCTAAGAGATACTAGTGAGTGCGGCGCCCATGCTTGCGAGTGAGGATAAACTGAAGTTTTATGTGTGGATAATAAGCAATACATGCAAAGATTATATATTTAGATACGATGGGATTTTCTAGATCCTACAAGAATGGGTACACAGGAGTATACCAAGAACATAAAGTGCACGGGACGACAGGAAACTACATCGACCAAACAGCAAGAAATTAATAAGTAAAATCATGGATCAGCATGAAACCAGCTTTTCTCGCTGGACTGAGTAATCCTGATAGGTAACCAGATATAGATTACAACTGGAATATTAGGGAGCTGAACAAGAGTGCAACCTTGCGAGCGTTTTTACGCTACTAATGGGAAAGTCACCGAGGCGCAAGCCAGCACAGGAGCTAGTTCTGGTGCATAAAATGACTGTCCCACCAGTTCTACAGGTAGGCATACCTGAAGGTGGCCAGGTCGATGGTGACCTGAGTAACAAGGCCACATCAACTAAACTAAGGGCTTCACACAGCCACAGATAGTTCGATAGTCTACTCAATTAAGTTCTTCATGCCTACACGCCCATACAAGGGCCAAGAGATCACAGAAGCAGTGAGGCGTTAGTTTCCGATGCAGAGGACACCGCGCCACCAAAAAACAGGCAAAAGTCTTCTCTGGACGGCAGATGTTAGCGAGCCAGTCCACGCAAAAGTCTGGGTATGGTTAACTGTATCTGCATGTGAATACGAATTCTCAATAAGCGTGCGGAATGTTGGTTCATTCTAGGAGGTAAATGGCAACTGAAACATCCAGGGAGCTATGAATAATGCTAGTATTGTCTATGCAGCAAAGACATATCATTCTCAAAATGTATATCTGATTTGAACTGTTTTTTCCTCAATTGGAATGGGCACATAATATGTCAGACAGGATGAATTGGTATTGAAGAAGTAAAATAAGATAGACCGTTATAGCGCTAAACTCTTGTGTATATGCAGGCCTCAATTTTTAGAACACTCTAAAAGATGGTCTTAAACAACGTGAAGTAAAGAACAGAGCTTTAAGATAGGTTGGTTGACATTAGGGAATGAATCTAGGACTGTGCAGGGGTGGTTTTCAATTGCAATGCCAGAAAATGCAGTTAAAATCTAGAGTTAAGCTGGCCAGGCTTCACGCCAGAGGTGAAGCTGAGATGTAAAGATGATGGGTAATTAATGACCATTGGGTTACGGGGACTACCTTATCTAGCCGCTGATTGCAGCGGGAGAGTCTTTGGAGAGGAGCGCTCACCATCAGAAGCCTGGACCGCGTCATGTGCAGCGCTGCAAGGAGATACAGAGAATATGCAATGGATTAGCACCCAACCATGTAATAGGTGAAGGTCGGTAAGGCACAGGACAGCGATTAGAAGGTTGGTAAACGACACGAATCAATTCAGTTGTGTAAAGCAGCATGTCACTCATCCTACAAGAACGCACTGTAACGATACCTGGAGCCTGGTGCATTCAAAGCAGCATCTGTAGCATCCTCATCTTCCGGCATAGTAAGCTTACGACGGGTCTTCCCACCTTTAGGCCGGCTGCTGCATATGAGTAGTGGTTAGGTACAGATGGGAGGTAACTTTGAAGAGACTGGATGCATAGTTAGTGTATTACCCTCTTTTACGCTTTTCTGACACTGGTGTCTGGAGGGAAAGCAGGTTTGATGACGGGGTCTGTATGAAACAAGGGAGATGAAATTACATGTGCAAAGTCTGTAAGAGACGTGGCAAGCGGAGGTGGCTTAAAGACATACCGTACAAAGGTTTGGTGAAGACAGCACGCTAGGTGGCATCAGGGGAGTTCCACGCTGAAGCGCAGTTTGGCTGCCACTACTGCTTGAGGAATCACCGGATCGAGGTGTAGCAGAGCTCTCCCGGGCTGCGACCGCAGCAGCACCATGACCGGGATTATTTGGAGCAAGAGCAAGATTGCCATGGGCTGTGACCAGGGCCGCCACACTGTAGGTCTTCTTGGACTTGTAGAAGCTCTGACATGTCATGGTAACTGCAAAAGTAAACCTCAGAGAAACCAGTTTGGTTATGTCAGTTGGGTATCCAGCAGCTCCTGTTGGTGCCCTGAGAAGCTGCTGAACAGGTTTGCCAATCATTCGACGAGCAATGTCACCAAAGCACACCATCTCGGCTTCATCGGTTCCATCTAGGCAGTGAAACACACTTTGTACCACGACATCGGTGAGTCTTTGAGTGCTTTCAGTCTTGATGCTTGGCGTGGGGCAGCGGCCGCGAGATATGGCGATGCTCTGGTAACAACTTGACAACTTTACGGTTTTGTTTGTCAAAGTTTGAACCTTGAGATCTATGACAAAATAGATAGGATCAATAGATTAAGCCCTAAAACCTAATATTAGATGATCGCACACTTTATCGATATAATAGGTAACATGAACATGTAACAAATATATGACATAAAAACAACGCAAATCCGGTGAGATTTGAATGCATTTCAACCACAAAAAGTTTTAAACATAGTGATCTATCATTCTCCACATTGTATAACATTAGAATGTGATCACACAAGCAAAGTAATCCGGTGAGATTTAAACCGATATGGAGTCATAAAAGTTTGTTTCTTTGGAGGTTTAATATATATCATTGTCAACATAGAGGAGTTTGTTTGTTGCTTAACTCTTGTCTAATAAAAAACAGTCCACTTCATTTTTTTTAACGAATCAATTGTTTGAGAAACTTATAGGAGCACATAATGAAGCTCGTGATAATGAATGAAGGAGGAAAATAGTTGAGACTACGGAACATGAATTACCGATGGACTGGAGTACAAGATGCACCAACTTAACAAAAAAACACTTTCTTTTGTTGTGGTACCCAATCATGACCTTCCGTAAGAAAACTATAACAGCTGATCAAAGCACATAACAGAAGCTTGTGATAATAAATGGAGGAGAAAATTGGTTGAGACCAAGCTCATGAATAACTGATGGACTGGAGTACAGCGCAACTCTCTTCGAGATACACCAACTGAACAAAAAAACTTTCTTTTGTTGTGGTATGCAACATAGAAGATTATTTGAGAAAGCGATGACTTTCGTGGAGACTGTCCACCATCAACTTCAAGGTCCATAGCACCTGCTTCTCTAGGATCTGCAACCACCAAAAGCAAACTTTTTAGCCTTCATGTATCTTTGCTAAAGGTCTATAAAAATTTGTCAACAAATTGGAAACAGAACTGCATTTGTAGCATGTGTTGAAGGACATCCGTAGAGAAACGTTAAAATTACTAACCAAGGCTTAACATATACTTGCATTCCTCAATTGAACTGCTTGGCATTACATAGTTCCTCCATGCATAAAGATTAGAAAATCAATAAAAGTTTTTTTTTGTTATCTATCAATGGAGAGCAAACAATCAATCTTACTGCCTTTGTGTGTCATATAAAGCGAAGCTTGGAACAAACAAACCGAAAATTGGGAGGAGGGAAGCTAACCGACCAAGACACCAACAAATAATGTATCCATGCAATGAGAAATTACTGAAAATTCAAACAACATATGTTGCCCATTCTATCGTGAATTTTTTAAAATTCCTGGGAAAATATTATACCTTCCACAGAAGGTGCACAAATTTTGAATGTGCTTGTGCTGCTGCCTTCTATTCTGCAAAAAAAAAAAAAAAAAGAAAGAATGGCAATAAGTAATAAATGTTCATATAGAAACAGTCCTTCTGAGATAAATGTTTTATTGAAGTAAAACAATTCTTTGTTTGGCGAGCATTCAGCATTGTGATTTACCATAGGAAAATGCAATTTCATTTCCTTGTCTTGGATCAATTACCAAGTCCATTTCCTTTTGTACCATCCCCCAAGATTATATTTACGTCACCGAATCTGAATTGTTTATAATAAGTCTATTAGCTATGCATTATAGTAACAATCAAAAAACACAGTTCTAAACCTGGTGATAGAATGCAGTAGCATAATAAAAACCTACGGATTGACATTGCACTTCGTCTTTGTCGGTCTTAATATAGTAACAGGCAATCGGAAGAGTAAACGGGGAGCCACAAGCCTGGTAATCTTGCATCTTATCACATAGAAAAGAGATAATCTTGCATCTTATCACATAGAAAAGGGATGCATCACCAATAATGTATTGTTAAGTGAATTCTAAAATAGTTATAAATCTTTCTTTCCTACCTTCTTTAGGTATAATCTAAGCATGGAAGCCACGGATCCGGTTTGGATCGGGCATCGCCCTTCCACACCGCAGCGGCTACAGCGGCACTAAAATCAAAATGAAGAAATAGAAACGAAAGCGAGCCAAATCGGGGAGATGGAGAGGGAGAGAGGAAGAGGGGAGTAAACCGGCGGCGGGCCGGATCGAGGAAGAAGCGAGAGCCACGCCGGCTGCTGCAAGAGCTCGCGGGAGGGGGCCGCAGACTGCCGGCGGTGGCCGCCGCGATGCGATGCGGGCGGCGCTCGCCCGCCCGCCGCCAGCGCCCAGCGCCGGCCGCCCGCTTCGCTGGCGAACGCGCCGAACGCCGTGCTCTCGCCGGCCGCCGCGCTGCGCACAGCGCCGCGCCGCGCGCGCCAGCGCGCTGAACGCCGCCGCGCAAGACGCCCCTGCGCCCTCGCCGTCCGCCGCGCCACCCGCCGATGTCCGCGCCCGCGCTGGCCCCCCAGCGCCCGTCGCTGCAGAGGGAGAGATGAGGGAGAGGGAGGAGGCGGCTGTGGTTGGGAGAGGGAGGGTAGGGTTAGGGTATGAGCTGATATATATATCTAGGCGGGGACTTGAGGACAACCGTTAGATTGAAGATCCAACGGCCATCATCAATCGAAACGACGTGGATAGCCCTGGCCGCACGTTTTCTCCACATCCAATCTTCTCTTTAAATTTCGAACTTACATACATTTTCTAAGCAATGTTTGCCAAGTCCCTTCTTCATTAAGCAATTTTATAATCCACTTGCTCAATAGACATTTCTTTTGGACTTGGAGATCTATGACATATGATGCCTTGGTATTTAGAATGACATATGATGCCTTATTTAGCAAGGTGATACTTCTTTTTGTCTTTCTATTACCTTGCCAATATAATCTAGATCTGTAATAAACTAGTTTTTGAGGAATGAATTTCGTTAATTCAAAAAAAACATCATGAACATGAGTAGACTGGTGAACACTAAATTTAGGAAAACTATTCTACCTCCAAGCCAACTACTGTCTACTATGGCTCTTGGGGTCATAGGTATTACACAACAGGATCAACAGTAGTGGTGAGCAATGATCAACAATAGCTCTCTATAGGATTTGTAGAAATTTACCATGGTTGCTTGACCCCGATGGCTAAGCTAGCTACTGGGGTCATAGGTATTACACAACGAGGTCAACAGTAGTGGTGAACAATGATGGCCCCTGTTTGGATCCCGGGGCTAGAGCTAGTTTGGGCTAGTTTTGGCTCAACTAGCCCCAAAGGGATCCAAAACAGGAAGGGCTAGAGTGGGCTAAATGCAACTAGCCCTTCAAAAACACTAGCCCGCCCAAGGGGTGTTAATTGGGGCTAGTTTTGGTTGGGACCATAAAAACAATCATTTTTCCTCTCTCTTTTGATTGAAATGGTGTATTTATTGTAAAACTAGCTCATGCATCCAAACATTTTAAGGGCTAGAGCTAGTTTGAGGGCTAGAGCTAGAGCTAAAAACTTACTCTAGCTCTAGCCCGGCTAGAGGATCCAAACAGGGGGCCGATAAATAGTAGTTTTCTATAGGATCTGTAGAAATTTATCGGGTGTGCTTGACCCCGATGGCAAAGGATAGCTCCGCCCCTGAGATAAATGCTACTCTCTTCACCAAGTCAACTTTTTTCAAACCTCTCATTGATGCTCCTCCAATGTATTATTTTTCTTATAATGTGTCGATATACCTAAATATCTAAAGGGAATCGAAAGATACACGTGCTAATATTAATTTGTACTCCCTCTACCTCAAAATAAGTGTTGCTATGATATTCGTGTCGGTCAAATTTACTTAAGTTTGACTATATTTGTAGCAAGTATTAGCAACATTGTATATATCTTCGAATAAGTTCAATATGAAAATCGATTTATCAATTTATCTAATGATACTAATTATATTTTATAAATATTAATACATATTTGGTCAACGTTAAAAACATTTCACTTATCGGAAATTGAGAAAATAAGTGACGAAGGGCGAATAAACGATATATGGTCACACTTAATAAATGTTAACTTCTTAAACAAACGAGAATGCATGTTTATTTTGACCCTGGATAAAGAGATTTCTAGAGTTATCTTAAGATAAACCTTTTAAAATTAGACCGAGTTTCTAGAAAAAAACCTGTTAAGATTTATTCGCTCATGTTATGTCATTAGATATATCATAGAATATATTTTCATAATGTGCTCATGTTATATTATAGATGTTGTTACTCTTTTAAAGTTTCTCAAGTTTGACTTGTACCGATGCTAGGAATTGATTTATTTAAGGACAGAGGAAGCTCAGCGGCTAGGCCTGGTGTTTTTTATTTACACCATGTGTTGTTTTATTAATTACTAGTATAATGCCTGTGCTAACGCTACTTCTGGCTTTTTAAGGATGTACATGCCGAACCATACATAAGAAGCTAAAGAATATAAACAGGTGTAAATTAATGCACCTAAACAGACATTGTTTAAATTAAGAGAATATGTAATCAAGCAAATAGTCAAAACATTTGAAAAATAAATTGGACAAATAACAAATGTGATACAAGAATGGGATAGCTTCACCTTCACTTTTGGTATATTATCCATCTCTTGTCGAGTCCTAAGTCCCAACCGCTACTTTTTGCGCCACCAACACCACATCTGTAGAAATTATGCTGCATTATCGACTCCCTATTTCACTTGCTTGGAGATGCTGAACTTCTTAGGCAAGAGCTGTCATTGACTTAAAGTGCATTAGCAGCCATTTCCCAATCATCCAAGGATTCGCCCTCATCCCAGGGAAGCCTGTATCATCTTCCTCAGCATCACTCACACCTTGATCCAATGATGCATATATCTGCAAAAGGAAATAAAGTGAAAAGTTTTTGTGAAATTTTGCCACTTTGTACGCTTCACTATTCAGAAGCGTACATCAAAACCGCGATACTGGAGCTGTGCTACTGTATCAAGTAGAATTCACTGGGTTGATCTATGTACTTCTTTTTTGCCGAAAATGTAGACTGCTCGACCTTCAACAACTCGGAAGGTTGTAGCTGAGAAAAAATATGAACACAATAAGATTCAACATAGCTGTACAGCAAGTAAAAATACAAAAAATAGATAAGATCCAGAGTAGCTGCAGTAGTTGAAGCAAAACAGGTTTTTTTTTTTTTTGACAACAAAAACTGTGGGGGAGATCCCCACAGTGGTAGCCATTTTCATTATATTAAAAAGAAGAAGAGAGTTACATACTTACAAATTAACTAAAAGCATCAAGCCAAACACAAAAAGTTGACCGAAGGTCAGCTCTAAATCTATAAGACTGTAGGGAACATTGATTTTTGAAATTGCCGAGCCACCTAGCCATGGTGGGGTTATGTCTTTGGAACACTTTGTCATTCCGAATTTTCCAAAGTTCCCAAGCTGCAATCATAGTCACCTCCCTGATGCAAGGAATACTTTGTGTTGCTGCCGGTTGAGTCAGTCTTTCATGCAATTGCTTTGATAAATCCCAGGAGATGCCTAACCGATTCCATACCTGCTGAGCAAAAGGACATGCAAAAGAAGAGGTGTTCTATGGTCTCCTGTTCTCCTAAACTGCACATAACACAGTTTGTGCCATCTTGCACATTCATATGTCTCCTCTGCAGCATTGTTTTAGTATTGAGCCTGTCAACTAGGATTAGCCAAATGAATACCTTGATTCTTCTAGTGCACATAGCCTTCCAGATTGCTGCAAAAATGGGGTTTGCATCAACCGCACTGAAGACATGCGAGTAGAAGCGACGTGAGGAGTATGGTTTGCCCCAAACAGGTGTCAAGCGATCTGCGTTGCTCTCATTGTATGTAGTGTTCTGTAGGTCTTCCTGGAGTGATTCAAACTCTTGATATGCTTCCTCAGAGAAGGGTAATATAAATATGGTGTCAAGATCGTTTGCCTCTAAGATCTCTTTAACCGAAATGCCTTCTTGTCTTGCAAAAGTTGCCAGCCTTGGATATTTGTGTGCAAGAGTGTTGTCCAGCCATAGGTCTTCCCAAAAACATATTGAGGAACCATCACCAATGTTGCATACCATTATCTGCCTGAAAAGAGAATTAAGACGTAGCACGTCCTTCCACTAGAAGGACCCAACTTCCCTTGTAGCATGTGGCACACGGCAATCATAATATTTTGACCAAATAAGGTTCACCCATGGAACATCTTCTCGGTTATAAAACTTGTTCAGGTGTTTCAGCAGGAGTGCATCATTTTGTAATCGAAGGTTAATAACTCCAAGTCCCCCCTTTCTCTTTTGGTTGCATGACAACCGGCCAGGCAACAAGGTTCCCTCCTTTATTTTCTGCGGAGTTTCCTCGCCATAGGCATTGTTTCTGCTCTCTGTCAACATACTCTATAACTCCTTTTGGTATTTTGATAGTACACATCGCATAAGTCATGATCGGGGTGATGGCAGAATTTATCATCTCTAATCGACCACTGTATGTAAGCCAAACTGAACAAGCAGACAGTCCTCTTTCCACTCTAGTCATTAACGGTGAGAAATCTTCAAATCTTGGCTTGGTAGTCCCCATGGGTAAGTCAAGATATGTGAATGGCATGACCCCAATTTCGCAGCCGAAGGAACTAGCAAGACTGATCATTTTGAAGCAAAACAGTTGTAATTCTTAGGCATGGCCAAGACCAGGAGAGCACATAGGAGGAAAGGTACCACAATACAAGTGGATCAAGATGAGGTACAATCAACTATGAAGATATATACCAGATGGGACGGAGGGTTGTCACTGCTTGATGCCCGATCACTACAAGAACCAATTTGTGGTGATTAATCAGTGCTAGAAGACTCTCTCGTTTCCCATCTCTCAGCAAGGGACTTTGTTTTTCCCAGTCGTACAGCAACTGAAACAAGTTCACACACTATCATTAGTTCACACGATCATTAGAAAGCTATATATTTCTAGGCCATGAAGAGGACGTAAATTAATGAAAATAAAAGATAAACTACATTAGGATAGGTTAGAGTGTAACTGCATATATGCAAATGCTCGTGGTCGTCTAGGCGCCCGGCACCCCGCCGTGCCGCCATGACATTTTCGTCGGCTACAGCAGCGTGAAGAAACCGACGTCTGTCGTCGCCGTCCGCGCCCCGACGACAAGCTCGACGGCAAAGCGATCACTTCCGCGGTTCCGCCACGGTTTTTAATTCATACACTTGTTATAAATGTATTTACCGAGAATAAAGAAATCAACAAACAAACAACAAAATCAATTCGTCCACGCCTGTCCACGCATGTTCCTATGAGGTAGGACTTTCTGCGCTGTCATTTAGATAATTAAAAGCAACTAGTATAATGCCCGTGCTAACGCTACGGATAAATCAAATAACTAAAATATTTGCAAAAAAATATTTAATTACTCTGTATTTGCCAATCAATGAAATGTTAGTCAATCAACAAGACCTAAAGTTCGTAATGTTGAAGCATGATGAGAAGATATGACAATATCAAATGTTAATAGAAAGGGACACCAATATAATTAAAGGAGCACCAATTTGTAAACTAAACAATGCAGTTTCTACTTGCTAGCGGCTACCAAGTACCAAGGAAACTACTTTCAAAGCTCATTACGCCGTGGAGGGTCGCCTCATCAAACAGGTGTGTGAAATCTTGGTTCCCAGAGAATTTTTGGAAGTTGCACTTGCATTTTTCAAATAAAAGAGTTCCAAAGAATAGAGATTAAGTACCTTGTTGGCACAAAGTGCTTAGAGAAGTCTGGTATGAGATGTGCTCTTGGAACCTGCTCATTTCGTAGTTGTTCGATCTCAATCTCCTCATCCCCTTGCACATGAACAGATCGTACCATGCATGGGCTTATTTCTTGCACCTGTACAGATGTCTTGTACCATGCTATACGTTTGAGTTTCAAAAGGAGATATAGACCGGAAACTTTTTGCTGCCTTTCCATCTCCAGTGTGACTTCCTCCATGAAGTTATTACATTTTCCATCTCCAGTGTGACTTCCTCCATGAAGTTATTACATTCAGGAACCTGCAGGATGGAAAGACAGCCGATGCATAGCAGTCATCAGGAATTAGCGACGACATCATGATGGCGTATATGACAACATCAAAATGCATCAATTAGTGAATTCCACAATATAATGGTTTGCACCTCCATGGACTCAAAGATCCGCATGGCATCATCAAGCAATCTGAATTTAGTATACAGGGGAATCAAGGGGGTACTGACCTCGCCATTGCTTTCCATCCACTCTGCACTTTAAACTTGTGAATTGCATAGCCAATAGATGGCGGGGGCAGCACGGTGCAAACATCACAAGAGTGAGTGCTGCATCCATCACAGGTCAGCCCCGCCGTCCGTATCCTGTTGAAGAGAAGCAATCATTGGGCAGCATTGCCGCTCTTGGGGGCATTTCATAAAACAATTTTAGTGCGAGGCGATGAGCTTGTTTCTCAAGGTGAGCAGCGCCCGCAGGAACTTGGAGAAGGCGCACTGGCGCAGTGGGGCGGAGCCGCGGCCTCGCCCGCGGGCTTGCAGCCGAGCACGGCGGCGCTCCCTTCGGCGGGGCTCCCGGCCGGCGCCAGATGACCTAGCCTCGCCTGTACATGGCTGCCCAATCTACATCCATCCGCCACTCGTCCTCGTTGTCATCGCCGCCGACACCAACGCATAGCCCATCGACACAGTGGGGAGCAACCGCAGTTCGGGTCCCGCCGCGAGGCTGCCGACACGGTGCGCTCCATCCCCCGGCGGACGTGGCGGTGGCACCCCCGGGCGGACACGGCCTCCAGCGCAAGAGCGACCACGGCCCCAGCGTCACGGTGGCTGGGGCGAGATGGGGCGAGATGCAGCTCAGCTGTGGGAGGCCGCTCGCGTGGAGGCAGGTTGCCCCACCTAAGAAGTCGGAGACGGTGGCAAGCGTGTTGGCGGGGGCGCGGCGTAGCATACGGAGACGGACTGCGGGACGCCGCCGACGCAGGATCAGCGGATGGGCACACCGCGCACACGCACGAAGAGGCCCACTCACGTAGGGTGGGGATGGATCACGTTTTCACGGCTGCGCTTGGTAGCGGCGGCGGGGGACGCCCTCGGCTCGTTGCTCGTGGCGCCGGGTGCGAGGCCAAGGGCACCGGGCTCGCGTTTTCCCTTTCGAGAGTCACTGGCCACTAATCGCGGGAAGGAAGCAGCGCGACACCGCGATCACCGCCGGTGTTGTTTCCTTCTAGGCTTTGGCGGCGTTTTCACGGAGGGTAGCCGGGAGAGGGCAGGCCCATACATTCGATCTGGATCGTTGATTCATGAATGAGGAATGAGAGAGAATGTTAAGAAGCAATTTGAACGGTTGATTACGTAATGAGTGATGAGAGAGAACGTTATTTTAAGAAGTTGGTGCATTAGTAGGGTAGATGAATGAGGAATGAGAGAGAGAATGTTAAGAAGCAATTTGAACGGTTGATTTACGTAATGAGTGATGAGAGAGAACGTTACGAAGAAGTTGGTGCATTAGTAGGGTAGAAGGGTAGCCGAGGAGAGGGCAGGCCCATACATTCGATCCGGATCGTTGATTCATGAATGAGGAATGAGAGAGAATCTACCCTACTAATGCACCAACTTCTTCGTAACGTTCTCTCTCATCATTCATTACAGAATCAACCGTTCAAATTGCTTCTTAACATTCTCTCTCATTCCTCATTCATGAATCAACGATCCAGATCGAATGTATGGGCCTGCCCTCTCCCGGCTACCCTCCGTGAAAAAGCGCAAAGCCTAGAAGGAAACAACACCGACGGTGATCGCGGTGATCGCGCCGCTTCCTTCCCCGATTAGTGGCCACCGACTCTCGAAAGGGAAAACGCGAGCCCGGTGCCCTTGGCCTCGCACCCGACGCCGCAGGTAACGAGCGCCGAGGACGCCCCGCCGCCGCCGCTACCAAGCGCAGCGTGAAAACGTGATCCATCCCCACCCCACGGAGTGGGCCTCGCCGTGCGTGTGCGGTGTGCCCATCCGCTGATCTGCGTCGACGGCGTCCGCAGTCCGTCTCCGTATGCTACGCCGCGCCCCCGCCAACACGCTGCCACCCGTCTCCGACTTCTTCGTGGGGCAACCTGCCTCCACGCGAGCGGCCTCCCACGCTGAGCCGCATCTCGCCCCATCTCGCCCCAGCCACGTGACGCTGGAGGCCGTGGTCGCTGCGCTGGAGGCGGTCCGCCGGAGGGGTGCCACCGCCACGCCCGGGGGGGGATGGAGCGCACCGTGTCGGGCAGCCTCGGGCGGCGGGACCCGACCGCGTTGCTCCCCACTGTGTCGATGGGCTATGCGTTGGTGTCGGCCGGCGATGACAACGAGGACAGTGGAGAAGCGGATGTAGATTGGGCAGCCATGTACAGGCGAGGCTAGGTCATACGCGCCCGGCGGGGAGCCCGCCCGAAGGGGAGCGCCGCCCGTGTGCTCGGCTGCCGCTGGCGAGCGCGCTCCGCCCCACTGCGCCAGTGCGCCTTCTCCAAGTTCCTGCGGGCGCTGCTCACCTTGAGAAACAAGCTCATCGCCTCGCACTAAAATTGTTTTATGAAATGCCCCCCAAGAGCGGCAATGCTGCCCAATGATTGCTTCTCTTCAACAGGATACGGACGGCGGGGCTGACCTGTGATGGATGCAGCACTCACTCTTGTGATGTTTGCACCGTGCTGCCCCGCCATCTATTGGCTATGCAATTCACAAGTTTAAAGTGCAGAGTGGATGGAAAGCAATGGCGAGGTCAGTACCCCCTTGATTCCCCTGTATACTAAATTCAGATTGCTTGATGATGCCATGCGGATCTTTGAGTCCATGGAGGTGCAAACCATTATATTGTGGAATTCACTAATTGATGCATTTTGATGTTGTCATATACGCCATCATGATGTCGTCGCTAATTCCTGATGACTGCTATGCATCGGCTGTCTTTCCATCCTGCAGGTTCCTGAATGTAATAACTTCATGGAGGAAGTCACACTGGAGATGGAAAATGTAATAACTTCATGGAGGAAGTCACACTGGAGATGGAAAGGCAGCAAAAAGTTTCCGGTCTATATCTCCTTTTGAAACTCAAACGTATAGCATGGTACAAGACATCTGTACAGGTGCAAGAAATAAGCCCATGCATGGTACGATCTATTCATGTGCAAGGGGATGAGGAGATTGAGATCGAACAACTACGAAATGAGCAGGTTCCAAGAGCACATCTCATACCAGACTTCTCTAAGCACTTTGTGCCAACAAGGTACTTAATCTCTATTCTTTGGAACTCTTTTATTTGAAAAATGCAAGTGCAACTTCCAAAAATTCTCTGGGAACCAAGATTTCACACACCTGTTTGATGAGGCGACCCTCCACGGCGTAATGAGCTTTGAAAGTAGTTTCCTTGGTACTTGGTAGCCGCTAGCAAGTAGAAACTGCATTGTTTAGTTTACAAATTGGTGCTCCTTTGATTATATTGGTGTCCCTTTCTATTAACATTTGATATTGTCATATCTTCTCATCATGCTTCAACATTACGAACTTTAGGTCTTGTTGATTGACTAACATTTCATTGATTGGCAAATACAGAGTAATTAAATATTTTTTTTGCAAATATTTTAGTTATTTGATTTATCCGTAGCGTTAGCACGGGTATTATACTAGTGTTAAGAAGCAATTTGAGCGGTTGATTCTGTAATGAGTGATGAGAGAGAACGTTACGAAGAAGTTGGTGAATTAGTAGGGTAGATGTGCCACGAGTAAAAGAAAGTAGCCCATTTCTTAGAACAAAGTGATTCAGCCCGTCTTATAAAGTGAGCAGTACCAAGATTCTTGGCAGCGACCAGGCGAAGGACGAGGCAGACAAAGCACTCAGGCATGCATGCGGTTGACCGTGCGGGACCCATATGTGCAGGTGAAGTACCATGCAAAGCTGCATGCAGCCAATGCATGCGCACACCATAAGCTAAGCGGGCGCACTGGTGAGTTCTTTTTGCATTTCAGGTGCGCTCAATGGACCGGCGGCGCGCGATCATTGGCGACGATTTTGGAAACGATCGAGGGAGCAGTGTCTCGCGATCACGGTGATCCCACACGTGATCACGGGGAGTCAAGGCGCGGGGTATGACGTGCGGGTGGGAGAGATGGGAGAGGGGCTGAGCAGGTTGACACAAACAATCCAGCCCCTTGGATTATGAGTTAGTAAGGAGAGAGAACGCTGAGATTTAATCTGGAGTGTCCGTTTTGAAAGTTTTGTTTTTTTTTTCATTTGTAGCCCTAAGTTGCTGCATTAGTAGTGTGTAGACAGATACTGGTCAGTGCGGTGTGGCCCGCCACGCGCGCCAAGCAATTTGGCACGAGCTACCGACTTTATGAAATATACTGTAGTGCCCATCCACAGTTTGCTCTTGTTACACGCATAGAGAAATTTATTTTTAACTAGCAAATCATTTCCAAAATTTTGAAACTTTGTATTTCCTTATGCAAGATTGTTTCAAAATTAGAATTGCATATGTTTTCAAAATTGTTCTGAGGCTATATGGAGTAATCTGGAGCGGATCATTCAGCGTCGTACTCTATCAACTTGTACTACGCATTCTCTCCAAATCCTCTACCTATCCCAAATTCAAGTCCAATTCTATTAACATATATTATTGCCGAAAATACTTGGCAAATGGAGCTTTTTCCGAACAGGCCCTAGATTTCTTTTCTTCGTGCTCCAAATCAGCACAAATCGTTGCATTGTTTGTTGCTATATATGAACTCGAAGAGAGAAGAACGCAGAGTACAAAGACACAGAGACCATACAAAACATGATTTTAACTTTATTCCAAAAAAAAGGAAAAGGAAAAGGAAATTTGCATTACACGTCCATGAGTGGCGTGCGAGTACAATGCCAGCGTCAACGGGTTAGGTACTTGCGTAGGCTTCTTTTGCAAAAAGATCGCTGTGCCTTTGCTAGCTTGATATATAGATTAGTCTATGTGCATGGCTGCATTGCCATCCCTGCCCACCAAAGGAAGGATCCTTATCATGCATGATATTCTCTTACCGTACGTGCGACAACGGTTTATTATGAATGCGATAACTGACCTCAGGATAAGCTCAAGCTAGCTAGCTGGGTGCCTAAAGAATACCATCACTGATCTCAGGATAACCTTTTACGATCCCTGTTTCTTGCATAAGCTCAAGCTAGCTAGCTGGGTGCCTGAAGAATCTCAGGATATCTCTGAAGCCCAATCATCGAAGCACTGTTAGTCAGTAGAGTATCTGTATCAACGTTATATATTGCTAGATGAAGAAGGGCACACATTTAAAGATTGTTCTCTAACAAAAGCAACATTGAGTGGTAATTAACTTTTAAACCACTATAGTTATTAAAATAATAGTTTCGAGGAGTGGAGGGAAGAGAAGTTAAAAGCCACAACTATGGGTTATATATATGCTATTCTGCCTCAACCCTTAATAGTTATCCTAAAAGAATTCATAACTTTTGCAATGGATTCAAGTGAAGATACATTTTATAGTAAAATTGTAGAACTCAATCAGGTCTTCAACTTTGTAGTTGATAAGTTTTTTATTTAAAATAATTTAGAGTACAAAATATATTTTTAATAAGTTATCGTTATCAATATGATCTATATTTTAATAAAATTATTTAGACTACAAAATATAAGCTTTAAAACTAATAGCGACTTTACATGGTCTGTACAAAAGTTATTATCATTATCAATATGATCTATATATATAACTTTGTAGTTGATAAGTTTTTTATTTATTTGAAATCATTTAGAGTCCTAATATTTATTTCTATTTTCTTAGGTTTTGAAATTCAAAATTTACGATCAACCGATGTTAACATGATCTATACCAAAAGTTATTTGTAAGTTCTAAAATTTGAAATTCAAAATATGAGTAAAATAAATAAATATTTAGGACTCTAATTGACTTTTAAAAAAAAATCAATTACAAAATTATATATCAAATTAAACTTATCAACTATAGCTAACTTCTAAATTTTAGTTTTTTTTTTTGGTACTCTAAATAAATTGAAATAGAAAACTTATCAAACACAAAATCGTAGACGTCATTAAACTCTAAAATTCTGATATAAAGTTATCGATCTTCATCAGACTTCATATGCAAAAAGTCATAAAGTTTTTTAGTAACTGTTAATGTGGTTAGGGTGGAATACTAGCTACCATAGTTTTTTATTATTTTTGAAATTGACTGGAGGGGTTTGCACCCATACAGCATTTTATTAAGAACATCAGAGAAAGTACAGCTTACAGGAAAAAAAAAAAAAACAAGAACACCTAAACAGCAAAGCAGAGCAGAGGTGAGCAGGAGCTTTACTAGCTACCATAGTAGTATACAGGTCATACATTGCACCCAAATAATAATGAAACTGAAAAGGAAGCAATCTGATTTTCTAGTTAAGGATAAATCGACCTAAACATCTGTGAGCCTTCGCTTTTTTGCCATGGCAAGATCTCCTTGGAGGATTGGTCATTACTACATGTTAGGCTGTACCTCACCATGATCGCCTGCCTGCTTGCCTCGAGTTCATTTTATACGCCCAATTGCGCCACAAAGGCATGAGATCAGCGGTTGCAAGAGCTGGGAACCAGTGGATGGATACAGGCAAGGCAAACAATCCTGACAGGTGAAGGTTGCGACAAAGCAGGAGAGTGTCAAAGACGGCCATCATAAGAAGCAAGCCGCCGGCCAATCCTCTCAACCTTTTAGGAATATTCTTGATAATGACATTACCTGTGACTATATATATACTTATATATAGCATATACTAAACATTAAAAATGTACTAGTTCCTAATGGAGCATCTTTTTGCATGTGTGCCTTTTTCATCTACGATTTGACAAACCATCTACGATAACGTTAATATGGATACTCTATACTGACTAACTGTGCCTCGATGATCGGGCTTCGGCGGTTTTCAGTCAAAAAAACTAGGCTGATACTTGCCTTTTTCTTTTTTTTCATCTAATAGAAATCGCGGCAAAGCTTTTGCCGTCCTTTCTTAAAAAAAAAAATGGTCGGGCTTCGGAGATACTATCCTGAGATTCTTCAGGCACCCAGCTAGCTTGAGCTTATGCAAGAAAAATATCATCTGATCAGTGATCGTATTCATAATAAATCGTTGTTGCACGTACGGTTGGATAATAATCATGCATGATAAGGATCCTTCCTTTGGTGGACAGGGATAAGGCAATGCAGCCATGAAAGATGACTGTGATTTGATCAAAGAAGAACCAATAGGAACTCTGTTTCCTCAACGGTTTTCCCTCTCAAGTACTCCGTATACGCTTGGCGCGTGGGAAGTGGAAACCAAGAAAGAAAAGAAAAAAAAAAAAAGTGACTTTCTTTTCGCCAGTTGCGCTTTGCTCATCCAACATGGACCCGTGCTGACGCACCGCAGAGCCCGGGATGGAAACCAGCAATTATTTATAAACAACCGGAAAAAAATAAATACTATTAAATTCCCTAATCACCGGAGACGTAAATGGGTGTGCCACACATTTCTGTGACTAAAATTAGTCTCTCGAGTCTATTGGATTAGGGACTAATAGAGACTAAAATTTAGTCTCTAGTCCTAATGTTTGGTAATTTAGGGACTAAATAAGACTAAAAATTAGTTCCTAGTTTCTATTCGGGACCAAACAGCCCCTAACATGTTAATTGAACGTTAACTTTGGCGAACCAAAATATACTACACACGCTAAGGTGGCTATGTGGTGCCCAACAGAACATTCCTTAGCCCCTGCAAGGCTGCAACTCGAAGAAAAGGACTTCAATATCCACCACCAATCGATCTCGGAGCACCGAAAGATCTCGTCAATCTCACAAAGTAGGTCAGGCATAAATATATATAAAGATCGCAGCTAGCTTCTTGTGATGGCCGTCTTTGACGCTCTCCTGCTCTGTCGCAACCTTCACCGGCCAGGATTGTTTGATTGTATCCATGCACGGTCAAACTGTATGAAGAAAGAGGACAGCTCCACTGGTTCACACAGCTCTTGCCAACCGTTGATCTCATGCCTTTGTGGCGCAATTGATTGGGCGTATAAAATGAACTCGAGGCAAGCAGGCAGGCGTGTGGCGACCTAACATATAGTGACCATGCCTCCAATGAGATCTTGCCATGGCGAAAAAGTGCCGGCTCACAGATGTTTAGGTCGATTTCCCCATAACTAGAAGCGTTAAACTAAAGTTTTCTAAAAGAAATCAAAATGCTTCCTTTTCCGTTTCATTTGGGTGCAGTGTATGACCTGTATATATACTATGGTAGCTAGTATTTCACCCCAACCATTCACAGTTACTAAAAAAAATTATGACTTTTGCGTATGAAGTCTGATGAAGATCGATGAATTATATCAGAATTTTAGAGTTTAATGGTGTCTATAATTTTGTGTTTGATAAGTTTTCTATTTTAAATTATTTAGAGTACCAAAAATAAAACTAAAATTTGGATTTTTTTAAACGATCTTGGATGTTGATTTGATCTACAAAAAGTTATAGTTATCACCAATGTGGTATAAAACTTTGTAGTTCATATTTTTTTTTTGTATAGTTGAAGTCATTTAGAATCCTAAATATTGGCGGTGGGCCCTACACCGACCACTGCTCCAGCGCTTTGTTGCTTGCCCGCCACAGCGGCTTCGTGGTCGCCTTCCTCGACTCCATGATGCTTCCGTTGGAGGAGCCACTGATCAATGTTGCGGAATCCTAAATATTGGCGGTGGGCCCTACACCGACCACTGCTCCAGCGCCTGTTGCTTGCGCGGCACAGTGGCTTCGGTGGTCGCCTTCCTCGACTCCATGACGCTTCCGTTGGAGGAGCCTCGATCAATGCTGCGGAGGCGGCTAGGGGAGGTTGACAACGATGACGCATCTGCAGGCTCCCCAAGGGCTTTCCCCGCTGTTGTGGTGTAGGTGCCGGATGGTGGGGACGCGGCGGCCTTGCTCGTGGCGGCTACCACAACAACGAAACTCCCGCGCCTGTTACCGGTTCGCCCACATTGGAAGCATACATCGACTCCGCTAGAGGAGCATCTAATCCAGACTCCTTGACGCTGCCGCGCTGGAGGAGCCTCTAATCAAGACTCCTCGACTCCTGATTCCTAGGACCCATGACAACAACTGGATCCCATGTCGAGTAACCGGCTAGCTCCCAAGGTGCCCTTCCGTGATCCAAATCCGGAGAAGCCGGCGAAGCGCGTCCTCCTGGACAAGTGGGAGCCCGGTCCGGTGGATTCTAATACGTCGGACGCCACTGTCGCCATCAAGTTCCACAAAACATTCGCCAAGATGTCCGTGACTGCGAAGTGGGAAGCGATGAATGCATTGCTCCCCTTGCGTGGTGCTCGCTGGACGAGGACTTTGGCGAGGCTTGATGGATTGCATGAGGACTGATTAACCGTGCAGGTCGCGTTAGTCGCACATTAGTTCATCCCTTAGTATACCACTCTAAGCTCCACCATTTTAGCCGATGATCTTTGTAAGTGTTCAACCGGTGTGATTTATGGCAGCTCGCTGTTAAGCCAATCGGATTATAATCAAACACGTGTAACACACGATTTAAGGGAAAAAAAATCCTAAATATTTATAATTTTTTCCCCAAACTTTGAATTTCAAATTTTAAAATTTACAAATAACTTTGGTATACATCATTTTAATACTCCCTCCGTTCCAAATTATAGTTTACTTTGGCTTTTCAAGATTCATTTGTTTTACTATGTATCTAGACATAGTGTATAACTAGGTGCATAGCAAAATCAATGTATCTAGAAAAAGCCAAAGTGAACTACAATTTGGAACGGAGGGAGTATCTATTATAGATGTCATTTTTTTCTTTAGATTATAATCAAAATTTTCCATTTGAATTTGGATTCTAATTCGTGACCACCAGTACAGCTGACAGGATCACCACAGGAATAATATCCCGAAAGGTTGAGAACACCGAGCATCTAGCTTTGCCCCTCCGTGCTATCGCCACCTCGGCCACTGGTCAGGATTGCATAATGCACGGTCAACGTGAAGATCTCCACTGGCCGTCGGCCCCCGGCGGCACCCTCTCTGCACCGTCGATCACATCGTGTATAGCCTTAACATCCATCTCCCACTGGTCAGGATTGCATAATGCACGGTCAAGGTTGAGAACTGGTTGTGTACAGCCTGTTGTAATTGTTAAATTTGTTGAATTGAAAGCTTATGTTCATGTGTTGTATATGGGGGCAATTGTGTAATTTTACAACTGCTGTCAGCTATAGGCCCACAACTGGATGGGAGTTGCACAGTAACCCAAAGTTAGTGTTCAGTTGCTATGCAAGTTAGCCGGCAAAGCCGTTTTCTTTTGGCATGCATGCCAACGATTGCAACAGGACAAAGAGGCAAGGCAGGACCCAAAGCGAATGGCAACCTTTTCTCTCCACTCGTACTGGCAGCAGTCCTTGGTTCTCGCTCCTCATCATCTATAAATTGTCAGCAGAGATCGCTCCTCTCGAATCAAACTCCAAGCCAAGCTAAGGAGCTCAAAGACACTACTAGTGCTAGCACCAGACTACCAGAGCACATAGCTATTGCAGTGCTAAGATATGGCTCTCGCTCTCGCCGACGGGCAATATCATCCCACCCTGACCAAACTAGGCCTTGGCGCCCTGACCTTCAATTCGGCCATCGCCATCTACAACTCGTGGGGCGACGCCGCGTCCGTCACTTCCGTGCTCGCCGTGGATGCAGCGCTCGTGCTCCTCTTCCTCTGCCTCCGTGACTTCGAGCAGGGCGGCGGCAGGGGCAGGGGCAGGGGAACCAGGATCAAGGCAGCGGTGTGGGCGCTGACGACGCTGCTAACAGCCATGTTAGCGTCCGGGGTAGCGGCGACGATCATGCCCCCGGCCGCCGGCGCCCTGGTCTTGCTCTGCCTCCGGGACGTGGATCACGGCACGCCCGGCGGCGACGCCGAAGGTGGCGGCAGAATTAACATGGACAGGCAGTATAGCGTGCTTGCTTTGGTGGGTTTCGCCGTGCTGACGTGCAACACGGCGCTTGAAGCCTACGACAGCCGGCGCGACACGGACTCGGCGGCGCTCGTTTTCGTGTCTTACACCCTCCTCGGAATCTGACAGTCCTTTTCATCCGTGCATTCGTCCGCGGTCACGCTGCGGGCAGGGCCAGGAGCCGCGATAGCTGTGGGTCGATCGATGGATGGATCATCGTCGGCGGCAGGGAGAATCAAACTGGTTTTATGATAGGAATATTCTGGAACAGAAAGTGAGTTTATGAGAAGTGGAGCATGAACTATATTCAACTAAACAGAAAGGCCTAATCCTTAAAATTGACCTTGAAAAGGTCTACTATAGGGGTTAGGTGAATTTTTCAAGAATATGGTTGAGAAAGGTTTCCAGATAAATGGTTGGAAATGGGTTATCGAGACTGTAAAAGGGAGTCAAGTTTGTATTAATGTAAATGGAATCAAAAGATACATGTGCTAATATTAATTTATACTCTTTCTATCTTAAAATAAATGTCGCTATGATATTCGTACCGGTCAAACTTTTTTAAAGTTTAACAATACTTATAGAAAGTATCAACAACTCGAATAAGTTCAGTATGAAAATTGATTCAACAATTTGTGTAATGATACTACTTATTATTAGAAATATTAATATTTTAGTATATTTTAGTATATATTTGGTCAATGTTGAAAGCATTTGACTTATTAGAAAACGAGAACGACACTTATTTTGGGACAGAGGGCATATAAATTGATGTGTGGTCACACTTAAAAAAAGACTTTTTAAACAAATGAAAATGCATGTTTATTTTTAACTACGATAAAAAGATTTCTTGAGTTATCTTAAATAAACCTTTTAAAGTCTGGCTGAGTTTATAGAAAAACCAATTAAATAAAACAAATATAAAAAAACTTTGCATTTTATTTTATTTTTTCTCTAGGGTAAAATGGTTTTTTTCCCTGACTTAACACCATTAGCTGTCCAAAACCGATGGAAGACCATAGAGCTGAAGAAAATTCGTTCCAAGGAAAGAGAGCAAAATTCGGAAAAAAAAAATAGGCATACACCTAAGAAACATTTTTTCCAGAACCATATAGCTAATTCTCCCTTATATCACTATGACATGATATATCTTTTAGGGGATTGTTATCGTTTATATTTACTGTGCCTATCAGCGTACAATGAAACAGTTTATTATCACGGCGCGCTCCTGAGTTCGCTGGGTACGTTACATCTTGATGAATCAGACGTTGGCTTCATTACGACATCTCCTGGTCCTCCTACAATACAACAAGTCTTTTTTTTTAAATTACACAGTACAACGCAGACACTCACATACGCACGCACACTCACCCTATGAACACATGTACGCAAACCCTACCCCTATGAGTACCTCTGAAGGACTGGACAGCCGGCAGATCTGGAGATTCTCGAAGTCACCATAGGCGCCTCGTCGTCGACGGGAACGTCGCTTACCACTTAATGCACAACGCCGGTAAATCCTGGAAAAATCCCAAGAACCAGCGACGGGCCATGGCTCATACAACACAGAAAATTGGATGTCCAAGCCCCATATATGATAATAATGGGCTTAACGTGGCCCATTCTCTGTGGACTTCGAAATTAAACGGGCCAGACGCTGGCTGTGGTGGCAGTGGCCCAGTTCAACGCTGCTTAAAAGACCCTAGAGGAGATTCCCCGCTCCCACACCAAATATGGCGGCAGTAGCGTGACCGCCCTACCCTGCGCTGCTTGACCCACCACTTGTGCGCGTGAGAGGAAGAAAAGAGATGTGACAGCAGCAGCAGCAGCAGCGGGTCCCATGGTTTCACAAACTAGAACACTAAATTAAATTACCATCATACCATTAAATTTGTTTCAAATAAAAATCCTTCAAAACTAGATCTCACATGGATATATTTAAATAAAATTAAAAGTGAACCCCACCGATAATAGTTGGTATAGAGTAGAGATATAAGCAAGGAATAAGTGCAGGAGAAAGTGATGTAAAAAGAAAGAATCTTGATGACTAAGGAAAGAAATAGAGAAACATAAGTGCAGACAGTCTTATACCCCGAGTGGTAAGCGAGATGAATCGAGAGAGACCGCACCGATGGCAGTGGTCTTGTCTCGTGACACCATAAGCAAATGAATACAAGGAATGTTCTAAGAAGAATAAATAAACATTTAGAAGAAGGATACAATTGTGTTATGTGCAATGAACACGTTGAAGAAATAACAATACATATTTTCTTGAATGCCCTCGAGTACAATTACACGGTACAAACTCAACATCCCAAGATCCGCGTCGTCTCCACACGGGCGGCTCGGGTCTCAAACCCTAGCCGTCGCACCGCCTCCCCACCCGCCACTCTTCGTCACGCGGAGCCGCCGCCGGCAAGGCCACGCGCCGGCCGGGATGGCGGCGCGGGGCCCATTACCTCGGGAATGGTGGTGTGGTGGTGTTGTCCAAAGCCGGTGCAGGCGCCGCCGCTTGAGCCGCGTGGGGCTGGGCGGTCGCCCGCCGAGTCCGCGCGGTAACGCCGGCCAGTGCCCGGCGGAGGGCATAGGCGATGGCCGGCGGCAGAGGCGGAGCTCCTTCATCCTCTATGTCGCCCCCTTCCCATCGCCGCCGGCAGCTTCCCCCGGGCCTAGGCGGGGGATCCGGTGCCGACGGCCGATTCCGTGGCCCTGTGTCGGGAGCGGCGCCGGGAGGTCCCTGGATCTTTGGGTCGGCTCGATGGGGCGCCACGCGAGGCAGTGTGGCCTCCCGGCCCTTTGGCCTCGCGGATGCGGCGTTCCCTTGGACCGGGCGGCGCCCTACGCCGGGATGGCGGCGGTTCCTCTTTCCGCATCCTTGGTCCTCTTCTTGACGACACGCCTAGATCCGCGCCTTGGTGGATGGATCCGGTGGCCCGACGGCGGTCGACCTTCGTCTTGCCGTGGCGGTGGTTGCGAAGACGGGCTGGTGGCATGCTTTGGCAGTTGGGTCTTATGCAGGCGTTGGGGGCGGCTCTTCTTCTCTACCGTCCCTCCCCCGTCGGCCTCGGCTACCGTGGCATACGCCATGGTCGCTACGATGGTGGTCAAGATGAAGAAACTAGCGTGGTGCGCGGGCAGTGGACGCAGCGTGCGCAGAGCGATTGCTGGCTTTTCGGCATGGTGTCTTGCCGGTGGGCGTGATTGATGCAGCTTTTGCGGCCGCGATTGTGCGGGCGCTGCCGATGCCCCTCTCACGAGGTTTTCGCAGACGACCGGCAACAACGACGGTGGCGACTGGCGGATCCGGATTCGGGCCGACGCCTATGTTGGGACTATCTCGGGAAGCTTGGCGGCGACGACGCTGCGGCGTCGTTTTACCCGTTGGGGGGGCGTCGCGTCCCTAGTATAGCGGCGGTGGTGGCGCGAGAAGAGTGGGGAAGTGGAAGAAGGGGGTGCCGGGAGCTCGGGCCAACCCTAGGGCGCCCGTGAGCGGGGCAGGGTAGCGGGGGGGAGGTGGAGTCGGCGGCGGCGCCGGTGGCAGCTCGAGGAAGAAGACGACCGCTGGGGTGAGGAAGAAGACAACGGCCGGGGCGGGCCTTAGGCCGTTAGTTGGGCCGGGGGGGTGGTCGGCGCCTAACACGATTTGTAGGCGTTCTCGAATAGGTCGGGGGATCGAATTGATTATAGAAACATGAGTTTAATTAATCAATTTATTAATTATTAGTGAATAAGGAAAAATATTATCGAGACGAATAAATAGATTAACCTTGAAACAACAACGATCGACTACTCTTACTATAAAAACAGGCTCGTAATTTATCTTTCTTACCATTTCGTAACTATGAGAATGAGAAGCAATTTCAATAATTACTGCCCCGACTCCTTTGCATTGTTGTGAAACTTTGGGCGGTCAACGGACAAAAAGCTGTTAGCCTTCTTTGGGCCTTGAACCAAAAGCTGCCCACCCGGCCCATTCCTCTCCCAACCATCTCCATTCTGCGGCTCTTCACCTTCCCGTTGTTTTATCGGTAATGCTTTGTGTCGTCGCGTCCTACCCATCGGACGGTGGTGCTGGTTGGGCCGCGGGAGCTTCTGGCCCATCTAAACTCCCCGTGAAGCTGGCGTGTTCAATACCCATGGTGTCTATTCCCCATTTTGGAATCCAATCGTTCCTCATCTTCATTCCCCAACTCTAGGGTTTTTCGTCGACGCACCTCGACAGCGGGCTGCAGTAGGCGGACGCCTTTGCCGCCGTCGATCCGGTCGGCAAGTTCGCCCTTCGCCCGGCCTACACGTCACCGTGTCGCCATTGCGTCGGCGTCGCCTGCTGCTTCGCCTTCCTTGATGCTGGTTTGTCTAGTCGTCGCGCGTCCTCTAATTTGCTCTTGTTTTTCTCGGAGCTTGCCGCTCAATCTGACCTCGATTTGGTTCCCGTTCCTCGTCATTCCCGCCCGATTTGTGTCGCGTCGCCTATCTTGGTTTGTTGCTGCTCTCTCCGTCTTCGTCCGCCCGAGAACGGCCCGCATCTGAGCAGCGCATCGTCGCCGCCCGCCGCTTCGACATTCATCCTACCGATCGGTGTTGGGTTAGTCTCCTTCTATTCCTCCTCCCGCCCCCCTCTTTCCCTACATCGCATGCACTCCGTCCGGTCTGTGTTGTGTGGTTTATGGCACCTGGAAACGGTGATGTTGCAGGAAGACATCAGAGAGACTTGTGTTAGATTATGTCCACGAAAACTTGTAGTAGTTGAGTAAACTTGTGTTAGATTATGTCCCGAAAACATATAGTACCCGAGTAAACTTGTATTATTTCTATACATAAGGTATCATTCTTGGTATCATCTTGTTTGTTTCGAGAAAGTACTTGAACAGGTCGCAACAGAAATTATCGTTTGCCATATTGTTGGTTGCTCTTATTTGTTGCAAACCTCTTTGAAATGATTTGTTATGGATAATCCAATGGGATGCGTTACCGTACAACTTGGAAGCTACTGAAATAAATCTATCGTGGCCATATGTTACATTAATTTCTTTTCTCACATTGAAATAGCATCAGTATCATCCTGAAAGACCAATAATGTCAATTTACACACCATAGTTTCTTCGCGGATGCCGACTCTGTTTTCATTGAAACTGACTTTGCTTGTCGCTGTGCTCCTCTATTTTGTAGAAATGGTGGCTACAAGGTCGGGAAGTAAGGTAACAAATGCTGAGCAAGTGGTAAGTGTCTCCTCTTTGTTTCACTAGGTAATCCTGTACTGTTCAACTATCACTTCTACACTGTTTCATTTCCTATTTGGGGTGGCAGCCTGTGAATTAGCAATGCTTTGTACTGTTTAAACTTTTCTGTACCTGCCACTATTTTTTCAATTGGTCTTTCATATGCTGCAGTTTTGTAGCATGATTGGTCATTGTCCATTTTTTGTTTAACTAGCACTTCTACAATGTTTCATTTGATCCCAGTGTTTTGTTTCTCTGATTTCCAGATTGAGAATTTTAAATCCACGGCCATTCAAGCAAAACTCCTCAAAACTGACTTTTCAGACTTTAAGTGGGACTTCCCTAGTGGATATCCTACCCAAACTAATCTGTATGTTATTTTCTCACTTATATCTTTTTCGCTAATCCTCTTTTGTTTCATCATTTGTAATGCTCACTAGATGTTTCATCATTGTTCTATGCCCTCCCCTTTCTTTTTTAAAGGTATGACTATGGTATCTACGTAATGGATTATATGGATGCATTTGATGGGAAAGAAATCGTTGCTTCGGCTATTCAACAAGTATGTGTTCCCATTCTTGAAGTTCTCATTTGATGGTAATGCTCTACTTAGAGTGTCCTATCTAATCGGACGCGCGCGCGACATGGGCTATCGGTCCAATTAAGCTTTTGACCGCACTCTAACTTGACATCCTCTCCTTCCTGGCCACACATCATCCGTCCCCACCCATCACCCACCCACCCACCCACTCCCTCTCTCTCTCTCTCTCTCTCTCTCTCTCTCTCTCTCTCGTATCCCCTTCGTCAATCTCCAGAGCCCCGGTTGTCCAGCACCTCCACCTTCCCGACGGGTGCAGCGGCGGCGGCGAGCACCTTCACCATCCCGACGGGTGCGGCGGCGGCGGCGCCTCCACCTTCCGGACGGGTGTAGCGGCGGCGGCGAGCACCTTCACCTTCCCGATGGGTGTGCAGCGGCGGCGGCGAGTGCCTCCACCACCCCAACGGGTGGAGAAATAGCGGTGGTAGGGAGCGCCTCCAAGCATAGCATGGTGGCGCCGACGAGGGCCTCCACCAGCCCGGGTAGAGCAGCAGCGGTCGAGCAACTTCCAACGATGGATCCGGTGACCACCTCCATCTCTCGTGGGCTAGATCCAACGTTGGACTCTCTCCAGTGGTGGATCCATGGAGGGCTCCACGTGCACTGAGGTGGTGACTGTTCCTCAACGGGTGCAGCTGGCAGATCGGTTGATCTTGTGGGGAGATACCCTCCAGTGATAGATCCGGTGTGGTGGAGCCCTCCGACGGCGGATCGAGAAGCCAGCGGCGGCGGCATCGGGCATCCTAGATGCGGGCCTAGGCCCTCCTCCTCTTTTGTTCTGGGTTGTTTCAACATACGGTTTGCGTTGTTTCAACATACGGTTTTGTGTTGTTGCATTAGCAGTTCTGGAATGTTGCAGCTTCGACAAGGTGGTTTGTGGCGAGGGATCCAGTTCTAAGCCTGCTCCTCCTCTGAATCTGTATGCGAGCCCTCTCACCTCTTCGTTCTCTGGACCCCTGCTCCTCCTCCTTTTCCTCCCCCTCCTCTTTGTCAAGATGTCTAGTTTGTCTCCCTATTGTTTCATCAGATCAATGTAATTTAATTTAGTTATGTTGCAAATACCTTTACTTTATGTTGCAATTACTTGAATCAGTTGTTGCATCTCAGATTGTGCTTATGAAACATGAATATTCTCCCACTGTTACATCTATAAATGGTCTATTGAAACATCCGATTGTAACTACTATTACAAGTATATGAATTGTATGTTTCTAGTAGCTGAAGTAGCTGTTACATCTCAAAATGTGGTCATGAAACATGAATATTTCCCTACTGTTACATCTGGAAGTGATAACTACTTAAAAGAAGAGGTTATGTACGACCGCAACCGGATTTGTGAGCTTGAATGGAAGTAATTGCAATTGCAACATCACTTTGAAGTAGTTTACACACGTAAAATATATTACTTGCAATAGGCGACTATGACTAGTTAAACATGTCATAAGAAGCATTGAAACATCCTATGGGACTAGTTGCAGTAGTCCAAATAATACAAGTTCAACACGGTCCAAACACACACTGTCATAAGATATGAGTGTTCGCATAAAGCATAGATATATAAGATGGGTGACAAATTTTGTTATATGTGCTTGTTTCATAACTCTTCTTTTCCATATTTATAAATTTTTTCATTAGGTGTCAGCAAACTCTGTTCTATCAAATGAGCCATACTGAGTTAGTGTTACTTTAATCAATTCTACAGTACTTATTTCCAAGTGATGCTTCTATACAACATTTTCTTTAATTAAATTTGCATGTTTCAGACCCATTGATATTTTGTTCAGTTAGTTCTTTCCCATTGTTGCACTTTTTTCTCTCTCTCCAATTTATGCACTTAAGAAGCGTCTTTTTATTACCACGTTGCGCCGCCTTACCAATATGTTTCTTTTTAGATTATGTTATATGTTTCATTCTCTATTAGACTAAGCTATTAAGTTCTTGTATTTGTTTTCTTTAGGCCACCTTTTGTTTTGCATACTTGGATTTCATGTAACCTATGATGACTTCCCTCAAGCCAAAGGGACACATTTCTAACACATTCATGACAATGTGGACTTGCCGCTTTAATCATGCTTGTCAAGAGTCTTGGAAACATGATGACGACCTTGTCAAGAAATTTGCATTCAATGCCATGCACACAAAGTATGATCTTAAAACTTTCATTGTTTCGTCTTTTCGTAGATATGAAACCCCTAACATGTAATCCTTGTTTCATCACTAGATTCACTATGAAAGATAGAACACTAATGTTCCTTGCTCGTTGGAAAAGTGTTGTGATTGTGGTATCTACGTAATGGATTATATGGATGCATTTGATGGGAAGGAAATCGTTGCTTCAGCTGTTCAACAAGTATGTGTTCCCATTCTTGAAGTTCTCATTGGCTATGCTTTTTTTTTTTTTAAAAAATGTATAAACATGCTTGCTCATACTTTGCCCTTGCCTTCCTTTTTTTTTTTTTTTTCCTTATAGGCGACTCCACTTGAGTTCGGGGAAGCAAGTTGCTTTGCCACGGCTTCTTCTATCCAAGCGCAATGTTGTCGATCTAAAGTCCTTAGAGGAGAAATATAAGTTGATGAATAAATGAGCATGTTGCTCTTAGCTTGCCGGGATAGATGGATTGACAAACTTTGAATGCTTCTTGTATTATATGGAGTCGAGTTGATGCAATGTAATCAAGAGTTGATGCTATTGTACTAGTTTGGTACCACACGCTAGCTGATACTATTTGTTTAGATGTTAGCCCTTTTTTCCAAAATCTTTGTTACAACCATGTTTGCGGTGCTAATACGATGAAGGAATCACATCTTTATGTGCGCATTTCTCCATGTTTCACTAGTACCTTTTCACTTTGTTTCAACTACTACATTGTTATGTTCTTTGTGCGAAAAGGGTGCCCCTGTACATCTAGCATTTTGTTCATACTTGTTGAATCACGTACAACTAGCATTTTGTTCCAATAACCGACGTTCTTCGGTGCACAAAAACACAAACTTGTGTTGTTTATTTTCAAATGTGTTTAGTCAATAATGTTGCACTTACATTAGATCTCTGTTTCAATTACTCGAAATGGTATGTTTCATTCGTGATATAATATATGTTTCATGTTCTCCCACTATTTTGTTTCAGCAGTCGAAAAAGTTGCATTTGGGAGCTTTAATCTTCCCCTTCTTCGGACCATTGTTCATCTTCTTAGCTTTCTCCTTCTTTTGCTACACAATGCTTTTGTGTCTATCCACCTTTTTCCTGGGCCTCCCAGCTGCTTTGTTGGCTGTCATCTCTTGCTGGATCTGATCTTCATGTTTGTACTAATGAAACATACAATTGGAGCTTGTGAAACATCACCTATACTGTTTTGCAACAATGAAATTTTCAGGCTGTTGATAGTGGAAACATCCAACAACAGAATCTTGTTGGGTTGATCCAAAATGTCGAAACAATTGTTCATACATCAAAAGGGCCTGTTGTCAAAGTAAGTATACTTTTCACTATACAAAACAACATTGTTTCATTAGTTTCTTGAGAACAGTGAGCATATAGTTGCTCCAACCAGAGCATTACTGCATGTTTAGGCATGTTCATACATTAAAAGGGCCTGTTTCATATCTACGAAAGATAGAACACTAATGTTTTAAGATCTTACTGTGTGCATGGCATTGAATGCAAATTTCTTGACAAGGTCGTCATCATGTTTCCAAGACTCTTGACAAGCATGATTAAAGCGGTAAGTCCACATTGTCATGAATGTGTTAGAAATGTGTCCCTTTGGCTTGAGGGAAGTCATCATAGGTTACATGAAATCCAAGTATGCAAACAAAAGGTGGCCTAAAGAAAACAAATACAAGAACTTAATAGCTTAGTCTAATAGAGAATGAAACATATAACATAATCTAAAAAAGAAACATATTGGTAAGGGCGGGCATAACGTGGTAATAAAAAGACGCTTCTTAAGTGCATAAATTGAGAGAGAAAAAAAAAAAGTGCAACAATGGGAAAGAACTAACTGAACAAAATATCAATGGGTGCGAAACATGCAAATTTAATTAAAGAAAATGTTGTATAGAAGCATCACTTGGAAATAAGTACTTGTAGAATTGATTAAAGTAACACTAACTTCAGTATGGCTCATTTGATAGAACAGAGTTTGCTGACACCTAATGAAAAAAAAATTTATAAATATGAAAAAGAAGAGTTATAATGCTATAAATTACTTTTTAAAAAATAGCTATAAATTAAATTTTTTCACCATAAAAAAAAATTAGGATATCAAAATAAAGAAAATATATTTTCACCATAAACAAATTAGGATATTAAATATTGAAAATATTTCATATAAATTTATTTAAAATCTAAAAAGTTGGACTCGTAGAAAATAGGATATGTAGTTAATTTGAGACAAATTAACTAAAGCTCGAGCCACCAAGGCAGCTGAAGCTGAAGCTCGAAACTGAGGCTTGTTTACAGAGGCAAGGAGTCGAGCTCAGCTCCTCCTCTTCTCTTCCTCCCCACGCCCACGCCCACGCCCACGCCCACACAAATATCTCGGTCCCTGTCCGCCGCCGACGGTTCAATCGTGCCTAGATTGCTCGATTCCGTATAATCGTGCCTGGATTGCTCGATTCCGTATGTGAATGAATTGATTGGTTGATTGATTTGGGGTTGCTGCTACTCAATCGATTTGGGATTCCAATTGGGGTGTGTAGGTTTGGTGGGCATCCATGGGCGAGGAGTCTCTGGGCGACTACGAGCTCCACATGGTGTGCTGCAGCGGCGACGACGACGAACACGCCATGGAGTGGGAGTCGGGGCTCCCGGCGCCCGACGAGCTCACCCCACTGTCGCAGCCGCTGATGGCCCTGGGTCTGGCGGCGGTGTTCCGCGATCTCGCCGGACGCTGCTGGACGTGCACCGGCGTTGGCGGCCACGGTGTCGCGGCTGCGGCATGTGTCGTCGTCGTCGCGTCGTCGGGAGCGGGTCCTCGTTCGTGCCCTTCCACCCGCAGGCGCAGCCCGCAGCAAGGGGCAACGAGGGGGCCGACTTCGTCGGCGTTCGGGGCGACGACGAACTGCAGCGGCAACGACAGCAGCAAAAGCGGCCCCGGAGCAGCCGCAGGCGGCGTCGCGAGCCGGCGTCGCCGCGGCAGGGAGCGGCCGAAGCATCCGCGGGCGGCACTGCAGCGTGTCGTGAAGCAGTATCGGGATGTGGCGGCGTCGTACCCAGCAGTATCGAGAAAGTATACGTCGAGTGTCACCCTGGATGGTGTGCACGTGAGCTGGGCTGTTTGCTGATGGGCGCGCTGGGCGTCCGATAGATCGCGTTTTCTGTAGGACGTCCGAGCGCTAGCTCGACCCTTGTTTTATGCGTAGCGTAGCGACGTACGCCGCCGCCTCCATCCGGACGAGCCACCGCCTGCTTGTATCCTCACCCCTGACGCCCAGCAGCACCAGTACACCTCGGC
Source organism: Hyparrhenia diplandra (assembly GCA_015847255.1). Taxonomy (NCBI): domain Eukaryota; kingdom Viridiplantae; phylum Streptophyta; class Magnoliopsida; order Poales; family Poaceae; genus Hyparrhenia; species Hyparrhenia diplandra. Next base: position 147,848 of record JADLZK010008886.1, read on the forward strand.
CATACCTCCTCAAGGTTAGCTCGTGTTCCATTTCTATGTACACTGATCGTGGTTTAGGTACTACAAGGCGTGTAGCACTTGCTTGATCTGTGGATTTGTCTGCTGCATTGCATCGGTGTTAGGGTTTGCTTGTTTGTTTGTTATGGATTGGATCTGTGCTTGATCCCTGAAATGAGTAGACCCACTTGATTGCTTGTGCGGGAGAATGGGATAGATAGGTAGATGGGGCTGTAGGAGTCCCAGTCCTATTGTGTAATCAGGTGTACTTGGATGGGGATGTTCCTCTGGCCTGGAGCCTTGAAATCTTTGACTGTTCTACAAACCAAATCCTGCATTTTTTTTTATCTTTCATGTTCCTATTATAGTAGTTTCAACAGCAGACGACTTGAAGCTGCCTGTCTGAATAGCTTGCTTGCAGCAGAATTATGTATTCATCCATCTTTACTGTATGTCATGTATATGTTTGATCAGGGCACAGCTAGTGAGATGCATTACTGAACCCTCAAATTCACATTAATTATTTTTCTCATCAGCAGAGTAAATTGAGAATGAGATTAGTGTTATGTCACAAGAATGAGAACTTTTAAAAAATGCAGAACAGGGTTGGTTCAAGCATTTAGGCACGCAATATTATAATTTGCTAGCTATATCTGCAGCCTGCACTGTTGACACCGTGCGCCAACCTGTATTCCACGAAGCGTGCAGAAGCTGAGGTTAAGGATTGATTTAGGAAACAATTCTGAAATGAACTTGCCTCTGTCAGAAACAAACCGGAAACGGATTATCAGCTGCCAGCATTCATTAATTACATGCGCTGCACAAAGATGTGGCTTATGGCATGTACGAATGTTAGAATGCTGTAGTCTCAAAATTTTAAAACCCTCCTATGCGAATGGAGGGATATTACGAGCAAGTGAATCATCTGGACCTGTGCTTTTCATGCTCCTGTCTACTCTAGTTTTTGGAATGGTTCCACCTCCATTTAAATCATGTGCTGTGAATATGCAGTGATGGTCATTGACACTAAATAGGATTGAAATATGTGGAACCCTTAGATTGTCATTCTGCTATTTTAAACTGATATGCCTTATTGCGTGTATGTATATGGTGCTTGATTCACTGATCTTGTTAAATTTTCAAGTCTGTAGTTTGCTAATTCCGAACCCTGTGTAATTTCGTCTCAGGCCTGCATTTTCAGGATGAAAGAGGCACAAGGTTCATCTTGGGCAGACCTCTTGCCAGAAATTTTGGTGCTTATTCTCAGGATGCTGCCTTCCTTAGTTGATCGCGTTCGACTAAGGGCAGTGTGCCGCCCATGGCGTTCTAAGGCTCAGCTGGATCCCCTGCCAACACTGCTTCCTTGGCTCACCCTTCGTGACGGGACCTTCTTGAGTATTCCGGATGGTAAAATTATCAGAATGCCGATACCAGATAACGCTTTTTGCCGTGGTTCCGTTGACAACTGGATGTTCTTTGTGCATAGTGATGGTGGTTGCTCACTGATGAACCCTTTCTCCAAGGCCACACTGAACATTTCTGAGTTAGTCACCACGTGGTTCAATGCAAACTCTAGATATAATTCTCATTTCTATAAGCTGGTTGCACCCTCGCCCTTGGAATCATCACCAGGTTCCCTTTGTTGCGCTGTTAGGTGCTTGTGGACTTCGTATCTGCCAGCCACCAATCACAGTTGACTCTTGTTCACACCTTGAAGATGATATTACCTTCTTTAATGGAAAGTTGTATGGTCTTATTGTCCATAAGCTTTCAGTATTTGAGATTGATTATTGTTTTGATGGCAAGCCAAAGATATCATCCGTCCGATGCATTACTAGTTACCCTACTTTTAGACCTGAACCACCCCAACCCTTGCCCGGCACGTGCCTGTTGAAGAGTTATCTAGTTGAGTGTTGTGGTAGACTGTTGATAGTGAGACGTATGATTGGGTGTAATCCAGACACCTTGGAGTCTGATCGCACTGCCGGGTTTGAAGTCTGTGAGGCAGATTTTAGCAACAAACCTTTCCGATGGAGATGTGTCCGTGAGCTGGGTAGCAGCCAAGCTCTGTTTGTTGGGAAGCACTGCTCCAAGTCTTTTCCTGCTGGGGAGTGCACTGGAGTTGAAGAGAACTGTATATATTTCATGCATGACTATTTTCCGGCGAACCGTGCTGCTGATCCTCTTGGTGACAGTGGTGTGTACAACATGAAAAGTGGGATTATCAAACCCCTGTTATCAGAGACTGCAGTTGTGCCAGAACATCGTGGTGGTCAGTGGAGTCCAACTTGGATATTCCCAACTGATACTATGTAATCATCCAGCTTAGCTTCGCTGCTTTGGTATGAAGTATGCGCTCTTAAAACTTATGCTAGTTGTTCAGTTTATCTGTTATCGAACCATATAACCTAGTACTCAACAAGTACTAAAGTATCGTCCATTTGCTGTAATATTCTTATGCTAGTTTTCTTTTGTACTGAGCTTACTTTCGATAATCATGCTTACTTATGGTGGTGATGTACCAAGGAAAATTTCATTTCACAGAATGGCTTGACTGTGGTCTGTTCATGTTGCTGCCGCACTGGACCACTGACCTCTCTTCACTGGTTGCCTCCTGCACAAGGCCATGAGCATGTTGGAGTATGGGCTGGCAAAGGATCTTTGCATCGGAGGTACCCGGGCCAGATGTCGGGTTTGCCTCACCCGTTGCCTGCAGTGAGTGCGATGGTCGAGCCGATTGCTAGGCCACCTGCGTGTGTCGTCTCCCTCCGGTGATGGAGCGACAAGATGCCATGCATTCGTGCAGGACTGCAGGTTGCTCAACCGTTACGTTGCCCGTCCATTCCTGCATCAGGTACGGCTGCTCGGATCGATCGACCGGGAAGTACGTAGTCAACTCTGTCTAGCTAGGAGGTACTCCCTCCGTCCCACTGACTTTGTCACCTTGCGGATTCCGTGCCATCTTCTTCGATGCTTCGTCTTATTCAAATTTTTTGCACAAATATAATTTATTTTATTACGACTTATTTTATCAATGAAGATACTTAAATATTCATTAATTTATTTTATGATTTGCAAAAATATTTTAAATAAGACGGATGGTCAAACATGAAGTTCAAAAGTCAAAAACGTCAAACTGCTTGGGACGGAGGGAGTACTCCAATGCGCGTCGTCGATCGTCTACTGATCACGCGGTCTTTTCTTTTGCTCGAGTCACTGTCTCGATCGGCGCCATGCGATTTCTGCTGCACATGGCACCAAGGCCACTCATATCACTAGGTAGGCTGTCGTTGTAGTAGACCTAGCTAGCTATATATACACATGGATTCGACGCCAAGTATTTCACCAGACGCGACGCGATAGTTGAGGGAGAGGGGCAAGGGGAATCGAATCCATTGCCAGTTTCGGCTCCAACGCTGATCGAGGGCCCCGCCGCCTGCTGCGGTGCTGCCTCTCTAGATCGGCCCGGCTGGTGTGCTATACCGCGTATCGATCGATCGTACGTTGCTAGCTGCCTATACTACCGTACCTTGATCTCCTGAGTGTCCTCATCTCTTGCCCACGCGCGACACGACGCACTTTGCTCTCCATCGATCCGTGTCACGCAGTAACGTCTCCTAGCTTAGCTACCACTGGGGTATTGCTTTCAGCTGAAGCCTTTCCGGTTTCAGCTCGGATCAGACTGGGAGTCAGCCGATCGTGGGGTATTGTTGTCGTGAGCCAGCATGACCTTGCACTTGACTCGATGGCGCGCTACACGATGCAATTTCCACGAAGCTTCGCGGCCGGCGGCGTTCCCATCGTACGCGTACACTTGGCACACTGCGGCACTACGGCGTCGCGGTGCGTCGCTCCGCTCTATATATATACACTCGCTTCGCTCGGCCATCCCAGCATTGCCCTGGCACCGGCAGACGAGATCACGAGAGGCTAGTTCCACGGCACACTTCCAGTGTACAAGACCTGTACTACTGTAGTCAGTTTAGATTGGACATTGGAGGGAGGGAGTTGGTTGTTCTGAGTTGTGACGACGACCGATCGATCCTCGTGCAGCTGGGAGCAGTGCTGGAGGTACGTACAGTACGTGTGATTTCCATCTCATGCCTCCATCCGTCGACTGATCGTCGACGAACTAGCTAGCTTTATCCACCCTTTCCGGCCAGCTTGTTGATCGATCGTTGTTTTACTTTGCAACTACTCAGGTCCGCCAGCAGGGTCTGTGGTGGTGCCCATCGACATCGAGGCCGCCGCGCCGGAAGCACCAGCAGCAGCACCGCCAGCGGCAGGGGCACGGCGGACACGTGCGTCTGGCGTTGGCGGCGGCTTCACGTTGTGCTCGGCGTCCATCACGTGCACGCCGTCCGCAGCAGCACGGCCGCCGGCCTGCACCAGCCTGAACGCGCGTCTGACGGTTGCGGCGGCACTCTTCCTCCTGGGATGCGCAGCGGCGGGGGCTCGCCTTCTTCGCCATGATCCTACCCGAGGCCGACTCGAGCTCCCACCTCCTGGTACGTTCGCTTCGCTTCAATTCTTGTCAACTGCTACGCACTGCACACAAGATATGCTACACCGCCATGAAATCTCGATCTTCATCGTCCTAAAACCGGTTATTCTTGCCTTGGTGGGCGGTGACGACTGCAGGTGAAGGCCTGCGCGCCGGCGACCGACCTGCGCACCGCGTCGGAGTATCTGCTTCTGGCCGCCTCAGCGCAGGTGCTCGGTGCCACCATGGGCCTGCTCGTGCCGGCGTGGCCGTTCGCCTTCTTGGGCGTCCTGCTGGGAGCTGGGATGGCTCACCGGCTACCGCGCCCTCGACGTCCTCTGGATGCTCGTCTCCTGCCACGGCAGCACTGCCCACGGCGCCCTCGCCTTCCATTTCTGGCTCTTCTTCGCCATGTACTGCGCGGCGCTGCTGGTCATCGGCTGCGTCATCTCCAGGCGCTGATCACAAGCTGTGCTACCTGCCATCGATCGACCGGCCGGCCGTTCCACGATTATAGCATCTACTAGCTAGTAGTGTATACGGAGTAGATCGCATATATATGCATCGTTTCATCCTATATATCTAGCTTGAGTACTAGTCGTCTGGATGATTGTTTGACCCACCTACTTTCTGTCGATCTGTCGCCCTATATATGTGATCTAAGCAAGTATATGGATTAGTAGCTAGTATTATGGTTGTCTTGAGTCCTATATATACGAACATTAATTAATGTTGTTTGGAACTTTGGTTTGGTGATGTGTTTGTGGCGTCGTCGTTAATGACAGGTTTTCATCATCTTCTAGCTGCTATTTCTCGAGATATAGATGATATACGTACGCGAGCGCGTACAGTACGCGTCCTCCTACTATCTACGAAGTAGTATCGATCCACTGCTCTCGTCGACCGACCAGGTTCTGCCCTCCCCTCCTTAGCTACCTGCATTTTCCCTTCAATGCATGTATGAGATAGATCTATCGTGTCAAGCGGTATCGCATTTGCGTTTTGCTTGTCTTTGTCTCAGCACCATATATGTATGCGCATGTAACAATGCAAATGCACCGCGTCGATCAGAATTGGCAACATCAAACCAGCAAAAGCCTTGTACGAGAAGACTTTCTGATTTCAGTTCGGATTGGACGGGAGGCACGCGTAGTAGCTAGCTAGGGTGGTAGTTGTAGTCCTACAACCCTATACGAGTAGCTAGGCAAGATAAAGAGCCACATCGCTCGGCTTGAACAATATGACGGCCAGCCAGATGGTCGATCTGGTGTACGCACATGAAGGGAATCGTACGTTGCCTTGTCACGAGTGCGTCCACCAATAGACGACGCGGGCAGCAGCTGGCCCCCGGCTGGGTACTGAATACCATTCTGGAATGCTGCCGTTTTCAGCTCGCATGATGCGAGTCGCATCCGTTCGACGCCGATCGAGGGTTCCCGCTTTCCATCCCGGCCCCGTTCCACCCGGGCCCCGCCGCCTCTCCTGATCGGGCTTTGGGCGGTTGCTACCTGGCCTCGTCAAGAGCGGGACGAGCGCGGCGACACGCACGCATGCGACGACGGAACTGGCGGCTTGGTGGCACGACGAATTGGCACTGGACAAAGATACATTTGGATTTTCATTGCTTGACTTGGCCACTGGTTTTCTTTTTGGGGAATTTAGCTGGCGTAGGACACCGCAAAGATGCGTAATTGAGAGCGGTTGTTTTCCCCTCACCCAGCGTCGCTCCTCTTCAGGGCGGCTCGGGCGGAGCTCCGCCGCCACTGCAGCGCCCCTCCTCCTCCACCTCGCCCCGCCCTCGCCGCTGCCCGAGGGGGTTCTTTGGGAGGCCCGTGCGGCCCCGTGACGGCGCGGCGGCGAGGCCCCTCCCCTGGCAGCCTCCTCTCCACGGTTCTTCCCGTGCTCCTCCACCCCCCTTCCTCTTCATGGCCGGCCGCCCGGCGGAACTAGGAGCTGTGGTGACGAATCCATGGCTTGTCGGCGCAGATCCGCCTTGGCTCGGATCTGGCCCGTGGATAGGTGCTTCCGTCCCTGCTGCTGGTGCTCCCCCGGCGGCGTGCTCGTGGGCCGCTTGGTCGCCGCCGTCGGCGAAGGCTGTGTGTCTTGTGGAGCCAAACCCGCACTCACGGCCCCGGATCGCTGCTACCTACTGCTCGGATCCTCGGGTCGAGGCCGGCTTGCCAGCGCTACGGGTGGGGCGGCCGCGGGTGGCCATACTGGCGGCGGGGAGGCGGATCCTCGCTCCCGGTGTTGCGCCGCATGCTGCACAGTGCTGTGCCGTGGGGCGTCCACCGGCCCCCTCCCTCGCGGGGCCGGGTAGGTCGTCTTCGTGTGGCGGCGCCCGGCTCCTCTCGCCCGTTCCGTGTGGCGGCCGGGCGCGCCTCCCCCAGCGTGGTGTACCACGAAGCCGGAGGTGGCGTTCCACTGGCGGCGGTTTGGTTGAGGCTATGGCTTAAAGCCTGGGCGGCGGCGTCTTCGGACACCGCTCCCTCATTGGAGGCGTCCTCTTCCCTCTTCCGCCGTCTTCTTTGGCCGGGGACGGCTGCTGTGGTCGATGGTTTGGAAAATCATCGGGAGAAATCCTAACTCGGGCTGTGTCTTTGGTGCCGACAAGCGGCGTCACCCTCGGTGTCGTTCTTCCTCGTTGGGCGTTGTTCGTGGTGATTCCATCCATCGTCTAGTGTGGGTGGTCGGGAGAAATCCTTGCTCGGTTTTCGTGCGATGCGGTCACCGGCGGCGACCTTGGGCGTCGTTTTCCTCCCGGGGCGTTGACATGTGACCACCTTCCCTCACCCCCAAGCAGCCCCTCCACGGTCCTCAGCTCGGCTAGGCGCATTGTTGCGGTCCGTCCCGTGTGGCGGTGGTGCGATATGCGTGGTGCGGCGGCCGACACCCTCTACTCCGTCGGGCGTCGACACTTGCCGGTGCGCGCCTCCCACCCGTCGCGGGCAAATCGCGCCGCGGCTGCGTGGTGTGGCGGCGGTGGCACCCTCCCTCTTCGTCCCCGTGTGGCGCTTGCGGTGCGGCGCCTCCCATCGTCGCGGGCGGTCGGATGCGGCTTCTGGCGTGGTGCGGCGGCCCGGCACCCACCTTTCTCCGTCGAGGGCGTGACACTTACGGTGCGCGCCTCCCACTATCGCTGGCGAGTCCGGGCGCGGCACCGCGTGGTGTGGCGGCGACCGTCGTCTCCATCACCCTCCTACACCCGGAGGCTTCCGTTGGAGAGTTCATGTGTCCCTGCACCGTATCTTCTTCTCTTTCTCTTTGTGTTTTACGTGTGGTGCTTGTATGGTTTTAGTCCGGTTTTCTAGGATTAACCGGACGGGTTTCTTCTCCGTTTCCCAAAAAGCGTGGACTTTTTTTTGAAACAAGTAGGTGGGGAAGCTCCCGAATTAGCTTTTAAAAAAACGTGTAATTGCTGCAACACACCATAAGCGGCTAAAAATGTTGGGTACGATTATAATTTTGTGCTCCTTTAATACACCGTAGTTCATTCTGTGCAGCTACCAAGGAGTTGTCGTCAAATTTGTAGATTTTTATCGCCTACAAACAAAACATTAGCTAACCTTGGACGGACTTAATGCACGACTTTCGTCTTGAGATGTTTTTTTTAACCTCCTATGGTTGTAATGCCTGAAATCCAGTCCGCAAAGTGCCCGTGGAGGCCGCAGCACCGGCAGCGGCAGGGGCATGGCCGGTTTGGACTAGGGCGAGCGCGCGCGTGGTGTTGGCGGCGGCCCTGTTCCTCCTGGGATGCGCCGCAGCCGGGCTCGCCCTCTTCACCCTGACACTCTCCCGGCCGACTCCCCTCCTGGTACGTTCGCTAGCTTGTCTCAAGTCTGCTACTGCTACACCTACACTAGCTCGTTCGCTTTTTGGGATGATCCAACACACGGCAATATATAATCTTGCTCCATTTCGTCTGAAAATTTCCTCCATTCTAAATTAAACGGCGGTTCTGTGCGCAGGGGAAGGCCTGCGCGCCGCCGACCGACGCTGAGGTGGCGAGGCTGCGCACGGCGTCGGAGTGCCTGCTCCTGGCCGCCTCGGCGCAGGTGGTCGTGGCCACCATGGCCCTGCTGGTGCCGGCGCGGATCGTCGCCTTCTTCGGCAACCTGGTGGGAATGGTCACCGCCTACCACACCACCACCGACGTCCTGGTGAAGCTGGTCGCCAGCTGCGACGACGACAGTGCTCACGGCGATCTCGTCTTCCACTACTGGTTCCTCTTCGTCCTGCTGTGGCCCGCGTTTGCCGTCTGTGTCGTCGTCTCCCTCCGCTGATGGAGCGAGAGAGAGAGATCTTCAGTAGATGCCATGCTTCCGTGCAGGTTGCATGCTCGATCCACCGTACGTCACCCATCTCCAATTCCTGCATCAGGTTGCTCGGATCGGCAGGCCGTTGCACAAGAATTAACGTCACCTGTGTTAGTAGTATCTACTAGTAGTAGATTGAACATTTCTGCTTGGAAGTTAGAAGTACCTAGCTAGTCATGTGTACGTATACATGGTTTGGTTGGGCTCTAGCTTGAGTCGTTGACGGCGAGGGCCGAGAGGACAGAGGAGGCGATCGAGAGGAGCGACGCATGCATCACCTGATCAATAATTGGTAGCGATATGATTTCGTCAGTTATATATCAAGTTATTACGTACTCAGACCTATGTCTTCCGGTCATAATCAGGCTTATTACCTTCCAATAAGTTACACTCATATGTATCAATTTGTCCAAGGAAAAAAAAAACAAACGAGCACGTACTATACATACGCAGCAATCTCGCTAGATCGAGCTGGACCGCGTCCTAGCTATACTTACACTCATATGTATCAACTTGTACCATGCGATTTCTGCTGCAAGCTAGGCGATGCACACGCACGCACATGGCACCAAGCAGGCCACTCATTTCAATAGGCAGTCGTTGTGTGGTACACCCCAGCTATACACACGATGCAAATATTTCCCCAGAGGCCCAGACGCGACGACGCGATCAATAGATCGATGATGGTGTCACGGCGGGTGTCACGGAGGAGCATCCGGCTACGGAGTAGAGAGGAAGCCAAACCGAACGGCGTTAGCTTATCGTTTATTTGAGACTGTCTTGTGGGCCTAAGTGCCAGCTGTTAATGTACTGACCAGTAGGGCCATCGTGCCAGTCCGGGTGCCGTATATGAGCAGCCCGTGTGCGTGTAACAGACCATTGCGTTTATTCTGAAATCGAAACTGAGCACGACAGAGGTTCCTCTGTTCGTCGTCGGCGTATTCATCTGTCTCTCACGTCTCCGGCGATCTGCTGGGGGCAACGGGTGTTACAGGTGGTATCAAAGACCAGTCCATCCTTGGCAGCGGGCGCGGCGTCTCGGCGCCGTTCCTGCTATTTATCCGCTCATCGACCACAGCAGCAGCGTTTACTTCATCGACTTCATCCTGCTCCTCTCCACCACGGTGAGCAACCATTCCGGTCCCGGCTCCTTCGTGCTGGTAGTGTTTCGCCGGTTGCAGTCGATCCGGTTTGGCGGTCTCGCTCTCGCATACCACTTGTTCGATTGAATTCCGATTTGGCCTCGCGATTTTTTCCCCATTTGGTTTCGCTGAACTTCGCGTCCACAAGGCTCCGGTAGGGTTCACTTCCGCAGGATCTGTGGCCTGAGTAATCCGCACGGATCTAGTAGAAGCTACCATAAATCCGACCACCGGAACGAGTTCACGAACCACCGCGTTGTCCAAATTGGTTTCTCTCAAGTTCTTCCTTTAGTACAGGTTCACATAGCCGATCGGGGTTGTCGGGCGTAGTTCTGGCGTAAAATTCCTCAGTCGTTGATTGTGTGATTCCTGTGGTGGCGCGACGGTGGGGAGTTGTCCGACGGCTCAGGTTGCGGAACAAGTTTTCGAAAAAAATTCGAGGCCTCGCATCAACTCCAGGCGGCGGTGACGGGAGCACGCTGAGATAGGGAGGTTTCGACTGAACCTTGCGTGTTTTCCAGCAGTTTGAGTTGTTGGGAATTTCATCACATCAGACACCACGGCTCCTCGTAAGACAGCACAGCCTTCGCCGCAGACGCAATTCATTTTGCAGCAGATGGCGACCCACGATGAAGAGGAGAAGGAACGATGGGAGGAAATGGCTGAGAATTTTAATCTGATGTTCCAGCAGCTCACGAATCTGGGTACCATTCAGCAGGAAGTGAAACAGCAACTGAACAGTACCATTCAGAAGGTGGAGCTGTGTACCACAGAGCAGCAATACATTGCTGCACAAGTGCGCGCCAATGGTCAGGCAGTCGCGCAGCTGACTCTGCAAAACATGAGGAGAAACAGAGTTCCAGACAGTGAGGATTCAGAAATCATGGATGATGATGAAGGAGAATTTGAAAATGTATTTGCTAATGGGAAGGCACCAATGGCTACTGGACCATCACATCGTGTTGCAAGACACAGGCCACCACCTCGAGATGAAAGGGCTCCACACAGAGAGGACACTTTCCTCATCATTTGCTTCCAAAGATGCAGTTCCCATTCTTTGATGGTACCCAACCAAAGATATGGCTGGACAAGTGTCTGAACTACTTCTCTATTTACAAGATACCGTGAGGCTCTATGGGTGGAAGCAGCTACAATGCACTTGCAGGAAAATGCAGCTAAATGGTGGCAGACATTCAAAATGACTCACCAGAACGTGGGATGGCACCAGTTTTCACAAGCTATTAAGGAGCATTTTGGCAGTGATGATTACAGGTCAGCCATCAATGATCTCTTGGACCTCAAACAGACCACTACAAAGTGGAAGAGTACACTGTCCAATTCAAGTCACTACAGTATGATGTGTGTATGCATGGGTCTCCTTATGATGATCTCTTCTTTGCCACACAATTTGTGAGAGGCCTCAAAGAGGATATTCGAGCTGTAGTTGAACCTCAAGTGCCTACAAGCGTGGAGAGAGCAGTGGTGATAGCCAAAATTCAGCAGAAAATCTTGGATAGAAGCAAGAGCAAATTCCGGCCTAGAAACCAGCAGGCTAGGAACCGCTTGCGTAAGAGGCGAGGGCAAACCCACAAACAATGTTGGAAGTCTTTGGCGCGATTGCATAACTCCGAGACTACCGCAAAGCCAACAACCTATGCTATCGGTGTGGTGAGAAGTATGAACCGGGCCATGCGAGAACACTGCCTCCAAGAGGGTCAAACCCACGAGTTGAATGCATTAGTGGTTAATGACCTTGACAGAGAAATAAGTGAAGAAACATTAAATGAACTGCTATTGATGAGGTTCTCACTGAAAATTTTGGTCGACTCTCTATTAATGCTATTGCTGGTACTCAGTCTTTGGATTGTATCCAGTTAAAGGCAAGCTGTTCAGAACAAAACAATGCTAATCCCGGTGGATAGTGGCGTGAGTCACAAATTTTGTCGGTGCTCACTTTGCCGACTTTAACCAAGCTCACTAGATCACTCGTGGCCAATCATCAAGTTAAGGTTGCAAGCAGTGAATGCATCCAGGTCCGGGAGCAAATCCAGAATATGAGATGGTACATTCGTGGTCATACCTTCTATTCTGATATGTTGGTGATGGATCAGTTGCCCTATGATGCCATACTGGGTTATGGCCCGGGTTAGTCAAACACAACCCTATGAATTTTGATCGACTGCTAAAACTGTTTCATTTCCACATCATGGCCAAACAATTACATTGAAGGGCATACAGCAAACTGAGATGACATTGAACAGGATATCGGTGCAAAAAATGTGTAAATCATTAAAGGGAAATGAGGTATGGGCTTTTGCATTAGTTCACCAACCTAGGGTATCTCATTTATCCAAAGAGCCAAGCAACACCATGATACAAGTGGAAGTCCAGGACCTGCTACTGCAGTATGCTGACATTTTCCAGGATCCACAAACTCTTCCTCCTCATAGAAGCTATGATCATGCAATTCCACTGCAACCAAATTCCACACCAGTCAATGCCAGGCCATACCATTACTCTCCTCAACATAAAACTGAAATAGAAAATCAAGTGAAGCAATTGCTGGAAGCTGGGTTGATTCAAAGATAGTCAGATCCATTTGCCTCTCTCATTGCTACTGGTAAAAAAAGAAAAGATGGACAAAGTGGAGATTACGCGGTGGATTACGTAAAGCTAAATGCCATGACAATTAAAAATAGGTTTCCTATGCCTATAGTGGAGGAGATTTTGGATGAGTTGGCAGGATCCAAGCTATTCACTAAAGCTGAATATGAGAGCCGGGTACCATCAAATTAGGATGTTACCACAAGATGAATACAAGACAAGCATTCAAAACACATCAGGGTCACTATGAGTTCAAAGTGATGCCATTTGGTCCGACTAATGCACTGCCACATTCCAATGCATCATGAACCAATTGCTCCAACCCTTCTTGAGGAAGTTTGTCTTAGTGTTTCTGGATGATATGCTAATATACAGTGCCAACAAAGAGGATCATCTGGAGCATATTCAGCAAGTGTTTGAGATCCTTAGGGCCAATAAACTATATTTGAAGGCCTCCAAATGCACTTTTGCTCAACCACAGCTAGAGTACCGGGCCATATTATTTCGATTAATGGAGTTGCTACCGACCGCAAAAACCCAAGATATGCTCAAGTGGCTGTTCAACTAATATGACTGAGTTAAGAGGATTCTTGGGCCTCACAGGATATTACTGAAAAATTTGTGAAAAATTATGGTGCTATTGCTAGACCATTGACTCAAGTGCTTCGACTCAAGACTTTCCAATGGACAGCTTGTTGAGCTTGGGGTTCCCAACACGATTTAACACCTCCACTTTCGGGGCGAGCCACGAGGGGGTCTCGAGGTGGATTGAGTATTACGAGGTGAGACTAATTGCAATAATGCTCCATAAATGGAATTCACCAACCTCTTCCTTGGGGAGGACTGCTCCCTATTTATAGCTTTACAATACCAAGTGATGTAGGATTACACGCTGCCCTCTAGATTAGGGCATATTCCCTGGACCTACAAACGGGATCAACCTATATCGTACTTGTACATGACTTGCCGCCTTTCGTCTTCGGGGTCTATCGCGAAGGTCTTCGCGGGGTTTCGGGCGGGGTCCTCCGCATCGGCATCCTTCAGCGATCTCCCAAAGGAAAAGGTCGCGGAGGTGTTGTCCTCCGCCATTCTGGCGTGCTCGGGGGAAGACACGGCTGCTTGAGGGAGCGGGGCGGAGTGGCTTGATAACTCCGCCTGCCCTGCTAGCGGAGGTGCTGGCGACCGGCGTCCTCCTGCACGAGAACATGGAATCCGAATGGTGAAATTATTGGCGCCGTGCTCGCGTGAGTCCTCCCGTGGTTGCCAACATCTCCGCTAGTGTCGCTGGGGCCTACTCCCCCCAGTCCCCCTTGGGAGGCGAATGGTCGTGGCGGGGCGTGCCTAAGCTCTCAATTTCTTGCGATATAGCGGAGGTGTTGAGGGTCCTTCCCCCCGGGGCGTTCCGTGAGGGACCTTCCGGCTCTTGCAGAATTTGAATCGTCGCGATCGCGAAGCGGACAAATTGGCTCGCACCCCAAAGTTGAGGTGGCCGTTTTCTGCCCGTTGGTTGCAAGTGTTCATCTTGGAATGCGAAGGGTCGGGGTTGGTACTATAAAAGGGCCTCCCAGTGAGGCCTCACCCCTGCCATCGCTTTCACCTTTCTCCTCCCTTGCCTTCTTGCGCGCTCTCGCTTTTCTGCTTTCCGCTGCTTCAGCCTGCCTCCGCTAGCCCTTGCGACTTGCTTAGGTGTATGCGTCGTGTCCTAAGCGCCTAGTGTAAGGAGGTCGCTTCCCCGTCGGGAGCTCTACGGGCCCTACGCGGGCTCTTGCCATACCGGCTAGCCCGATACCTTCGTCTTTTCGAGGGTGCATGCTAGGCGGCCCATGCTCAAGACACGGAGGAGACCTTATCCGGCGTTGAAGCCTCCGTCGGTGATCTAATGGCCCGTGAAGAGCGAGCGTGACCTACGGCTGGGTCCGTCGAAGATGACCGGGGATGCTTTCGATGACCTCCGTCGGAAAGGGGTTCATCTGAGCCAATTGTGAGGTGAAGCTCCCTCAAGGCGAAGGCCGTGCCCGAGCTACGAGCCTCGGCATCGGTGGGGCATCGTGTTTAGGGACTTCTTCACCTGCGGCCTTCGCTGCCTTATTGTTCATTCTAGCGGACCGGTGGTGGAGTCGTTCGAGGTGCAGATTCATCAACTCACTCCCCATGCATTTCTTGCACTTTCGGGTTTGCGTGGGGGCGGTAGAGTCCTATGGTGGTGAGGTGGACACCAACACCTTCAGGCGGTTCTACGAGCTGCATAAGCAACCGAAGCCCCGGAAGATGCGGACGGGAGCGAGAAGAGGCCGCAATTTGGGTGCTGCACCTTTAGCGCCCGTCTCTATCGGGGGCGGGGAGAAGGCGGAGATCTCCTACGCTCGGAAGAACAAGTGGGAAGCCGGGTGGATGGATTCTTGGTTCTATGCCGTGTCCGCGCGATACCGGCAAGATGGTTGACGGGGAGGAGGTGTCCCGCTACCCGTTCTCTTCAAGTTGGTTCCGGTGGATATCGTCTCCCGCCCGAGCCCAACGAAGACCGCGCGAGGGCGACGGGAGAAGTGTCGCGAGGCCTTCTCCTCGCTTGCCGTTATTCAGAGGTCGTGATCTAATGGAGGAGATCCTTGCGACCCAAGTATTATTTGCTTCAACGCTTCAAGGATCCCCTCACAATAGAGAGGGTTAACCCGCCCTGTCTTTGGGGATGCGGAGGTGTTGGTTCCGCATCCTCGCCTCCGGCGTTCGTCTCCGGCGGAGGGTGTTAGCGCCCGACGCCTTTGTGATGCGGGTGGAGATGGAGGCCCGGGGGAGGTTTTGGGTCCCATTACAACAAAGGAGTTTTTAGCGGAGGTCGCGGGGCGGGAAGATGCCCCGTCTTAACCGCGTTTTTGAAGAAATGAAGGTGGAATATGGCAACATAAGGTTCCCGGGAGAGTGTTAGCGGAGATTGAAAGAGCCGCTGAGGCCGACGGTGCCGCTAAGCTTCCAAGGCTTTCGAAGGTAAACCTTCCGCGGCTCCCCGTCGCGGGTGACAAGAGAGAGGCTCCTCCGGTGACACGGGGGAAGACCAAGAAGAGGAAGGTGGAGGGCAGCACCTCCGCTCGCCTGCGGCTCCGCCTCTTCCGCAACGGTCAGGAGGAGACCAAGAAGAAGAAGAAGATGTTGGCCCATAAGCGAGTGAAGGATCCGATAACACGGAGGGCTGATGCCCCTGGAGGCGGTAGCGAGGCGGGAAGGACGAGGGATCTGGCCGGGGTCCTCGGGTGCCGCTCTTCCCTTAATTGGCGGAGGGAGTTTCTTACGCCTCGAAAATTGGGTCGATTCCCCTCTTTGCTAGAGAGTGTCGTCGGGCTTTCACGGTGAGGCCACTTCGGAGGTGTCGAAGGCCATGGCCGACCCGTGGCCGACTTCCGATGTCTAGCGATAAGCTCCGCTTAGCTCTTGCAGCGAGGAAGGCAGGGGAGCGAGGTGAGCAGGTTGCCGCCACGACATGGTGGATGTTGAGGAGGTAGCGGGCCGTGTCTACCTCGAGCGATTCTTTTTGTGCCGGGGCTGGCGTGAGGCGACATACCCTCAGGATGCGGGAGCTTCGTGCCCTTCACGAGGCCTCAAGGGTAAGAGTGTTGAGGAGAGACCTCCGAGGCGAAGGCTACAAAGGCGGCGGAGGTGTTGGAGGTTCTACGCACCGGTGCTGCCTCTGCTCACGCTGGCATTGGAGGTATGATATGTTTGTTATCTTACTTTCTGTTTTTGGTTATATTGTTCTTTGTCTAACTCTTTTTTTTTGGTTCGGATGACGGCAGAGCTGCTAATGTCCTTGGCTGGGTTCCCCTCAAGTTGCCACGGAGAGGGTGATTTGAGTGAGTGTTATTTCTTGTTTCACTCGCTTGCTTTCTTTATACTGGTTTTGGTGACATTGTCTAATAGTCTGATTAGATGCCATGCTTAAATATTTTTCAGAGGGCGATGCCTACGATGTCTTCGGGAAGGCTATAGACCGAGCCTTTCGGTGCGGAGATGTCTTCTTCCGTTTTCTTTCTTCTCTTGATTTTGTTGGACGTAGCTTTTAATATATATATTGGTTTTTCACAGATGACCACTAGCTTGGAGTGTGTTCGTGCTAAGGTTCATCAGAACTTGTAGCGAGACAAAATTCTGGTTGAATTGAAGGCGAAGGTCTCCGCTTCATCCGGAGGAAAAGGTGTCCTTGGAGAAGCTTGTTTTGGAGGGCGGGAGCGCCGCCGCGGTGGTTGCCGCTGCTGGGGAGGCGCAGGATTTGCTGGTTTCCCGCGCGGAGGGTGCGAAAAAGCTCTCGCGAGCGAGATGGAGGCTAAATCGGAAGAGGCTAACGCCAACCTTACCTCATCATGGCGGGCGCGATCGGCGGAGCGCGGCGGTTGGGCCGGCATTTATGCGCCCCTGCATTTCGTTGCTCATTCGTATGCGGAGGCCGTCACCTCCTCGGGCGCCGTGGTGACACCGTTTCTGTAGAGGGCGGTAGTGTCAATGTGCTGCCCCTGGCCTGGCGAGGAATGTCTCCAAGCTTCCCGGCGTCTTTGCGGGGGGTGTCGACCGGTGCTCGAGCCGCGGCGACGAACATTACACACATCCTCTCGCAAAGAGGGGCATGGTGATGTGGCTCGAAGTTCGTGTGAAAGACACTCATCAGCCATCAAGGCCTTGGCGGAGCTTGGTGGTGAAGCGCTTAAGTTCGTGGGCTCCTTTATGAAGAAATTCTGGGTGGTCCATGGGCGCGCGGGAGGTCGCCTCACTTGCTCGCTCCCTTTCCGGTGAGTCTTGCACTTTAGGTTACACTTACTTTTTGGTGATTTTCTTTGTTTAGCGGTGTTTGACGAAGTTTCTTGTTTAGGGTGGAGGACCCGGCGGAGGCTCCGCTCCGCGGATCGAAGTCGTGGAGGAAGCTCAACGGGATGCTTCTCCGCCACCCGCCCGGGCACGCATGGTGGACCGCCTTCAAATGAGGACACGGAGGTGTAGGAGAGTTTATAGGTTTTCCTTTTTTATGTGGCTCTTAGCGTTTGTTGCGCGGATGGGAGTCTCCGCTTGTAAAAAGTGTTACCGTATTGCTTAAATGAAAGTTTAACGTTTTGTTCAAATAATAATTTCCTGCGCGAGTTTCGATGAGGTGCTGCGCGTGGATGTCTATCCCCTTTGCTTTTATCGCAATGGTGTTTATGTAGACGGAGATCTTTGGCGTTTTTGGAGGGACACCTTCGCCAATGCTAGAGTGGATGACATGTGGGAAGATGTTTTATTTGACTTAGGCGACGGCGGATGGCGTTTACTAACTCTCGTAGCTTGGGAGGGGGCCTCCACCGAAGTCGTTGTAGGCTTTGTTTCTTGCTCTGGTGACATGATGTAAATAATCATTTTTATTAATAAAAAGCGGAGATTGCTCAATCTTTACTGAGTTTGCCACATTTATATGATAGTCGTTTGTTCTATTCATTTTTGCACTTATGGTTTGGACAAATGGAGGCTAATCATTTCTTTGCTGCGCCAATTGTCCCCTTCCATTTGCGAGATGTTCTCGTGGGGTAGTGAATATTTTGCTTGGAGACCTCCGCTACACGTGTGGGAAGCGCTTCTTGTTTTTCCTCCTCACGGGTCTTCGGCAAGGATCGGCATTTGGTT
Organism: Hyparrhenia diplandra; assembly: GCA_015847255.1. Classification (NCBI taxonomy): domain Eukaryota; kingdom Viridiplantae; phylum Streptophyta; class Magnoliopsida; order Poales; family Poaceae; genus Hyparrhenia; species Hyparrhenia diplandra. The sequence continues at coordinate 166,027 of JADLZK010008886.1, forward strand.
GCTTTTGCTAGAGCTTCCGGGGGGGATGTTGTTAATTCTTACGCGGTCTCCCCCGCCATTGCCCGGATGCCCGAGGCTTTTACGATTTCTTACACGGTTTCTTCTTTTTTTGTGGTTGTGTTGGCGGAGGTGTACATCCGCACTCATGCCGTACTCCTAGTTTTCTTTTGGCGGGTGGTATTCGGGGTAGTGAGCGTAGTGTATGGGTCGTGGTGAGGGGGGGGGGTTTAGTTTTATAGTGCCTTTGCCATTAAGTCGACTTATTGAGGTTGTCCTTTGGTAGGTGTGTTAGGTGGGTTGGGTTAGTATATAACCCAATCGTTTTCATCCCCCTTTTGTGTTTTGTACTATGGGTCGTTCTAGCAGTGGGACGGATGGGTTTAAATGTGAGACCGTGTGAGGGTTCGTAAACAGCGGTCTAGGATGCTAATCTGGTTGTCCTCTTATTCGTTGGCTGGAAGCTCAGACTAAGACAGGCACAGAACTATCAATTCTTGCCGATGAGCTTTGATGGTTTGTGCAGCTTGCCCTTTGGGTTAGGCCTCCGCTAGAGCATCTTTAGGTCTATCTTGATTACCGGGCGAGATCCACTAAGATGAAGGTCTCCTATGGTGGTCTTCGGTTTGTATGAGGACGCAGCGTCGTATTTGGCGGAGGCTTCTTTTCTTGCGCCAAGGAGTGAAGTTTGTTGCCTTGCACGGTGGTTGTGATCACGTCCCGTCTTCTTTGCCGTAATTCGTACCACCCTTTGTACCATCTTCTACGCTGATGGTGTAGTGCTTGCGCGAAAACAGGGCGTGTACACTAGCGAAGCTTTTGGCCGCCGCGGCATGTGTACATTGCCTAGCATGCTTGTATGGAGTATCTTATTTTTCTTCTTGCTCCTCCGCTACCATCGTACCATCTTCCCGTAAGATGTTTGTAATTTAGGCGACACAATGTCAATCACTTGTATAATTTTTCGTATGTAATAATATAGCAAGTTTTTTCTAGATATAAAAGAAGCTTTGTAAATGACCTCCTTTTTTCCTTTCTTTGGCGGAGGTGATGCTGATGCCCCGAAGTGGATGTGTCTTTTTTTCAGCTTTTAGTTTTGACACAATCTTGGTTGTGCCACCTCGATGCCTACGCCGGGTAGGACTTTTTTTTGAGGATTTTACGGACCGTTTCGATTTGGTCCCTAGAGGTCATTTTTAGGATAGAACCTCCGCGTTCTGTCGCTTAAAGATGTCCTCTCTCAGGCGTTTTGTTACCTTCGTCGAATTACACGGATCGCATTGCTAGTCACTTTCGACATGATTTTCTTTTGTGCGTTGGGGAAATTTCCTCTTTATATTTCAGAGGATTTTTACATTAGTCTTGCCTCATTAAAACCTCACCTCCACTAGGAGTTCCCCCCGTGAGGAAAAGAGTGCGAGACTTTTTGAACCGATATGATAAATCTAATGCTACTTGCGTGAAAGTAAAGTAGTGGCGGACCTCCGCTTATATTTTGCGGGTACGGCCTTACACGTAGTACTAGCGTAGATTGTCTACATTCCAAGTGTGGTCGGAGGTGTTGCCTTCGCCATCCGAGACGAAGGCCCCTTGTCTTGTTGTTGCTTTTGCGATGAATGGTCCATCCCACTTTGCTTGCAACTTCCCCGCCGTTGAGGCGTTTGGTTTTCTTTTTGAGTACGAGATCTCCATCTTGGATGTGCTTTTTGCGGACTTTGTTGTCTCTCCATTTTTGGTCTACGCTTGGTACTTTTGAATGTTTTCCACTGACTTCTAGCCTTGTTTGTTCAAGCGTTTCTTTTGCATAATCCTCGTCTTACGCTATTTTGTGCTTCATGACGCGGAGGCTTTCGTGTTTGATTTCTTTTGGGAGCATTGCTTCTTCTCCATACATAAGCTTGAATGGGGTGTATCCAGTGGCACGCGAAGATGTTGTGTTATGGGACCAAATGACCCTAGGTAGTTCATGCGCCCATTTCCCTTGCGGAGGTTGAAGAGAGTTTTTGAAATCGCGGAGAATACTATTCCGTTTGCTCGTTCCAATCGCTCCATTTGATTGCGGGTGATAGACTGACGCAAAGGCTATTTTTGTGCCCATTTGGGAGCAGAAGTCTCTGAACTTGTCTGAGTCAAATTGCTTGCCATTGTCTACTGTTACCATTCTTGGTACCCCGAATCTGCATATTATGTTCTGCCAGTAGAACTTGATTATGGAATCGGAGGTGATTCTTGCCAGTGGTTTTGCCTCTATCCATCTGGTAAAGTATTCGACTGCAACGACTGCGAACTTGTTTCCTCCTTGCGCCGTCGGTAGTGGACCGACGATGTCAATTCCCCATCTTTGTAATGGCCGGTCGGAGGTATCGGTTGTGTTTCTGGCGAGGGGTTTTTCCGGTGTGGCGCTGAAGTTTTGGCATGCTTCGCATGACTTGTCGATTTGCTGTGCGTCTTTTATGTGTGTGGGCCAATAAAATCCTTGACGGATGGCCTTCGCTGATAATGCCCTTGGTCCAATGTGAGACCCGCAGATGCCGGCATGTATTTCCTTGAGTAATTCGACACCTTCGCTTTGTGAAATGCACTTGAGCATTGGTTGGACCACCCCTCTCTTGAAGAGTTGGCCATCGATGAGCGTGTAGCTTCTTGCTCTGGCTTCTGTTCTAGTGGCCTCCGCTTCGTTTTCTGGGTAGCTCATATTGTTGAGGTTATCAAATATTACTGTCTCCGTCTTCGCCTTCTACCAACATGACTGTCCCGAATCTTTGTTTTTCATTGCTTCTGCCTTTGGTTTATGCACCACGTTGTAGATTGTGTTTTTCGGCATGCGGAGGTTGTTTTTGCTGCTGCTTTGCTAGGGCGTCTGCCTCGTTGTTTTGCTCTCTTGGAATGAATTTTACTTTGTGAATCCTTGGAATCTTCGTTCCATTGCCCCGACTTAATTGCTAGGTAGTTTACTTGAGCTCGGCTCTCTTGCCATGCATTCTTTTTCTACTTGGCCTGCTACTAGCATTGAGTGCATTCGACTTCTACTAATTTTTGCGCCGTAGGCCTTCGCCTTTGTGAGCCCTAGTATGAGCCCTTTCGTATTCTGCTGTATTGTTTGTTTGAGCGCATTCCAACCGGATAGCGAGTATGATCTGATTCCTTGTGGCGACATTATCACGGCGGAGGCCCCGGCGGACGTTGCCCCAAGCTCCATCGATTGTAAACGCCCCATAGCTCCGACGATCGGTTTGCTCTTGTTTCGCGGCGGTGTCCATTACGCTACAAAATCGCTAACGCTTGTGATTTTATGGCCGCCCCCGTGCACAAATGTCAATTCGAACCGAGATAGCTCATTTGCCCATTTGCTGATTCTTGCTGATGTTTCTTTGTTTCTTAGGACCTCCGCTAGCGGCCGTGTGAGGTGGGTACTATCACTTTGTACAGTGGAAATAGTGCTTCAGCTTCCTGGATGCTATTACGAGAGCATATGCTATTTTTTCTATTTCTGTGTAGTTGACCTTTGCTCCTGTGAGTGCCTCCGACACATAATATATTGGGAGCTGTATAATGCGGTCATTTTCGTTTTTCTCTTGTATCGCCCTACTGCTTATTGACGGCGTGATCTCGATCTTTGCGATGTACAGGAGTAGAGGTTTTTTCTTCGTCGGGCACGATTATTCTTGTTGTTCTTGTAGATATTCCTTGAGATTTCTAAAGGCCTCCGCACCGCTCTCTCTCCCCATTTGATGTTTCTGTTCCCCTCAGGGCTTGGAAGAAAGGGAGGCTTTTTTCTGCTGACTTGGAAATGAATCTGTTGAGAGCCGCTATTCTCCCTGTGAGCTTTTGTACTTCTTTTTTTGTCTTTGGCTCCGCCATGTCTCTGATTGCCTTTGTCTTTTCTGGGTTTGCTTTGACTCCTTCGGAGCTGACTATGTACCCTAGGACCTTCGCCTTGGTTACTCCGAACACACACTTTTCGGGGTTCAACCTGAGGCCTGACTTCTTCAGGTTTACAAAAGTTTCTTGTAAATCGGAGATATGGTCTTGCTCTCTTTTACTCATGACTATGAGATCATCGACATACGCAATCATGTTTTTGCGTAGTTGCCCAGTCAAAACTTTGCTTGTCATTCTAGCGAAGGTTGCACCTGCGTTTTTCAGGCCCTCTGGCATTCTGACAAAGCAATATGTTCCGAATGGTGTAGTGAAACTAGTTTTTTCTTCATCCTCCTTTTTCAACCATATTTGGTGATATCCTGAATAGCAATCCAGCAATGAAAACCTTCGACATCCTGCTGCTTTGTCGACGGAGGTGTCTATTCTTGGCAATGGATAGTTGTCTTTCTTGGTTGCCTTGTTGAGGTCCGTGAAATCTATACACATTCTCATTTTGCCGGAGGTCTTTTTTGGTACCAGGACGACGTTTGCTAGCCAGTCGGTGTATTTGACTTCTCTGATTACTCTGGCGTCAAGTAATCTTTGAACCTCCGCTTGGGCTGCGAGTATCCTATCTTCTGACATTTTCCTCTGACGCTGCTTCTTTGGTTTCATTTTCGGATTGATGTCTAGGGCGTGTTTGATTGTATCTCTGTCTACTCCACGAAGGTCTGGCTGCTGACCATGCGAAGATTTCTTTGTTTTTGGTGAGGAGCCGCCAACTCTTTCTCTTCTTCTGAGCTTAGATCTGCGCTGATTGTTATGAAATGGTCCGGGTCATCATCTATTCTTATCTTCTTGATTTTTTCCTGGCCCTTGGCGCTCGTTTGTTCTTTTTTCATGTCTGGTGGCTCTGGACCTTCGCCTTTTGCTTCCACAGAAAGTTAACATTTCGTGGGCGCGGTATATGGCCTTTTCTATGTTTCTAGCTTCTTTCTGGCTTCCATCTTTGTTATGATCCCATGAAGTCTTTGGGATTTTCATACACAAGTAGCCCATGTGAATTGCAGCATTGAACTTGTTTGTGAACCCTCTGCCGAAGATTGCATTGTGCGGGGAGTAAACATCGACAATGTCGAAGGTTATGTACTCCGTTCTTGCACTTTTTTTCGTCGCCGAAGGACACTGGTAAGACTATCTTCCCCAATGCTTGCACTTGTCTTCCTCCGAATCCTATGAGTGGTGAGTCTGATGGTTGTAGCTGATTTCTATTGAAATTCATCTTATCGAATGCATTGGCGAAGATTATGTCTGCGGAGCTTCCCGTATCTACCAGAACTCTCTTCATCTCCCATGTTGCTATGTTGGTTTCTATCACCATTGCATCAACGTGTGGGTAGCTTTCGCATTGAGGTCCGCTTCGAAAAAGTTATGGGGGTCTTCGACCACTCTCCGAATTTGGTGAGGGTTGAACCGCCACGTTGTTCACTAAGCGGAGGTGATCTCTTCTGTTTTCTTGGTTTCATACTCTATTGATGAACCCCCTTGTCGGCATTATGGTTCCTATGGATGGTAGAGGAGCGTGGGGTTATATTGGTTTTCTCGAGTTTGGCTCATTTTTCATGGGGTATTTGGGTGGGGGTCCTTGCGGAGGTGGTGGCAAGCTTTGGTTTGATATCGATTGACTGGTTGTCTCATGGCGTGTTGAGGTTGCCCTTCTTCGACATAAGTCAAATGTTGCCTCGGAGTGGAGTACGATATGCTCGATTCGAGGAGTAGTTCTGGGGTAGAGGTGGTGATGGCGAAGGCCTCCATCTTTGTGAAAGCTGGGATAGTAGGCGTTTGCCGGGGTAGATGGGTGCACTTGGTTTGATGTTAGGGAGGGATAGATTGGGCAATTATTCTTTGGTGTTGATTCGGAAATGGGCGGAGGCTCGGTGCGTGTATAGGTGTAGGCGTTGTTAATTTCTCTCGCTGGCTGCGGGGAGGCTGATTTGGGGGGTGTGGGGTGCGCTGGGTTTTTGAGGGCCTTATCTCTTTCTTGTTGGATGATTGGGCGGTCTTTTGTATAATGGCCTTTCTCTTCGCCATGTATCGCAATAAAACTGTTTCCTTGGCCCCCCCTGTTCCAATTTTTCTGGGGTCCCTTTCCTTGATACTGACTTTTGGTTATCACGGTGGCCTGGCTCCACGATTGTTTAAGTTGGTGGGTGGGCTCTTACGTCGACTCATCGTCGATGCACTGGTGACCACGAGCTTGCTTGGGTTCTTCTTTGCTGCCCGCTTGCTGGTTCTTCTTCTTGTTACCTTTTGTCATTTTGCTTTTCGATGTTTTGTTCTTCGAGTCTTTTCCGATAGTCTTCGATGCGATCGGATCCGGATCTCGAATTGCTCACATAGTTCCTGCATTGTTTTTCGGCTTCTTCAGCGCTAATTCTCCGGTGAATGGTCCCGGGGCGGAGCCCTACGATTACGCATCTATTGCCACCTGATCGGGGGCGTCACGGGGCCTTCGCCTTCGATTCGCGAGGAACCTTTGCCGGTAATCCTTTAGCGGTTCATTGTAACCTTGCTTGCATTGGAATAGATCCATGGAGGTGAGTGATTGCACGACCAGTCCTTTGAAGTTTTCTAGTATCTTGTCATGGAGGTTTTCCCATGAATATATCGTGCTGGGCTTGAGCATGGAGTACCATGCGAGGGCGTCTCCTTCCGGCTAGCGATTATGAAGGCCTTCGCCAACACTGCGTCGTTGCCCCGCCGAGGCTACCGCGCCTCATAGCTCATTATGAACTGTTGTGGGTCTGTTTTTCCATTGAACTTTGGGAGCCGGGTGGGCTTGTATCCGGTTGGCCATGGTGTCCATTTGTATCCCCTCCGACAACGGGGACTTTGGATCAAAAGCTCTCCGGTCTTGTGGGGGATCCTGGATAATCGAGTGGGTTGGGTGAAGCTTCTTGGTCGATGTTTATGGGGATGTAGCTTGGTATGGGGATGGAGGGGATAATTAACGGCGGCTGAGTTGGCGGAGGTTGGGTGGCAAATTGCATGCTTTGAATTTCTGCCTGCAAAGGCGCCATCTGTTGCCTTATCTCGGTTTGCCTGTGCGGGGCTTCTTTGCGATTTGAGGACCTCCGCGTAGGCTGCGGCCGGCTTTGTCTCTTTCTCTTTGGAGCCCTCGCAAAGATGCTGCGGTGGCGCACTCACGGTCTGTCTTGGGCGCCCCCGAGGGCTCAATTTGTTTCTTCCTTCGCCGGTCGTCTCCTCTCCCGCCTGCTCATTCTCAGCGGGAGGGTCCTCCTCCGCCGTTCGCGTAGGTGCTCCTCGTGCTTCGCTGGGTCGGCTACTTTTCGGTGGTGCTCGGCACTTTCGTGGTGGTTCTCTTTCTCTTTTTTGTGGTGCCATGGCTTTACATCCGGGCCCCACGGTGGCGCCAATGTTGAGCTTGGGGTTCCCAACCGCGATTTAACACACCTCCACTCGAGGGGCGAAGACTGGGGAGTCTCGGGGTGGATTGAGTATTACGAGTGAGACTAATTGCAATAATGCTCCATAAATGGAATTCACCAACCTCTTCCTTGGGGAGGGCTGCTCCCTATTTATAGCTTTACAATACCAAGTGATGTAGGATTACACGCTGCCCCTCTAGATTAAGGGCATATTCCCTGGACCTACAAACGGGATCAACCTATATCGTACTTGTACATGACTTGCCGCCTTTTCGATCTCTGCGGGGTCTATGCGAAGGTCTTCGCGGGTTTCGCCGGGGGTCCTCCGCGGTCGGCATCCTTCGCGATCTCCCAAGGAAAAAGGTTGCGGAGGTGTTGTCCTCCGCCATTCTGCGTGCTCGGGGAAGACCACGGGCGCTGAGGGAGCGGGCGGAGTGGCTTGATAACTCCGCCTGCCTTGCTAGCGGAGGTCTGCTGACCGTGTCCTCCGCACGAGAACATGGAATCGAATGGTGAAATTATTGGCGCCCGGGCTCCGCGTGAGTCCTCCTGTGGTTGCCAACATCTCCGCTAGTGTCGCTGGGGCCTACTCCCCAACACGGCTCAAGCTCAACAAGCTTTTGATAATCTCAAGGTGGCTATGAGTTCTACTCCTGTTCTTGCCCTACCAGATTTTTCAGAAGCGAGTTCAGTGGAAACGATGCATGTGCAGAGGGCATAGGGGCTGTCTTGATGCAACAAGGACAACCAATTGCTTATTTAAGCAAAGCATTGGGGAAAAGCACAAAGCGGTTATCTATCTATGAGAAGAGTTTTTTTGGCCCTTCGATGGCTGTCCAAAATGGAGGACATATCTTCAAAGACAAGAATTTCTTATTCTCACCGATCATAGGTCCCTAGCATACCTCAATGATCGAGCCTTCAAACTGAAGTTACAAAAGGAAAGCCATGTCGGGCTAATGGGGTTCTGATTCAAGATCCTTTACGAGCGAGGGGCAAAGAAAATGTTGCGGTGATGCTCTCTCAAGGGTGGGTCATCTAATGGCTACACAAGTGTTTTCCCAAGTGCAACCACGGTGGGTGCAAGAGATCACAAATTCATATGCAGCCCGACCTCAATGCTCGAGATTATTGGCACAATTGGCTCTTTCTAGTCCAAATAAACATGGATATTCCTTGGAGAATGGCCTCATCAGGAAAGGTTCCATCATTTGGATAGGTAGTAACTCGCTCTCCAAACTAAGGCGATTCTTTGCATTTCACTCATCTGCAATTGGGGGCCATTCTGGAGTTAATGCTACCTATCAAAGGCTGAAGAAGTTGTTTCTCTGGAAGGGCATGAAAGCTGATGTTGACAGTTTTGTGAAGCAAAGTGTGACACTTGTCAACACACCAAACATACTCATACAAACCCCTGCGGGGCCTCCTACGACCACTACCGATTCATTTGGGATTTGGCAAGACTTGACAATGGATTTTGTGGAGGGGTTACCTAAATCTGAGGGCTATAGTGTCATTATGGTGGTGGTCGACAGGCTCACTAAATTTGCCAGGTTCTTACCACTCAAACACCCCTTTACAGCCCAGACTGTTGCACATCTTTTCTTGGACCAGATTGTAGCCATACATGGGTTCCCTGCCTCCATGGTCACTGATCGAGATAGAATCTTTATCAGTAACTTCTGGAAACATTTGTTCACATTGTACAAAACAATTTTGAATGTCTCAACATCTTACCACCCTGAATCTGATGGCCAAACCGAAAGGGTCAACCAGTGTTTGGAGATGTACCTGCGGTGTCTGTCCAAGATGCTCCTACCACATGGAAGTCATGGTTACCCCTTGCACAACTGTGGTATAACACTTCTTATCACACAGCATTGGGTTGTTCACCATATCTTGCTTTGTATGGCACAGAACCAAATTTGGGAGGAAATCCAGTACCAACAGCACAGACTATGCCTGATGTTACTGAGTTGATTGAGCAACGCAAAGAACATCTGGAAATGTTGAAGATACAGTTAGCAAGAGCCCAGAACAGGATGAAGATTCAAGCTGATAAGCACAGGGTGGACAGGGTCTTTCAGGTGGGGGATCAGGTACTCCTCAGGCTCCAACCCTACACACAATCATCTGTAGCCAGTCGCCCATTTCCCAAGCTGGCTTACAAGTATTTCGGCCCATACAAGATTCTAGAGAAAATTGGTGAAGTTGCATACAGATTGGAGCTACCAAGTCATAGTGAGATCCATCCTGTTTTCCATATCTCCCAATTGAAACCGTTCACTCCTAACTATACCCCAGTATATTCTGAGTTACCTACTCTAACTGATATTCAAGCTTCAGCAGCAGTTCCAGAGGCAATACTGCAACGGCGTCTTTCCAAGAAAGGTAATCATGCTGTTCCTCAGGTGTTAATAACCTGGACAGGATTTCCGGCGAGCTCGGCCACATGGGAGGATTACAACGTCGTCAAAGCTCGATACCCGGCGGCACCTGCTTGGGGACAAGCAGCTTCTCAAGGCGGGGGAGGTGTCACGGCGGGTGTCACGGAGGAGCATCCGGCTACGGAGTAGAGAGGAAGCCAAACCGAACGGCGTTAGCTTATCGTTTATTTGAGACTGTCTTGTGGGCCTAAGTGCCAGCTGTTAATGTACTGACCAGTAGGGCCATCGTGCCAGTCCGGGTGCCGTATATGAGTAGCCCGTGTGCGTGTAACAGACCATTGCGTTTATTCTGAAATCGAAACTGAGCACGACAGAGGTTCCTCTGTTCGTCGTCGGCGTATTCATCTGTCTCTCACGTCTCCGGCGATCTGCTGGGGGCAACGGGTGTTACAGATGGAGAGGGAAGGGGAATCGAATCCCATTGCCGGTTTCGGCTCCAACGCCGAGGGCCCCGCCGCCTGCTGCTGCGGCGCTGCCTCTCCCGATCGATCAGGCCGGCACCGGCTGGATTGATATATCCATCGGATGCTACCGCGTACCTCGATCTCCTGCTAGCTGCTGGCTGTCCCTCGTCGCGTGGGTACTCTCCTGACACGACGCACTTTGCTACATCTCATCATTCCGTTGCGCCTCTCCATCCCTTCTCTTTGGTTGATGCTGCAGGAGTGCAGATTGCACAACGTACCGTTGCATTTGCATGCTGCACAAGAACGTCAACGTCTCCCGACTCCACTGCATAGCTGTGCTACTTTGGGCCGGTCAACGCACAAAATTTAGATGAGATGTTAGCCTGCTTTGGGCCTTGAACCAAAAGCAGCCCCACTCGGCCCATTCGTATCGCAACCATCCGTGACATACTACGCGCTGGCCAAACTGGGCCTCGCCGTGCGGACGTGCAACGTGGCTCTCGATGCCTATGATGCACGAGAAGACAGACCGGATATATCTGGTCGTTGTGCGACGAAACCAACTATATGATTGGTTTGTTGCGCGCGAAGCTAGCGTAGGTATTAATGGCATTGTATCATTAATTAGTTGTGATGACAGTGAATTTCTTTGTGGGGGAAAACTGGTTACTGTTTCTTTTGTGTTTACAGTACCTATCAGTGACCAATGCAACAAAGTATTAGCACGTATCAGACGCGTGCGTGCGTGCCAGCAAAACGTCCGCGGCTAGCTAGAACAACACCACGTCACCTCAACGTTAGAAGCTTCAGGATCCGGTTGGATATATTTTATCATATCACGATGAATCCTCCATTGCTGAGTACGAGTCAGTGAGTCCACGCACGGCACGTTACCTCATAAATCTGGACATTTTTCCTCCAAAACCTTGGACGGCATGGTCGGTGCCTTGGGTCGTCATGGACTACACCGCGGCTCGTATTGGACGTCCAAGCCCATATGATAGTTGCTTGACGTGGCCCATTTATAATCTGCTGTGGTGGCGGTAGCCCAGTTCAGCCCATTTATTTCCTATGCTTCACCATCATCCGCCGTGATTTGTCGCTACCATACACATGTGGCCACATCGCTAGTCAAACATCTGAAACTTGACATGCAAACAGCACTGAAAGTGTCGCGGGCGCCGGAGATATACAAAATGAATACTTGTAGTTATTTATATGCTTGTATGGTATTTTGTACTGTAGTATTGTGCCGGTGCCATAAGCAAAATCGCACAAGAGTCGTGGGCGCGTGCATGGTCGGTGGCCGGTCGAGGCCGGTGGCTTGAAAATTTGAATTTCAAAAAGAGAGCGCCTCAATAAACTCTTCTTCTTAATTGCAATGCTACACAAATCTTTTGCGTATTTTTTTTTTCAAAAAAGCGCCTCAGCTCCTCGCTCGACACACAGATTTGTAATTTTAAATACACCAGATACGGCTATAAAAACGAAGGCCAACGACGATCAAAGCTTAGGCTTAATTTTCTGCTTTGCGGCCCAGAGAAGACTACCGGATGGACGACCGGCGCTATTCGGTGCTAACTAAGGTAGGCTTCGGTGTCCTGGCGGGCGTGCAACTCGGCGCTCGCCGTCTACAACTCCAGGGGCGACGCCGGCTCCGTCGCGTTCGTGCTCGTCGCCGACGCGGCACTCATCCTCCTCTTCGCCTGCCTCCATGAGTTCCAGCGCCGCCGCCATGCTGCTGGCGGGGCAGCAGCAAGGAGCGGCAGGATCAAGGCCACGGTGTGGGCGCTCGCCACGCTTCTCGCGGCCATGCTGTCCTATGTGTCGGGGGTGTCGCCGCCGGGCGTCGTCTTCGGCGCCCTTGTCTTGCTCTCTGCCTCGGCGAGTTCGAGCGGGCCCAGATCGGCTTCGGCGGAAAGTACGCTGACCTGCTCAAGATGGCCATCGGCGTTGTGGCGCGCGACTCGGCGCTCGCCCACCACCACGCTCACGGCGACGCGGGCTCGCTGGGCTTCGTGTTCGTCGCGTACGTGGGTTTCTTGACCCTCACCTGGTTCTTCCTCCGTAGCTTAGCTTCGACGGCCGCGGCCACGCGGCCGGTGGGCAGTACTGAGGCAGTGACACGACCAAAATAAAGGCCGCGCGGCTTGCATGGGCGCTGACGACGCTGTTGCTGGTCACCGGCTCACCTACGTTCATGATGACGGTTATGCATGCTGCTCATGCCACTTGCGCGCTGTAGGTGCGGTGTGATCTCGGCCGTGGAGTCTGGTTCAATTCAACTGTTTACTTGTTTTGTCTGTGTTCCCTTAGTAAAAGTCGGTTTACTTATTTACTTATTGTAAACCATGTCACTATATTGTGAGCCTGGGAGGGAGATATAGTATGCCAATGGAGAAGTTTATGCTCCCTACGCGTCAAAAGGTTGGTGTATGTAATTTTTGTTTCAATTAAAAGAGATTGGTCTACTACTGTACTATTTTCGTTTTTTTATACAGTGTTCTGCACTACACACACAACTTCAATCCTCATCTAAAACACACAATTTTCGTTAGACTCCGCCCAAAAGAATTTGGAGCGTCTTCTTGGTACGGAGTTTGACCCGGTGGCCTGGAATCTGAATGTGATCGGGTTGGACGAGGAGAACATTTAGTTCCTCGCACCACTGTTGCTTAGTTGTTTATATATCGTGTAATCACAAGCTCGTGCGAGCCTGCTGAGGTTGTTTGGTGTGGGTATCGATAACATTTGGATTACCATAATTTAACACTGTTTGTAACTCAACTATTTTTCTACTTAATGAAAAACGTGCTAATGCATGCTCTCGAAAAAATCCTCATCTAAAACCTCACTCGTAACATCACGTTAATCATGTTACTCTCAAGTCTCATAGCCTTGGAGAAGTTCATATATGGTTATCCTAGCTCATTGGGTGAAGACTTGTCCATTTTTCTCTTCTTCAGTGATTAACAGTCAAACTTTTTTGTCAAAAAACTGTCAAACTTTGTTATGCTACATCTGTCCACAAAAGAATACAATCTAAATGTAATCTTGATTCACGTATCTAAAGTTGGACCAAATATATCATAGAATATTAATCTTTACGCCACCAAATAACTAAGAAGATGTATGTCATGATAATTTTAATGAAACTTATTTGTTATTTTAAATATTGATATTTCCATTATATTTAATTATTTTTTTAAAAAAATCGGTTTATTGTGCTAGAATTAGCTTTCGTTTGTGGATAATTATAGACTTCTACGGGAATGAAATAAGACACAGAAGTCGTGGACCACGGAACGGACGGATTGGCTTTGAGATTTATGGCGCCGTCAGCAAATGAAGCTATTTATTGTGCAATTGGAATGCTAGCTCATAAAAAAAAAAATATCGATGCAAAACATGTTGATATACTCCAATTGCACAACAAACTGCCAGTATCGCCAGGGTAGCTGAATCCCCGGCACTCTCATTTGCATTTGGCTTGACCAGGCTTGTAGCTGTGTCCGAGAGATCCTGCTCCTAGCCATCGACATCCCTAGCTGAAGAGCGTTTCCTCGACCCCGAGTCACTCCCCTTTGGGTTCACCTTCGTCCTCCACATCAAGGCTCTGCCCCAGCCCCTAGCCTGAGCTCTTCCTCCACGCCCGATTTTGGGATAGGCTGTTGTTTATCATGGCCGGTAGCAGCACTGGGGTTTGCGGTCGCGGCGCCCCCGGCCTCCAAGTCTCCCAGCTTGCCACCATCCACTCCCAAAACTGCAGCTCCTCATCAGAATGCTCTCCTATTCCACACTCAAGATGAGTATGGCCCATCGACTGCGAAACCACAGAAGCGTGGTATCTTCTCATACCTCACTTGGAGAAACAATTTTTCTTTCCCATCGGGACCAGCGACACGACGCGAACCAGCGCCCTATCGGCTGGTAGGTTAACCCCGACCGGTGGAAATCCCCCCTCCTCTCGTGGTGATCGACTTCACCTCCACTTCGAGCACCTCCCCAACCTTAGCCGCCAGCAGCTTCAAGATCGCCTCCGTGCGGAAGAGGTGTAGGATTTTGTGGATGCGGATCCACGCAATCACCTTGTTTGGAATAATTGGGCACCTTGGTTGAACCAACAAACTCCTCGAGCATGAGAGCATAGCCTCCGAACAACCATGGCCCCTCCTCCATGATCTTCTTCCAATCCCCCAGCGGGAGCCCCTGTATGACAAACAACTTGTTTCCCATCCGGTGAACGTCACCTCCTTCGTTGGATTCCACGCCGACATCATCTCGTGACCAGCGACGTGCTACTAAATTCTTTCATTGTTAACAGTTCGTCGCCGCCATCCACTTCACTACCGGGAGTTATTCCCGTAATTCGTTCCAAAGATGACACCATCTAGTTACGCTTCACTTAGATGAAGCTTGCTCACCCCATCTTGGGCGACTCCGTCGCCATGAATTGAAACCCTAGATCGACGCAAGAGCACCAAGGGTGGGTAGCCGGATAAGGCCGGCCCCTTGATCAGCCCGAGTGCTCTGCGACGGTGAGGGTCTTCAAGAATCAGTCGCTCTCTGCCGCTCACCCTTGCCGGCGTGATCGCCGGAGAGGTCTCCCAAAACCCTAGGTATCCCTAGGTCATGCGGACGACTTTCCTATCGTCCCTAAGTACAAAATAGATAAAGAATATAAGGGCCAAATGTAGCTCGAATCTGCCCAGTTCAATGCGAAGTGGCCCAGGACGGGGAAGCAGGTGGGCCCATGTGGGGAAGCCCATGGGTTGCTTGCGGTTTTACGCAAAAGCTCCCATAAAGTTACAATTTCGGTGTCATTACACTATTCTCTTGAGTCATGCATGGTCCTTGCATCTAGGCCCTATCGACCCCTCAAAAAAAAACTAGGCCCTATCTTTACTCACCTTAACATTTCTCAGCCCTCAAAATCGAAGGAGCAGAGTACCACATCGGGGATGGCTGGCTGGAGCACCGCAAGGCCGGATATAAAAACTAGCTAGATCGAGCCTACGCTTGTCAAGCTCGCTCCGTTCCATTGGACATATCTTTAATTTCTTTAATTAGCCTCTTGTGGTAACAAAAGCATTGTGCGTTGCAAGACATGGCATTGTAGAACCCTTCGGACCTTCAGTCCAGCTCCATGAAACACCAAAACAACAAGACATTGCATCACCCTGTCACCGACAAAACCACCTCCCGCCGGCATTGTAGAACCCTTCAGACCTTCCAGTCATGCATGGCATTGTAGAACCCTTCAGACCTTCGATCCGGTAGGATAAAAAAAATAGGGCCTACACGTTTGTCTCTTCTCCCGGATCTCACCGTTGGCATGCATTGCATCACCTTGTACCGACAAAACCTTCTCCCGCCCGCATAGATCCGCTTCCCTCGTTTGATTGCAACATCATGTCAAGTGTCATCAATTCACCACCCATCGATCATATCGAATCGCACGCTTTGACGCCGACAAGCTAGTTTAATCCCGGTGGTGAAACATGACATGCATTATACAACTTCTCCTATCGATGATTGCAAAAGCGTCTGATTTGTACAAGATCGCCCACAATACAAATTAGCCGTCTGCATAGTTCCACGAGTTTCATAAATCTTTTTGTACCCAAGGAGTGGCACACCGGGCGGGGAATAACATAACATTAACGGGAGTGCGGCGAAATGAGTAGGTTTCGTTCCTAGGAAAAGTTCGGGTTGAGGATACCTTGTTGTTGAGCTTGGGGTTCCCAACACGATCGGATACCTCCGCGGGGCGGAGCCACGAGGGAGTCTTGGAGTGGTTCCCGGATTGAGAGTGGGATTAATTGCAATAACACATCATAAATGGAATTCACCAACCTCCCTCTTGGGGAGGACTCCTCCCTATTTATAGTCTTACAATACGGGTGACGTGGGATTACATGTCCGCCCCTCTAGATTAGGGCATATTCCTTTGGATCCACAAGTAGTATTAACCTATATCGCGTTTTGTACATAGTTTGTCGCCTTGCCGCTGCCGGGTCCACCCGAAAGCCCTCCTCCCGGAATTGGTGGTCTCGCGCGTCCCGTCGGGCTCTTGCTAGAGTCCGTCGCCGCCCGCCTGCGTCCTCCGCGGTCTCCTCTCGACGGGGTCGAAGGTGTTGCCCTCCCCGGTCCCCGCAAGCCATGGGGAAAACCCGTCCGCACAATGAAGTGGAGCGGAGCGCCAAACACCTTCGCCAAAACATTGCAAGCGGAGGTCCGGCCGACCGCGCTATCTGCAGAAAACATAGAATCCAAGCGGTGAATTTGTCGAAGACCGGGTTCGCGAGCCCCTACGTGGTTGCAAACACCTCGATGTGGCTGGGGCCTAATCCCCAACCGTTCCCCCTCCTTGGGAGCGAATGGTCCTAAGCGGAGGCGTGCCTTCGCTCTCAAGCGATTTTGCGACATAGCGGAGGTGTTGAGGGTCCCTTCCCCCCAGGGGCGATTCCGTTTGGGACCTTCGGCGTTGCAGAATTTGAATCATCGCTATCGCAAGCGGACAAATTTGCTCGCACCCCAATGTTGAGGTGACCGTTATCTGCCCGTTGGTCGCGACTGTTCATTTTGGGATGTTGGGATGCGAAGGGTCGGGTGTTGCACTATAAAAGGAGGCCTCGCCCCCGGGTGAGGCCTTACCCCGACCATCGCTTTCAACTTTCTCTTCCTTTGTCTTCCTGGCGGCTCTTCCGTCTTTCCGCTTCATTTGCTTTCTCCCGCCTCCGCTAGCTCTTACGATTCGCGAAGGTGCATGCGCGTGTCCCAAACCACCTAGCATAAGGGGTCGCTTCCCCGTTGTGAGCTTTACAGGCCATCACAGCGGAGCTCTTGCCGTATCGCGCTAGCCAATACCTTCGCCTCTTTGAGCATTGTATGCTAGACGCAGCCCGCGCATAAGATCTGGAGGAGACCCCCGTCGACGCCGACGCCTCCGTTGGTGACCTCATGGCTCGTGAGGAAGGCGATCTTTGTCTACGAGCTCGGCTCTTCGAAGATGACTCAGCGATGCTTGGCGATCTCCGCCGAGAAGGGATATATCGGAGCGAATTGTGAAGTGAGGCTCCCTCAAGCCGAAGCTGTGCCAGAGCTTCCTGAACCGCAGCATCAGTGGGGCATTGTCTTTAGGGACTTCTTCACCTGCGGGCTCCGCCTGCCCTACTGCTCGTTCCTTCGCACGGTGCTGGAGTCGTTCGAGGTGCAGATTCATCAGCTCACTCCTCATGCATTCCTTGCATTATCGAAGTTTGCATGGGCGGTGGAGTCTTATGGCGGAGAAGTGGATACGAACACCTTCGTCCGCTTCTTCGAGCTTCACAAGCAACCGAAGACTCGAAAGATGCCCGATGGGAGCGAGAAGAGGCTTCAATTTGGATCTTTGCACCATCGGCCCTCGTCGTTATCGGGGTGAGGAGAAAGCGGAGATCTCCCACGCCCGAGAAGAACAAGTGGGAGCCCGGGTGGATGGATTATTGGTTCTACGCCAAGTCTGCGAGGACAAGCAAGATGGTTGACGGGGAGGAGGTGTCCCGGTACCCCTCGCGTCAGATTGGTTCTGTAGAGACATCGTTCCCGGCCCGATCCAAGCGAAGAGCGGACCGACGAGGAGGGAAAAGTGTCGCGAGGCGTTCTTTCGCGTGTCGTTATTACGGAGGGCGCGACTTGGTGGAGGAGATGTGCGCCACCAAGTATTCTCCCCGCTGGCGTCACAAGGACCCGTTGGTAATAGAACGGGTTAATCTTCCCTTTTTTGGGGACGCGGAGATGGTTCCCTTCCCCGGCTCGGTGTCCGTCTCCCCGGAGGGCATTAGTGCCGATGCCTTTTTGTAATGCGGGTGGAGATGGAGGCCCAGGAGTTGCTGGGCGCCATCTCAATGAAGGAGTTTCTTGCGCTGAGGTCTCGGCGGGGATCATGCCCCGTCTCGAATCGCGTTTTGAGGAGATGAAGGTGGAGTACGGTAACCACAAGGTTCCCGGCAACCGATTGCGGATGTCAAGAGGCGTGAGGATGAGGAAGCCGCCAAGCCGGGCGAAGGCGGGCTGAAGAGGGTTTAGCTGGGCTGGCCCGGGGCGAAAGCGAGAGGTTCCCCGGTTACTCGGGGGAAGGCAAAGAAAAGAAAGGTGGAGGGGAGCACCTCCGCCGCCCTCCGATTCCACCCCCCCTGCCGCCACGGTTAACGAGGAGGCCAAGAAGAAGAAGAAGTTGGCTCATAAGCGGGTCAAAGGGCGAGGGTGGGAAGTCTTCCGCGCCGCTCGCCGGCGATAAGGGTCTTTGGCGAAAGCGAGGTCTCCGCCCGGGTCTTCGCGAGCGGCGGCGGCCTTGGTTCTATGGTGGGGTGCCGGTTCTATTATGCAACCAAGTCCGGTCTCCCCACCACCGTTGATGCCCCGTCGTCGGGCCCCGAGTGGTAGGGCATCCTCGGAGGTGTCGAAGGCCTTCGCCGATCCCATGGGTGGCTTCACCCGGTTCCGGTGGCGCGACTCCTCGAATTCTCGTGAGTCGGGAGCATCAGGGAGCAGGGTTGCGCGAAGTCTCCCGCAAAGTCGGCGGAGGTGGAGGTGCATACGGATACCGCGTCCCGAGGATTCGTTTGTTCCTCCGCTTAGGCGCAAGTATTACTTATCCTCGGATGCGGGAACTTCGCGCGACACACAAAGGCATTGTTGCGAACGATGTTGAGGCCGAGAGCTCCGGTGCGGCGGCGAAGGTCGCCGCGGCGTTGGAGGGATTGCGCGTGAGCGGGGTTGCTATTGATGGAGGTTCATTTTCGTATCCCCTTTTTTTTTGTTTATTTTGAACTTGGCCTTATAGACTTGTAATTTATTTGATTTATTTTTATTCTACTTGAGGAAGGTAGCGAGGTCCTGAAGGGCTTGGGGTGACTTCCCCTCGGTTTGTTGCCCGAAGGTGACCGAGTAAGTATTTTTGATTGGTTGTGCCGCTTTGGTTTTGCTTTGGGGTTGTTGTGAGTATACTTAGACTCGATTAAATACTATATGCAAATATTTTTCGAGAGGGAGATGTCTATGAGGTCTTCAACAAGGCGATAGACCGGGAGAAAGCCTTTCGGTCGCGGAGATGTTCTTCTTGTGATCTCCTTTTCTTTTCCGCTTGGTTGTGTTGCTCTAACATTTGCGTTTTGGTCTTATGAGATGACCCTTTGCTTTGGAGATGCGTCCGCGCTAAAGTTCATCGAGGAACTTGTGGCGTGGGACAAAATATTGGTGGAGGTGAAGGCAAAGGTGTACCTGGACCGAGGAGAAGGCATCCTTGGAAAAGCTTATTTCGCGGGAGCAAGAGCTTCGCCGCGTGGCGAGGCCGCTGCGACTTTAAGGAAGCGCGACGACGCGCCGGTTTCCGCCGGAGGGGGTCGCGAAAGGCTCAAGGCGAGATGGAGGCTAAGCTTGAAAAGCTAATGCCCGCCCTAACCTTGTCGCGAGCCTTGATCGCGGAGCGAGCGGCACTGGACAACATCTATGCGTCCGTACCACTGTCGCCCATTCTTATCTTGGAGGTCACCTCCGTTGGCGCGATCGTGACGCCCATTTCCTACGGATGGTGGGAGCACCGTTTCTATCTATCGGGCCGGGCGAGGAATGTCGCCAAACTTCCCCGAGCCGGCGTGGGGTATCGACGACTTTGCTCGGGCGCGACAACGAACATCACCCGCAGCATCCTTTGCAAGGAGGGGCATGGTGATGTGGCTCGGGTCGGGTGAGGGACACCCATCACCATCAAGCCTGGCGCGGAGCTTGGTGGCGAGGCGCCGAGGTTCGTGGGTTGGTTTATGAAGAAAGTGCAGGGCGGTCCGCGGGCGGCGGAGCGCGTCCCTTGTTCGCTCCCCTTTTCGGGTGAGTCTTGCGCTTAATGTTATACCTTGTTCTTGGTAGTTTCCTTTGTTTCTTTGGTGTGTGACTAAGTTTTCTGCTTAGGGTGGAAGATCGGCGGAGGCTCTGCTCCGCGAGATGGAGGTCGTGGAGGAGGTTCAACGAGAATGATGCTCCGCCACCCGCTCCCTGGTCGCATGAGGAATCGCGTACAAGTGAAGATGCGGAGGTGTAGAAGAATTTTTAGGTTTTTTTTATATGGCTTTTGGCCTTTTTCGCGGATGAGGGTCTCCGCTTGTAAAAAGTATTGGTGTATTACTTGAATGAAGGCTTAATGTTTTGTTCAAACTAATGATTTCTGCAAGCGAGGTTCCCGAAGAGGTGCTGCTTGGCGGGATGTTTACCCACTTTGCTTTTATCGCGATGGTGTTTACGTTGACGGAGATCTTTGGCATTTCGGAGGGACACCTTCGCCAACCCTAGTGTGGATGATATGTGGGAAGACGTTTTGTTTGACTTGGGCGATGGCGGATGGCGTTTACTAACTCCGTAGCTTGGGAGGGACCTCCTCCCTGAGTCGTTGTAGGCTTTGTTTTTTGCTTTAGTAACATGATGTAAATAGTCATTCTTTATTAATAAAGCGGAGGTCGTGAAATTTTTACTGAGCTTGTTATAGTTACATGATACATATTTGTTACGTTTCGCTTTTGCACTTGTGGATTTGACGGGCGGAGGCTAATCATTTCTTTGCGCGCCAATCCGTCCCCTTCCGTTTGCGAGATGTTCGTGGGGTAGTGAACGCTTTGTTTGGAAACCTCCGCTACACGTGTGGGAAGCACTTCTTGTTTTTCCTCCTCACGGGTGTTCGGTAAGGATCGGCATTTGGTTGCTTTGCAAGAACTTTCAGCTCCGGGGGATGTTACAATTCTTACGTGGTCTCCCCCGCTTTGTTGCCCAAATGCCCGAGTCTTTACGATTTCTTACACGGTTTCTTCTTTTTTCGTGTGTTAGTTGGCGGAGGTTCACATCCGCACTCATGTCGTACTCCTAGCTCTTCTTGGTCGGGTGGTACTGTGGGGTAATGAGTGTAATCTATGGGTCGTGGTGGGGAGACGGGGTTTGGTTTTATAGTGCCTTTGTCATTAAGTCGAATTATTGAAGTTGTCCTTTGATAGGTGTGTTAGGTGGGTTGGGTTAATATATAACCCAATCGTTTTCTTCCCCCGTGTGTTTGGTACTATGGGTCCGTTTAGCAATGGACGCATGAGTTAAAGTGTGAGACCGTGTGAGGGTTCGTAAACATTGGTCTAGGACTCCAATTTAGTTGTCCTCTTATTCGTTGGTCGGAAGCTCGGACTAAGACAGAGCCTGAGAACTATTAATTCTTGCCGATGAGCTTTGGTGGTTTGTGCGGCTTGCCTTACGGGTTAGGCCTCCGCTAGAGCATCTTTAGGTCTATCTTGGTTCTGGCGGCGGAGGTGCGCTAAGATGAAGGTCTCCTATGGGTATCTGCGGTTTGTACGAGAGGGACGCGTCGACGCAGCGGAGGCTTCCTTTGCTGCGCGGAGTGAAGTCGTTGCCCTACGGTGGTTGTGATCACGTCCTCTGTCTTGTCAGTGTAATGCGTACTACCACCTGTACCATCTTCTACGCGATGGTGTAATGCTTGCGTGAAGCGGGGGCGTGTAGATGGGAAGCTTTTTACCTCGCATGGCATGTGTGCATTGCCTAGCATGCTTGTATGGAGTATCTTGTTTTCTTCTTGCTCCTCCGTTACCCTTTGTACCATCTTCTTTGAAGATTTTTGTAATTTTAATTAAACACAATGTCGAGCACTTGTATAATTTTAGGTATGCGATAATATAGCAAGAGTTTTTCTAAATGCAAAAGGAGCTTTTATAAGTGACCTCCTTTATTCCTTTCTTTGGCGGAGGTATTGCTGATGCCCGAAGTGGGATGTGTCTTTTTCAGCTTTTTTGTTTTGACACAATGCCGTTGTGCCACCTCGATGCCTACGCCGGGTAGGACTTTTTTCAAGATTTTACGGACGTTTGATTTGGTCCCTAGAGGTCATTTTTAGGATAGAACCTCCGCGTTACGTCCTTAAAGATGTCCTCTCGGCGTTTTGTTATCTTCGTCGAATTACGTGACTTCGTTGCTAGTCACTTTCGACATGATCTTCTTTGTATGTTGGGGAAATTTCCTCTTTATATTTGAGAGGATTTTACATTAGTCTTGCCTCATTAAAACCTCACCTCCGCTAGGAGTTCCCCCAATGAGGAAAAGAGTGCGAGACTTTTTGAATTGGTAAGATAAATCTAATGCTACTTACGTAAAAGTAAAGTAGTGGCGGGACCTCCGCTTATATATGCGGGGTATGGCCTTACATGTAGTACTAGCGTAGGTTGTCCACATTCCAAGTGTGGTCGGAGGTATTGCCTTCGCCATCCAGGAGATGGAAAGCCCCTTGTCTTGTTGTTGCTTTTTGCGATGAATGGACCGTCCCACTTTGCTTGCGGCTTCCCCACCGTTGAGGCATTTGGTTTTCTTTTGAGTACGAGATCTCCATATTGGATTTTTTTTTTTGCGGACTTTGTTGTCTCTCCATTTTTTGTCTCTCGCTTGGTACTTTTGTATATTTTCCACAGCTTCTAGCCTTGTTTGTTCAAGTGTCTCTTTTGCGTAATCCTCGTCCTCTCGCCATTTTGTGCTTCATGACGCGGAGACTTTTTCGTGTTTCGGCTCTTCCGGGAGCATTGCTTCTTCTCCATACATAAGCTTGAATGGGGTGTACCGCGGGCACGCGAAGATGTTGTGTTGTGGGACCAAATGACCTTGGGTAGTTCGTCGCCCATTTGCCCTTGCGAAGGTTGAAAAGAGTTTTTGAGATTGCGGAGAATACTATTCCGTTTGCTCGTTCCACCGCTCCGTTTGATTGTGGGTGATAAACCGACGCGAAGGCTATCTTTGTTCCCATTTGGGAGCGAAGTCTCTCGAACATGTCTCGAGTCAAATTGCTTGCCATTGTCTCATCGTCACCATTCTTGGTACCCGAACTCGCATATTATGTTACGCCGGTAGAACTTGATTATGGAATCGGAGGTGATTTTTGCCCGGCGGTTTGGCTTCTATCCATCCGGTAAAGTATTCCCACCGCAACAACCTGCGAACTTGTTTCCTCCTTGTCTTTGTTGGTAGGGGGCCGACGATGTCAATTCCCCATCTCTCGCAACGGCGGTCGGAGGTATCGGTTGAGTTCTGGCGAGGGGTTTTTACGGTGTGGTGCGAAGTTTTGGCATGCGCATGACTTGACGATTTCTTTGTGCATCTTTTTATGTGTGTGGGCGGTAAAATCCTTGGCGGATGGCCTTCGCCGAAAGTGCCCTCGGCCCAATGTGAGACCCGCAGATGCCGGCGTGTATTTCCTTGAGTAGTTCTATACCTTCGCTTTGTGAAATGCATTTGAGCATTGGCTGGACCAATCCTCTCTTGAAGAGTTGGCCGTCAATGGCGTGTAGCTTCTTGCTCTAGCTTAACGTTCTAGTGGCCTCCGCTTCGTTTTACGGGTAGCTCACGTTGTTGAGGTTGTCAAGTATTACTGTCTCAGTCTTTCGCCTTCTACTAACATAACGATTCGAATCTTCTTTTTTTTATTGTTTTATTCTTTGGTTTGTGCACCACATTGTAAATTGTATTCGTGGCATGCGGAGGTTGTTTCTTCTTTGCCTTTGCTAGGGCGTCTGCCTCGTTGTTTTGCTCTCTTGGTATGAATTTCCTTTGTGAATCCACGGAATCTTCGTTCCATTGCCCCGACCACCGCTAGGTAATTTTACGAGGTCCGGCTCTCTTGCCATGCATTCTTTTTCTACTTGGCCTGCTACTAGCATCGAGTGCCTGTTCTTACTTCTACTAGCTTTTTGCGCCGTAAGCCTTCGCCTTTGTTAGTCCTAATATGAGCCCTTCATATTCGCTGTGTTGTTTGTTTGAGTACATTCGGCCCGAATGGCGAAGTATGATCGATTCCTTGTGGCGACATTATCACGGCGGAGGCCCTCGCTCCGTTCTTCCCCATGCTCCATCCGTGTAAAACCTGTCCAAAGCTCGGTGATTGGTTTGTTCTTGTTGATTGTGCGGTGTCCATTACGCTACAAAGTCTTCTAACTTTTTGTGATTTTATAGCTGTCCCTATGCACAAATGTTAGTTCGAATCGAGATAGCTCCATTTGCCCATTTGCTGATCCTTGCTGATGTTTCTTTGTTTCTTAGGACCTCCGCTAGCGGTTGCGAGGTGGGTACTATCACTTTGTATGAATGGAAGTAGTGCTTCAGTTTCCTGGATGCTATCACGAGGGCATATGCTATTTTCTCTATTTACGTGTAATTGATCTTCGCTCTGTGAGTGCCTCCGACACATAGTAGATTGGGGCGTATGGTGCGATCGCTTTTCGTTTTTCTCTTGATCTGCTACCGCCGGCGTAATGTCGATCTTTGCGATGTATAGGAGTATAGGTTTCTCTTTCGTCGAATGCACGCTTTGTTAGTTGTTCTTGCGGGTATTCTTTGAGTTTCTTTCAAGGCCTCCGCTGCTCCTTTCCCCATTTGATGTTTTCCGATCCCCTCGGGGCTTGGAAGAATGGGAGACTTTTTTCTGGCCGACTTGAAATGAATCTATTGAGGGCTGCTATTCTTCTGTTAGCTTTTGTACTTTTTTTTTGTTTTGGGCTCCGCCATGTCCCTAATTGCCTTTGTCTTTTTCGGGTTTGCTTTGACTCCCTCGGAACTAACTATGTATCCTAGGACCTTCGCCTTGGTGACTCCAAACACACATTTCTCGGGGTTCAACACGAGGCCCGACTTCTTTGATTCACAAAGGTTTCTTGCAAGTCGGAGATGTGGTCCTGCTCTCTTTTGCTCAAGACTATGAGATCGTCGACATACGCAATCATGTTTTTGCGTAGTTGCCCGCTTAGAACTTTGCTTGTCATTCTCGGCGAAGGTTGCTCCTGCATTTTTCAAGCCCTCGGCATTCGACAAAGCGGTATGTTCGAATGGTGTTTGTAAAGCCGGTTTTTCTTCGTCTTCTTTTTCTCAACCATATTTGATGATATCGAATAGCAGTCCGACAATGAAAACCTTCGACATCCTGCTTTGCTTTGTCTACGGAGGTGTCTATTCTTGGCAAGGGATAATTGTCTTTCTTGGTTGCCTTGTTGAGATCACGTGAAATCTATGCACATTCTCATTTTGCCGGAGGTCTTTTTGGTACGAACAACGTTTGCGGCCGGTCGGTGTATTTGACTTCTCGATTACTGCGGCATCAAGTAGTCTTTGCACCTCCGCTTGTCTTTGCTAATATCCCGTCGTCTTCGACATTTTTTCTCTGTCGCCGCTTCTTTGGTTTCATTTTCGGATTGATGTCTAGGGCGTGCTCGATTGTGTCTCTGTCTACTCAGGAGGTCTTTGCTGACCAAGCGAAGATTTCTTTGTTTTTTGCCGAGGAGCTCCGCCAACTCTTTCTCTTCTTCTCGAGTTTAGATCTGCTGCCCGATAGTTATAGAATGGTCTGGGTCATCGTCTATTCTTATCTTCTTGGTTTTTTCCTGGCCCTTGGCGCTCGTTTGCTCTTTTTTCATGTCTGGTGGCTCTGGACCTTCGCCTTTTCCTTCCACAGAATTGACATTCCTGTGAGCGTGGTATATTGCCTTTTCTATGTTTCTTGCTTCTTTTCGGCTCCCATATGTTGTTATAATCCCATGGAGTCTTTGGGATTTTCATGCACAAGTAGCCCATGTGTATAGCAAGATTGAACTTGTTTGTGAACCCTCGCGAAGATTGCGTTGTATGGGGAGTAGACATCGACGATGTCGAAGGTTATGTACTCCGTTCTTGCACTTTTTCGTCGCGAAGGACACCGCGGGGACTATCTTGCCCAATGCCCTGTACTTGTCTTCCTCCGAACCCTATGAGTGGTGAGTCGATGGCTGTAGCTGGTTTCTATTGAAATTCATCTTATCGAACGCGTTGGCGAAAATTATGTCCGCGGAGCTTCCGTGTCTACCAAGTACTCTTTTCATTTCCCATGTTGCTATGTTGGTTTCTATGACCATTGCATCAACATGTGGGTAACTTTCCGTTTGAGGTGCATACGAAAAAGTTATGGGGTCTTCGACCATTCTCGAACTTTGTGAAGGTTGAAGCGCTACGTTGTTTACCAAACGGAGGTGATCTCTTTTACGCTTCTTGGTTTCATACTCTATTGATGAACCCCCCCGCAATCGGCATTATGGTCCCTATGCGATGGTAGAGGGGCGTGGGGGTTGTATTGGTTTTTCGAGTTTGGCTCATTTTTCATGGGGGGCGCTGGGTGGGGGTCCTTGCGGAGGTGGTGGCAAGTTTCCAATGTTGAGCTTGGGGTTCCCAACACGATCAGATACCTCCGCTCAGGCGGAGCCCTGAGGGAGTCTTGGAGTGGTTCTGGGATTGAGAGTGGGATTAATTGCAATAACACATCATAAATGGAATTCACCAACCTCCCTCTTGGGGGAGGACTCCTCCCTATTTATAGTCTTACAATACCGGGTGACGTAGGATTACATGTCTGCCCCTCTAGATTCCGGGCATATTCCTTTGGATCCACAAGTAGTATTAACCTATATCGTACTTGTACATAGTTTGTCGCCTTTCGTCGCCCGGGTCCACCCGAAAGCCCTCCTCCCGGAATTGGTGGTCTCCGCGCGTCCCGTCGGGCTCTTGCTAGAGTCCGTCGCCGCCGCCTGCGTCCTCCGCGGTCTCCTCTCGACGGGGGTCGCGAAGGTGTTGCCCTCCGCCGGTCCTGCAAGCCATGGGGAAAACCCGTCCGCGCAATGAAGTGGAGCGGAGCGGCCAAACACCTTCGCCAGCATTGCAAGCGGAGGTCCGCTGACCGCGCTATCCTGCAGAAAACATAGAATCCAAGCGGTGAATTTGTCAGTACCGGGTTCCGCGAGAGCCCTTCTGTGGTTGCAAACACCTCCGCTGATGTGGCTGGGGCCTAATCCCCAACACTGACAATACTAGAAACAATAAACGGAACGTTACTGTTGATGAGACGATCAGATTCGCACTTTTTTATTCCACGGAGGTTGGGAGGATACTGACAAATATACTCAGAAACAATAGACGGAACTTGAGGTTGGCGATGACAAGCGACCAAAGCCGCGGTGTGGGTGAGTCCGCCCGCACGCAAGCATTTCCGTGTATAAAAGCCCGATAGCGACCACGCGTATCCGTGTACACTTGTACTATCTCCCCTGCAGCGCAAGCGGCGCCCTCTGGTTACCTGCCTGCCGGCGCCGGCTTAAGGCTTGAGTTGAGCACACAGGGTAGCGGCACGAATTGAATGATCAACATGGCGGTCCATACTCGCGCTGGTCAATGTGATCCTCGCCGTGGTGGCGTGCCCGCGGCGCTCGGCGCCACGACGACGCCCGCACGGCCGCGACCCAGGTTCGGGCGGCGTTCGTCTTCGTGTCCTACGTCGTCTTTTTTGGTCTTGATGGGCCTTTTCATCCGTGCATTCGCCCACGCCGGCGGTGGCGAGAATGGGCAGGAGGATGATTAGATCACATTGCGCGGGTGGCCTTGCGGCGCGCCGTCGCGTGGTGTGGGTCATGGCCGTGGAGACGGCCACCCGAGGTTTTTTGGCGTTCTTCTTAAATAAATAAACCTTGATTGTGTTGTAGTCTGAATCCGTATTTCGATTGCCAAGCGGATGCGTCGTCGGTTTCCTCGTGCGTGTGTTTTCCGCCAGAATTTTGCTTGTTTTGTCACTTGTCAGTTGGCTTGCAATAAATTCGATTGGTGTGCCATTCACTGATGACGCGGTTCGTCGGCGCGTGATAGGCCAGCCTCTTCATCAAGAGACGTCGCACCCTGTGCTTTGGCTCACCATGCACGACGCTGCTCACGGTCATGCTCTCCTGCTGGCGTGTCAAATACAATATAGTATTGTCAAAGTGGTTTTCAGTTGTGGCAAGTGAATATGAAAATTTCAATCTTGTGATGGTAAAAAGTTCGTTCGACTGTTCACCACTGGAGAATATATACAAATAAAAAAAACCTAATCTAGGTTAATGGAAATTCTACCCCTTGAGGACGTCGTGATCGTGACTCCTTTAATTTAATTTGGAAATGCTTGTGGCCCTGTTCTCCGTTCTCCTCATTTCTTCTTTCTTCGAGTAGAAGGCAAGCTCAGATTTACACAAATACGCTCTCGACAGTTTTGCGTAAGGTGTTGTGTATTAATTGAGTGGCAATATGCACCTTTTTGTGTATTAACATGGGCGGATCCATGTTCAGTGTAGGGGTGCGGCCTCACCCATAAAAAACCAGAAAAATAGTGATTACGTTCAAGTTTTCACTATACCGTAAAAAACTCTATGCACCCACAAGGCTAGCGTACCCTTTGAATTTGTTCTACCTCTGCTACTGTGTGTACAAAATGGTTTTAACCAAATTATTAACACATCTTAGACGTTTGTCCAATGAATAATGTGCGTCGTCGTCATGACATACAATAGCGTGGGCTACAACACTGAGAGAATGCCAAAGCATAGAAACGGCAACATCCTTTCTAATGTAAACAACTTTTGAGAACCATCGTAGGTGGCTAAGGCGCATTTAAAAAAAAATAATAACAGAGTTTTCTCAACTTTAAGATGCGCAAACCTTGCTTCCCTCAAAAAAACGAAGGGGACAAATAGACGTATACAACTCACAAGAAGTCTAATTCTGCTATGCAAGTTTTCAGTTCCACTAAGGGCTCGTTCAGCAGCAGAGGTTTCAATTTCAACCTGAATGTTTCCTGGGCTAGGATGAAGTGAATCCGGTTGGTTCATTTAATCCTATTGGATTCAGCTTAGGTTTGGTTCCAGACCACGAGGCTCGTCTGCATTCCGGGCCAAAGAGAGGGATGAAAGATCTGGATTGACCAATTTTCATTTTGCTCCGTATGTATCTAACCGAACGGCCATTTCTGGTCTGATCTGTCTCCAAACCGGTCCATATTGATCCAAGCAGAAACGAACGAGGCCTCAAGGTGGCGTTGAGAAGTCGAGACTGCAGGGGTGGGCTCACGCACGGACCGAATGATGAGTTTGGCTAGTGTGTTTTCCGTGGCTCATGCGCTGGCGGTGTGGTTCATGGCCGTCGCCGTAGCCATTGGACGTTCTTCCTTAAACCCTTGATTCAGTCGCATAAATCCGTATTTCCATCGCCTACCCGGCCGATGTGTTGGTTATTACGACGGCGTCAGCTGCAACGTGTGCCTGGGTTCTTGGAATTAATATCGGGTCTTGTTGCACGCCGGCAACTCGATGATTGCAATACACAGGGCCTGGGGAGACGCTGCGGCGCCGGTTGTCGTCATCGCGTCCTACGCCAGCCTCGTACTGCTCTTGTGTTGCCTGCATTCGCAACAGTTGTGGACGTAGTCCACAGGCTCCCCACGGCGTGTCGGCTCGTGTTGTCCTCGTGTCTGCCTCGTGGGATTCCAGCAGCGGCCTAATGTATCCATGTACACTTGTCTTGAAATATCTCCACAGCTCGACTGCTCGAGCCAAACAGAGATTCCACACCAAAGCACGCACGCGCCGCGCGCAAGCTCTCTCGTTACCTGCCGGCTTCAGGCTTGAGCACACGAGCACACACTGGGCTGGGCGCAGGATCAACGACGACATGGCCGTGCCATACTCCGCGCTAGCCAAAGTGTACCTCGCCGTGCTGACGTGCAACGTGGCTCTCGACGCCTATGATGCCCGGGGCGGCGCGACCCGGGCATGGCAGCAGCGTTCGTGTTCGTGTCCTACGCCGTCCTTGTGATCCTGATGGGCCTTTTTATCCGTGCGTTCGCCCACGCTCATCACACTGGCGAGAATGGGCAGGTCTAGATCAGCCTGCGCGGGTGGCGTTGCGTGCAGCTAATATGCAGGTGCTGATATCGTGCCTGGCGATGATGGCAATCGACGTCGACGGCGGCCACTGGAGGTTTCAGGGCCTCTCCTGGGCGTTCTTCCAAAATAAACCTTCATTAATTGTGTTGTAGTCTGAATCCGTATTTCGATTGCGTCGGGTTCCTCCTCGTGTGTGTGTGTCGTACCAGAATTTGCTTGTTTGGTCACTCTCAGTTCGCTTGCGATAAATTCGATTGGTGCACGTCTCTGTTGTCTGTACTGTACTTTACTGATGACCGACCAGGGGGCTCCTCGCCGCGTGATACGGCAGCCTCGTACCGATACGTCGTGGTACCCAGGATCCGCGGGCATGGTTGGTGTCTAGCTCACCACCACGACGACCCTGCTCACGGCCATCTTCTCTAGGCGGGTCTCAAATGAATAAAATCAATTATATAGTACAATGAAGGTGGACAAGTGGTCTTCACAAGTGTGAATAAGAAAAATGTCAATCTTGTGTTGTTAACAAATCATATACAGAAGATACTACTGCACCACAGGATAATAAAAAATCAGAAACGCTAAACCTGAGATTCTGCGTTGATTGGATGAAAATTCGTCTCCCTGAGGGCGTCGTGATCGTGACTCCATCGGTTTGGATTGCGTGTGTCCGGCCCCGTGCTCCGTTCTCCTTTCTTCTTTCTTCGGCTAGAAGGCAAAGCTCAGATTGTACAATCTGAAGTCGCCAAGGCAACGGAATAGCAACAGAAGAATATGGTGTAGGTGCCGGTCATGAAAGCCACGGAGCCGGCGTCCTGCATGAACCTGTAAACGGCAATTGCGCACTCCATCCGGTGAAGACCTGATGGAGGTATTCATGAATGAACCTGTAAACTGGCCGGCCGAGCACATTCCGAATTTATTTGCCACGTCTGTGACCGTGACTAATAAATAGCGCCCAGAAGGCACCGCCCGGTTGTCACGGGCGACCGCCGCCCGTCGCCAGACCGTGGACGCCGATCGGCAGCGGCATCAGCGTGGCCACCCCGCGCGCGAACATTGCGGTGAGCACCCAGACGCCGCCGCTTCGAACCTGCGCGCAGGAAATGCAGGAGCAGCAGCAGTGCGGCGTTGGCCAGCGCCACCGCTTAAAGCGAAGCGAGACCGGTCGCCCCACGGCCTGTAGGTGGGGCCACGAGAGTTGCACGTCAGGACGGCCAGGACAAGGTTGGTGCGGCTGCGGCTGCCGGGACGAATCGGCGATGTTGTCAAGTGAAGCTTCCTTTCACTTGTGCTGGCCGTATCCGTTTGGTATCTCTGCGTCGCTCAATTTTTATTCGGTGGATTTGGTCGACATGTCTGTTTAGCGGGCGTCCGCCGATTAAATGGCGGCGGACGACCCGACCGTTCTTCATTCCCTTTTTGAACCGTGAGCCAGTTTCCTTTTTTGGACGTAACGTTTCGTCTTCGCGGAGCCTTTTTCCCCTTCTTACTCGCATCTCGTTTTCTCCTTCCTCCGCCGCCGTTTCTCCTTCCTCAGCGCCGCCTTTTCTCCTTTCTCCGCCTAGCCGCTTTTCCTTCCTCCGCGCCGCCCGATCTCGTCGTCGAGGTCATTTGGGAGGTCATCTTCGGTATGTATCATGGATCTCGCTCCGCTCCGCTCCCCCGCTCATTGTTTCCTCGTCGTAGCGTTAGGGTTTCCTGTTTCGTCTGAAGGTGACTTTTTTCTTGTTTTTTTTGGTGCGCAGCTAGTCTGCGGCATTGTTTTACTTGTGTTGGCCGTCGTATTTTGGCGCGGCTGTACGGATGTAAGTTGTAGTTGTATTGCTGGTCGATGCGCTTGCTTTTTTTTTTTTTTGATGTTGTAATTGTTTGTGTAGATCTGTGTTGAACTGCACCTAATAAGTTTTTTTTGTTCGAATACAATTTTTTTTGCAGATGGCTGATGGTATTGAAAGCCCTATTCCAAGTGAAGAGGGAAAATCTGGTTCAATTGATAATGTGCAAAGAGATTTGGATCTTTGAAGTAAGTTTTTTTCTTTCAGCATGTTTTTCTAATTTTTGTAAGCCCTATTCCTAAAAGTGACTGAATTTGAGCATGTTTAATAAAATTTTTAGTTTTTGTTTTTCGTTAGTGATTTGTTGTGGATAACTTTAATTTTTTTTCAAAAAATTAGTCTAAATCTTCGAAGATTGCGATGGGAGTTTCTGATAATGATTCGGTGATTACGGTTCTACGCTGGCTGATGATGATCATGATGAAAAGAGTAACATTGGTAGTGAAGGTAGCAATTTGGTGAGTGATGTGAATTAATTGAAATATATGTTATGTTAGTTTTGTCTATAAGTTACTCGAATTTGTTTCATAACCTATGGTTTTTCGAATTTGTAGTTGTTTTGATGAGTTGTATGTCGATTTTGTTTTATCAAGTATGTTTTGTTAATTTTTTTTTCTATCAAAATTTTCGGTGTTTTCAAAGCAAGTTCAGCATTTCGAAATTAATGCAAGTTATTGGAAAACTTAACGATGCTCAGAGAAAACTTATTGAGGAATCAGGGTTTGGTTCTATTCTAAAGTTGCGTTGTCTTAAGTTGCCTGACAAACATTTTATTGCTAAATTGGCATCTTTTTATGATGTAAAGAAGAAAGAAATCCAAATTCCGGGGTGTCTTCCTTTCAAGATTGATGAAGGTATAGTTGAATGTATTCTTGACATTCCTCGTGGTCGAAACAAGATAGAACGGCATTGTAAAGTGTCGATTTAAACGTGCTATTTCTGAAATTACAACTTCGGACCATTGGCTCCGAAAATTGATTTTCTTATTAGCAAGATAAAACCTGAGCTGATTGGAGATGAGTTTGTTAAGATTTTTATGCTTGCAATGCTTGGTTCATTCCTCTGTCCGTCCACTTCTGAAAGAGCAAGCTGTCATTATTATAATGGTATCCAAGTAAAAAAGATTCGAAGTTTTAATTGGTGTGAAGCAGTTGCAAGTTGTTTGAATTCTAGTCTTGGGAAATTCAAGATGTCTTATGACATTAAAAAGGAGAATCCAGCTTTGATTGGTTGTGTCTATGTGCTTTATGTAAGTTGTTCGATATTTATTGTTTTGTAATTTTGTAGGATGTTTAAGATTCTTTTATAATAATTGTTGTTGTAATTTTTGTAGATTGCATTCTTTGATTTCTTGGGATTTGATGTTAAAATTAATCCTCCTATTGTTCGTACATTGCCCGTATTGAAGTGTGGAATGATGATCTTGTTGGAAAAATATATGTTTACGTTACCAGTTTTTAAACATTTGGAGGTATGGTTTTTCGATGCATGTTACATTATCATTGTGTGATGACTTTTTGTTTTCTTTTTGCTTTTACTAATTTTAATTGTTCATGTTGCAGATTAAAAAAATTAGTGAGACTGTTTTCAAAAAATCTTTCGTTAAGAAGACAAGTAAAAGGTCTCGCGATTCGATGTCTTTGGAAATCAACCATGTTCTCCTGTAGAGAAAAACAAATTTCTTACTGGATCTTCAAAAGTTGATATGATGAATAAAAAACTGAAAAAGGTTTATTTTTCTCTGTTTTTAAGTATTGTGTTGATAATTTATGGTTGCTATAGTTTCATTATTTGTGTTATGTTACGCAAATTTTATAGTTCTAGTTATAAAAGATCTTTTTGAACTGTTATATTTATTTTTTTTTGAAATATTTTGTCTGTCATTTCTTTAGATAGAAGTTAGAGACTACATTGTATATATTTATTAAGTTAGGCTTCTTAACTTATACATTATAAGCTATAAGTTGGATAGCGTTTGTTAAGCATTTAATTTATATAATTTAGGTTATATATTTTATGTTATGCATCATATGCTATACTTTTTCGTTTCTTTTTGTTTTGTTCTATAAGTTATTAAGTGAAATTATTAAAGTATCTTCTTAGCTGTTATATTTATAAGTTATGCTGCGTTTTTATAATTTTCGCATGTTGGTGATGATTTTGTTGATGTCACTACAAGTTCTATGAATAATTCATTTCCTTGTTGGAGTGATTCTTATATGCGTATTTTTGGTGGAGAGGAATTGCATCCTGAAATTGAGAAAGAGATAAATTTGCAAGTTGGCGGTCAATGCAAGAATGAGGTAGAATAATATATAGTTTTAATTCTATTCAATTTGTTATTGTTCAATATATTTCTAATATTCAGTTTCTTTTTTAGGTGTTAGATGTTCTTAAAAAAATGTGTTTAGGTTTTTTCAGAGAGAATTTTAAAGAGCACATTAAGGTTCTTTGAGACAAGTTTGGTTAGTCGGTGTTCGGTGTTGATCAATGCTTTTATTGCTGGTCTTCGTCATTCTACTGATTTGAATGTTGATGTTGATGCTACTTCTCGCTAAACAATCTCATGTTGTTGGAAATATCTCTATCGGTGATCCAATAATTCACAAAGCTTCATTTGGTAAAGAGAATTTT
The DNA here is from genome assembly GCA_015847255.1 of Hyparrhenia diplandra. Classification (NCBI taxonomy): domain Eukaryota; kingdom Viridiplantae; phylum Streptophyta; class Magnoliopsida; order Poales; family Poaceae; genus Hyparrhenia; species Hyparrhenia diplandra. The sequence goes on from JADLZK010008886.1 coordinate 200,432, forward strand.
GTGAATGATGTTGTTAATCCATCATCCGAAAATCAACATAACTTGATCTTTGGTAATGCATATGTTCAACGAGATGTTGATGAAATAGTTGGTGAAAAGTTGGTGGAAAAGTTGGTGAAAAGGTTGTACTCTCTAATGAGTCGAGATAGCATTGATGGTAATTCGGATGTTGAAGTAAATGATGATGGAGGAGAAAGACAAGTAGACAAACTACAATGTCGGGCACATAATGAGAAAGAACTTTCTAGTTTCACGATTTTCATCTTGGTTTTTCGGAATTTCAAAAGGCGGTCTATAAGATGGGGACAAGAAAACCAAAGAAAAACTTTGACTCGTGAGTTCTTATTTTTAAAAATTAAGAAAGTTTTAATCCTTGCTGTTGATATTATTATTCTTATTTTGTATAATTCTTGTTAGTGTTATATACCGATTGTTATATTTCTTCTTTTAGGGTTATATGTTGCCATATAGGCCGATGGGTTATTAATCATTTGGATTTTTAGTACAAGTATGAAGGCAAATTGTTCTGTTGAAGAACCTGCAATGAATATGTTTTGTGAAGCTCTTAATTATGATATGAAAAATGTTACTGACCCGGCAGTAAAGAAAGGATACTTGTTATGTGTTGAAGCGGTAGGATGCTTCTTTTAATTATTTATTGTATTATTATATCAGTTAGTTGATTGCTTTTTTGTGTTAAGTATTTTGAGATAATTTGATTTTTTGCATTTGGTGTACTTTTTTTGTCTTGTAGGATTTACCAAAAAATGAAGATCTTGATTTGGATATGTTGATTAAGAAAATGGATTCTAATACTCTTGGTTTCAATATCCTTCTAATGGACATGGTATAATTTTAGTTTTTATTTCCCTGTGCCTTTGTTATATCATTTTACTTCTTCAATTGTATGAAAAATTTATTTTATCGATGATGTTGTAATTTTTTTTTTTAGGTCTTTATCCCAATTTGCCATGAAGACCACTGGTGGGTTGTTGTTGCGAACATGAGGCGAAGTGTTTTGATATTTTGAGTCCATTACCTTGGTGTCCTTCAGACAATGATGTTAATGCAAATATAGTTAGTATTTTTTTTGTAATTTGTTTTCGTGTTAAATAAATATATTCTTATGTGGATTATTTTTAAAAGTTTGTGTTTTGTATTTTTTTCAGTGTTTAAATTTTCTAAAGGTGGTTACATTCATGCTTTGAATCAAAGCAATTCGTGTGTGGAGGTTGTTGATTTCATAATTCGTTCAAGTAAATTACATATTGTTCCTCATCATTTCAAAAGGTTAGTTTTTTCCTTATGTACTGTTTTTATTTGTTTGATTGTGCTCATATAATTAAGTATCTCTGCTTCTAAGTCTTTGCTTGTTTTTTCTTTTTTTTTTTCCGGTTGTGACAAGTGGGATATATGTTATGCATTTGATGGCTACATGGGATGACTTGATGTTTCCTCGCTATTTCGTGTCTTTGTATGTGTTGCCATTTTTTTTTTTATCTTGCATTAGTAATGTCTTTTACTTATTATTTGTTGTTATTTTCAGAAAGAGATTCACAATTTGAGAGTTAGATTCTCTGAATATCTTCTTGCACACAAAAGCAAATCACAGGAAGTTGCAAGATATTGAAAGTTACATTTGGTAAGTTTGTGAGGATAGATATGTTAAGTCCAATTATATAACTTTATGATAAATAACTCTTGTAGCTTGATTTTATAAATACTAATAGTAATTGTTATTTTTTAATTTCTTAGCGGGGAAAGAAAGTGTTGGAAAAAGAAACGGAATCGAAGATCTAGTGTGCTAGTTTGAAGATCTAATGTACCTTCATATGGCTTTATCTAGTGTCATGGTTTGAAGAATTGTGTAACTTGTTTTGGATTTAGAAAATTTTTAATTAGTTATATTTGTTATGTTTCAGTGCTGTCTCGTGTTATGTAATTCAAACTTTTTTTATGATATGCGATGTAAATTTTATGCTAAAAGTATTTAAGGTATTATTTGGTATGTTTTACTTGTGCCATTTTGTTTGTTCAACTCGTTTTTTTTTTTTTCAAAGTCTGTTTCCAATATAAAATATATGCGATTATTTATATGTCATAAGTTATAAAATATATAACTTATATGAGTTATATGTCATAATTTATATGACATAACTCTTATATGACATAACTTAATATATATATTAGTACATAGTCATGTATAAGTCATAACTTATAAAACATAACTTATCTTGGTAATAAGTGATTTATAACCTATATCGGTTATATGACATAAGTTAAAAGATATATAAGTTATCTTTGTAAGTTATAAGTTATATGCCTTGTACATCTACGTAACTTATGTAACCATGCTAAGTTAGCTGGTAGATGTGAAAATTATAAATTATATGTTATATTTCACAAGTTATACGTAATTTATGTAACCGGTGTAAGTTAGATACTATATGTTGCGGATATAAATTATATGTTATAAGTTAAATGTAACTTTTTGTATCGAGTCTAACTTATAGTTAACCTAGTCATCAAAGTTAGAGTTCATAAGTTGTAACATATAAGTAACATACACGACATAATGTAATTTATATATAAGTTATCTTTGTAACATAGTCTATAACCTAGTCACGCTTGATTCTGATTAATAACTTGTAATATAGAACTAACATACACGCCATACGGTTATTTATATGGAAGTAACTTATATTTTGTATGCGAGTCTAACTTATAGTCTATATCCTATTCACCAAAGTTACAATCCATAATTTGTAAAGTAGAACTAAGTTAGACGACATAACTTAATTTCTATATAAGTTATCTTTGTATGTTGTAAGTTTTACGTAATTTATGTAACCATTTCAAAGTCTAAGATATAAGTTAAAGGAACTTTTTTATCCAGTCTAACTTATAGTGTATAACGTAGTAACCAAAGTTACAATCCATAAGTTGTAACATAGAACTAAGTTACACGACATAAGTTAATTTATATATAAGTTACACGACGGATGTAAAAATTATAAGTTATATGTTTTATATAATAAGGTATACGTAATTTATATAATCAGTGTAAGTTAGATGCTATATGTTACGAGATATAAATTCTAAGTTATAAGTTAAAGGAAACTTTTATATGCTGTCTAACTTTTGTAAGATAGAACTAACTTACACGACATAAGCTAATTTATATATAACTTATCATGTAAGTTTTCAGTTATATGAGTTTTACGTAGACGTAACTTATGTAGCCATCATAAGTTAGCTTATAGATGTAGAAATTATAAGTTATATGTTTTATATAATAAGGTATACGTAATTTGTATAATCATTGTAAGTTAGATGCTATATGTTAAAGTTATAAATTCTAAGTTATAAATTAAAGTTAACTTTTGTATCCGGTATAACTTATAGTATGTAACCTAATCGCCAAAGTTACAATCCATAACTTGTAACATAGAACTAATTTACACAATATAAGTTAGTTTATATATAAGTTATCTTTGTAAGGTATATGAATTGTATATAGACGTAACTTATGTAGGCATCATAAGTTACACGCTAGATGTAAAAATTATAAGTTATATGTTATATATAATAAGTTATACGTAATTTATGTAACCATTGGAAGTTATTTCCTACATGTAAAATTTATAAATTCTAAGTTACGTCTGTCATATAAGACTTTTTGTATCCAGTCTTGCACGACATAAGTTAATTTAGATATAAGTTATTCTGTAAGTTATAAGTTATGACTTGTACATCGACGTAACTTATGTAACCATCATAAGTTACCTTGTAGATATCAGTAATCATAAGTTATATGTTATAGCTAATAATAAGTTATACGTAATTTATGTTAAAAGTGAAGTTAGATGCTATATGTAAAAGTTATGAATTTTAAGGTATAAGTTCAAGGTAGGCTTCAAATTCAAATGTGGCTTCAAATTACATCCCAAGATGAATGGGTCCGAACCACATAGGTCTACGTAATCGAACCACATAAAAGTTATGAATGGCGCTGCTTTGCCTTTGCTCGGTCGTTTCGATGCTGTATGCACATGCACTTTCACACGACGGATGAAGCATGCAGATTTTTTATTTTTTTTTTATAGTGGAAGATCTATAGAGGTGCTCGGTACAACCGGGAACTAACGTACACGACATACATTGAGAATACTAAGTTATAGATTTATAAGTCATAACTTTTAGGTGTTATTTATTTATAAAATTTAGATTACTTATCTTTTAAGATCTATAAGTATTGTTATATGTTTCAAGTTCCGTCACGTTACTTGTACTTATATGACTGCTATATTTTTTAAAATTTCAGTTATAAAACTTATGAATTTAACTTATAAGATATTAGTTAGTACATAAATTATACGATTGAGTTTTTATTTATTCTACTTATTATTATTACATAATAGTATAAGTTTTACATTATAAGTGTTAAGTCATATGTATAATTTAGTTATAAAATTTAGAGTACATATCCTATAAGGTCTATTATTAGTACATATTCGTACAACTTATATGATATAACTTATACGATTGACTTATTATTTTTTGTACATATTATCATTCTTGAATAATATAAGTTATAGATTTATAAGTCATAAGTTGTATCTCATATGTATAATTTAGTTATAAAATTTAGAGTACATATCCTATAAGGTCTATTATTAGTTCATATTCGTACAACTTATAGGATATAACTTATACGATTGACTTATTATTTATTGTACTTATTATCATTAGTGAATAATATAAGTTATAGATTTATAAGTCATAAGTTATATCTCTATATTATTAGATAGACGTAAAACTTATAAAATATAATAATAGTTATATTTTAAATATATAATTATAAGTTATATGATATTTATTAATATTTATATTATGTAACATATATTACTGATTTTTTAGTTATGCTTGTATTGTTTTTACATACAAGTTATATAATTTAACTTATAAAAGTTATACTATATAACTTATATGATATTTATTAACACATAGATGTATATATAACTTATATGATATTTATTAACACATAGATTTATTAACTTATATGATATTTATTAACACATAGATGTATATATAACCTTTGATATATGAAATGTATGTATACATAGCTTTATAGTAGTACATAGACGTATAACTTATAAAATATAAATTGTACGATTGACTTATTAATTATTCTGTATATTATCATTATAGAATAATGAGTAGGAATCGTATGAAATATAATTATGTAAGCAGTCCATAACTTAGACGACATAAGCTAATTTGTATAAATGTTATCTTTGTAAGTTATAAGATATATGACTTGTACATAGACGTAACTTATGTAATCATCATAAGTTACGTGCTAGATGTAAAAATTTTAAGTTATATGTTATATTTAATAAGTTATATGTAATTTATTTAACCAGTGTAAGTTAGATGCTATATGTAAAAGTTATAACTTTTAAGTTATAAGTTAGAGGAAACTTTTGTATGCAATCTAACTTATAGTCTATAAGCTAATCACAAAAGTTACAATGCATAAGTTGTAATATAGAACTAACTTACACGACATACGTAATTTATATATAAGTTATGCTGAAAGTTATCGGGTATATGACTTGTACATAGACGTAACTTATGTAGCCATCATAAGTTAGCAGCTAGATGTAAAAATTATAAGTTATATGTTATTATATATAATAAGTTATACGTAATTTATGTAACCAGTGTAAGTTAGATGCTATATGTAAATGTTATAAATTTTAAGTTATAAGTTAAAGTTAACTTTTTAATCGAGTATAACTAATAGTCTATAACCTAATCACCAAAGTCACAATCCTTAAGTTATGAGGTATATTGTACATAGACGTAACTTATGTAGCCAACATAAGGTAGCTGCGAGATGTAAAAATTATAAGTTATATGTTATATATAATATGTTATACGTAATTTATGTAACGAAGTGTAAGTTATTTGCTACATGTAAAAGTTATAAATTTTAAGTTAAAGCAAACTTTGTATGTAGTCTAACTTATAGTTTATAACCTATCACCAAAGTTACATTTCATAACTTGTAACATAGAACTAACTTATACGACATAAGTTAGATGCCATATGTAAAATTTATACATTATAAGCTACGGTAAACGTAACTTTTGTATCAGTCTAACTTATAGTGATAGGATCGTTGAACTCCTTTACTACTTGATAATAGATTTTTCAAAAATTACAAAGTTTCCCATCACCCCTTTACTGGGGCTTTCGACCTGCTATGATAGACGTGTTTGAAAGCTTTTTAAACAATTAAATATAAGAAAAATCATAGCAACAAAGATAGACATAGCAGATGTTCTAACACAATTACCAAAGTTTATAAATACAAGGTTCAAGCAATATTTAAGCTACAACTTAGTAATTTTAAAAGGGTCTTCTAACATCAAATCAACACTAGAAACATAATAGTCGCAGCAGCCACCCCCGAGATGAATGATAACAATAGAAAAACCTGAATGAAAAAACATGGAAAGAACAATAAAATCAGACTCCTATTTAACACAAAATCAATAGAAAAGACTGATATAAAAATAAAGATAGCAATGTATGTTAGAATATTACCACGTAACTTCATTTTAAGCGAGTAACTCGCATGGGAATGCTTGGTTGAAGTATTTCTTGGAGGGTACACTTGATAGACATCAGCAAATTGATAAATATCTACAGGTAGATCTCTCGATTGATAAAGATAAAACTCGATATAGAGAAATGAGATGGTTTCCAACACTCCAAGAACGGCCTTTCATCAGATTGGCATCTTGCTCATCAAAAACTTTTAATATAAACAGTCCCATCAAGTGGAACTGAAACAAACTTGTACGATGCCGAAACTCCTTCCCTCTGTTTTGTCTAATAGCCCTAGCCACAAGCTTAATGCTACTCACTCCTTTTGCAAAGCAATTAGATTGCGTTGCACACCCGCCAGATAACCCCAGATGATTTGCAATAAACAAAGATACAACTTAATTCTCTAGAGTAAAAGGTACAACTGAATGAGGGACAAGAGAGTTCCTTGGAGGAATAACCTAAGAATATAATAAAGAAAGATCAAAGTAAGGGAATTTGCTGAATTAGAAACAACAAGATTGAAAATTAAATTTCCATAACAATTCAGATTTCGAAAAGGAGGGCAATAACATACAGAACATACCTTAATTCTTACTGGAATTTCAAAAAATGTAGTCATAGACTTCACTTTTTGTTTCTTAATAATCTGCACTATTTCTACAATGCTTTCAACTTTGTAGAAGATAACTGATTTGCCATTAACTTGAAAAGATGACCCACGATATAATGCAAAGACAATCACATGGGGGGACTAGAACATATACATTCTCATTAGCCTCATCAAGGCATATCTTGATATCCTTCACAAGATTGAAATGAAACATAGAAACAACAGTACGCCCTACAACTGTCACTTTCACCTCTGGACACATATCCTTTAAAAATTTGACACAGAGAAGTTGAGTCTCGATGTCCATAATTCGGACCCAATATTTCAGTCACATGTGCTGACACTGGGAGATAATTTAAAATAAACTTTCCGGCCACGTAAGCCATCTGCAGAGAATAGATTATAAAATTAGAGATTAGAACATCACACAAAAAAATCCACATACCCTAATATAAACTGGAATTTTTAGACAACATACAACTAGTCAAAAATAACTGAAATATAGCGATCTTATAGTATCAGTGAAATATAACAGAGGAAATGCACATTATTAGTACGGTGAGTGTATACGTAAATTATCAAACATAGTAGATATATAGAAAAGAACCAACATATATTCATTTCAAACCATGATGATGCTCATATAACACATGAAAACACAGATCTTCACTAGTAAAAAATGGAGAAAAAAAAAAAAAATATATACTGTAGTAATAAAGTACTAACATTCAATTGTTCCCAAATAGGCACTAACCAACATCATATGAAGCTGCTTGCCCTAAACCTTATAATATTTGTACATCATATTAACAAAGAATCTACACTGCAATATATGGTGTAAATTAAATGAACAAAGACTGTAATATTAAAGGACTAACATTCAATTGTTCCTAAATAGGCACTAACCAACATCATATTAAGCCGCTTGGCCTAAACGTTATAATGTTTTCAATGGTGTACAAACTTGCAGATAATTCTTGTGAAAAAAAAAACTTGCGGTGTACAAAAATGAGTTGAAATTTAAAAATAACCATAGGATTGATATCTTTGTACAGATTATATTAAATGGACTCGATATCCAAAGAAGTTTGTCAGAAAAATCTTCAACGGACTTCAATTTATCGAAATACTGTACACAAAGAAGTAGAAACAAGATACGGTGAAGATAGGGTGCAGCACTAAGAATATCATAGCCTTTAAACAAGAGAACATAAGCTAATTTGTTTAGATACACACATGAATCACATATTATAGTATACTACAATGTCAAATATAAAGTACACAAAGGGAGAAAAGGAATAGTACTGGAACCGTTAAATTGTGACAAAAAATTATGAGATTCAGTCCCAGAGAAAAGGAGACCGAATGCAGATCTATGGAAGTAGGTAATAGAAGAGAAGAGAAGAGAAGAGAGAAGAAAAATAAACTCACGAGAGACCACGCCCATTAAATGTAGAATGTAGTGGGAAATAAAGTAGAAGGGGAATGTGTAGAGAAAATGGGGAGAGAAAGAGGCAATGAAGGGATGCAGTATAAATAGATAGCAAAATCGGGGGATACAAGGTGGAAAGACGATTAGGCGAAGGGACGCGACGGAGAAATAAGTACAAACAGAGCGGTTAATCACCGCGGATCGAGGAACGCATAAAATATCAGCCATTGGATTAGTGATGGGCTGATCGGCAACTCAAGTAAAAGGCCCGAAAAGAAAAGGTCCACAAGGCGCAACGAACTTTGTAATGATATGGCGGACGCCACGAGAGATTCCAATTTGGAAAAATGAATCGCGAGAAAAAAAATTTCAAAAGACCACGCGCCGACAACTATGCCACGTTGTTATTAAAATGAAATATCGGTAACAAAGGTACAGCCAGAATAATACTCGTAGATATGAGCTAAACTAATTGTTATTAGGCATGTAATAGGAACTATTATTAAATGTAAATATATTAGCAAGGACGATTATGTAATATTTAGTTATATATTATATCCATATTACTACATAACTTTTTAGACCTATACTACTACATAGATGTATATTATGAGTTAAACTCGTGCGATTTAATTATAAATATAATTTAGTTTCAAATTATCCTTAGATGTATAACTTATATGATATAAACTTATACTATTGAATTATAATATGTATACATTTTACTTATTAGTTATACATAGATTTCTAACTTATACAATTGAGTTATATACATAATTTAGTTATAAAATTTTACATTGATGTATAACTTATACGATATTAACTTATACTATTGAGTTATGTTCATAAAACTTATATCATATAACTTAAACCATATAATTTTGGATCATATAAGTTTGATCATATAACTACATCATACAACATAGATTATACAACTTATCTCATATATCTTAGACAATATAATTCCAGATCATATAACTTATATCGTTGAATTATTATGCTTGCTTAATATAACTTATGATATATAATTTAGACGTTATAAGTTATTGAATTCTTACATTTTAAAAGTTATGGATAGAAGTTATTAGATGTGTATTCGTACATAGATGTGTAACTTATTTCATTCGCCTAACTAGTTATTCTAGTAGTACTATTGTTATATTCTTTGAAATTTCGAGCGCTAAAGTAGTATGTATAACTTATAGATGCATAATTTATATCATATAACTAGTACGATTGACTAATGAGTTATTATGCTTATATTCATCATTGAATATTATATGTTATACATCTATAAGTTATAACTTGTGTGTATAATTTATAATATAAAACTAATAGTATGTATCTTATCTTGTATAACTTTGAATATTGACTTATTAGTTATTGTACTTATTATCATTACTCAAGAGTATAAGTTAAAACTTTCTTGTATAATTAGATGCATATTAGTACATAACTTTTATTGCATTAGTTATTGTACTTATTATCATTACTCAATAGTATCATTAGTTATAAGTTGTACGTAATTTATGTAAGCATTACATAGTCTAAGATAAAAGTTAAAGGAAACTTTTGTATGCAGTCAAACTTATAGTCTATATCCTTAAAAGTTGTGGATAGGTTATGAGATGTCAAATCATAACTTAAAAGTTATGGATATAAGTTATGACATGTGTATATTATTACATAGATATGTAACTTATATAGTATAACTCTTACAACTAACTTTTAAGTTACGATATTATTTTTTTTTAAAATCCATCGCAAAGACACTTGGGGTTATTATTATGAGAGAACACAAGTTATATAGTTATTATTACTACATTAATTAGTAAGTATATGCTTGAAAACGATGCGAGTTACTATACAAACAAGACGACAAGTTCATAGATAAGTTCACTTCATAGACAATAAGAGTGTACAAACACCACCATAAATAGCACATGCAGGAAAAAAAAGAAAACTTGAAAATTTGTATTCCAATATGTCTCACAAAATACCTTATATCATTTTTTTTGGAGTACATAAAAGGTATGATGAGACACATACTAAGACTTTACGAAATAATACATTCTTGAAATTTAAGAACTGTTTTTGAACTTGTATCGAATTTAAATTCGTAATTCATCTCTTGTACATTTCAAATAAATTTGAAAAGTTGTTTGAAGCATCATATATTACGGCAAAGTGAATTCCATTTTTTTGTTTCTTCATGAACTTATTATCCGAAACATGAAATGAGAAAATTCTGGTCAATACATCAAAACTTATACGTAATGAAGATTTAATGGAATTACAAAGTTGAATGCAATTGTATGTTAAAAATTATAACCTTCAAGTTCTAATCATCTCCGGATACGTAGAGCTTGATTCATCTTGACCAATATCATCATCGGTATCCATTGAATCAAAATAATGTGAACAGATGATAGTGTTAAAAGGACACATTATGGGCGAAAGCCAACAGTTTCTTGTCTTTGTGTAGCAATAGTGCATATTTGTTTTTGTAAAAAACATAAGTTATTTATGAGTAAAGTTAGTATGAAAATAAACAGGACATTGACAAAGAAGTTAGGAAAACTGTACATGGTCGATTTTCCTCTGTTCTCCTCCATCATAAAGTTCAATAAACAAGCATCACATATACTCGGTTTCATTTCTGAAAAAGAAAACTATTAATAATCACTTCATATATGCAAAAGAAATCCATATTCCATTAGAATGTATTTTCTTACAGTTTGGAAGATGATTTTGGAAGTGTTGGAAGCGAAACATTGAATGATGTCATCCGAATATCAAAAATTCCAAGCACTCTTACAAGTAATTTTGAAAATTAGTAACCTGGCAAACAAATTATATGATTTGTATTAGATAGATGCTGTTAATATTACCAAACATTTGTGATGCAAGGATTGAAACTTTACCATTTTCCAAATAATTAATTCTTGTTGTTCAGTAGAATATTTCCGTAGAGGATCATATAGGGTCATGTTCTTCATTGCAACATCAACACATAGCACAATCCAACCATAATGTAAATGTATTGGCAAGAAGAACTGCATTTATGAAGTAATATTGAATCAAATATCTTTTTAAAAAAAAAATTCTAGTCTAGGTAAGAGGTTTTGATAATTGAAGTTACCACATCACAGGTGCAGAAATTAAGTTCCATGTGAGTTCTCCAAAGCTCGCTTCAATACTATCGGGAGTAAATTCTTCCTTGAAGTAGAAACCACTCAACTTGTTCTACAAAAGGTGTAAAATGTATAAAATTTATGATTCTCAGTATGAAAATTTGAATTTGAAACTAATAATAGTTAGAATAAGCAACTTACAACTAGGAATGGTTGAATGATAAGTTTTTTTAGAGGCAAATGATACTCGACAATATCAAGGTAACCACTATTAAACAGTTGCGTGAAAATTCGAAGAATTTAATGCACACATCTGTTCCATTTGAAACTGAATGTCGAAGCTTTCGTATGAACAATGGAATCCACATATTTTGACAAACTTGTAGCTGCAACAAAATATAAGTTAGATGCTAAATGTTAAAGTTATAAATTAAAGTTAACTTTTGTATCTAGTATAACTTATAGTATATAACCTAATTGCCAAAGTTACAATCGATAACTTGTAACATAGAAGTAATTTACACAATATAAGTTATTTTATATATAAGTTATCTTTGTAAGGTATATGAATTGTACAAAGACGTAACTTATGTAGGCATCATAAGTTACCTTCTAGATGTAAAAATTATAAGTTATATGTTATATATAATAAGTTATCGTAATTTATGTAACCGGTGTATGTTATTTCCTACATGTAAAAGTTATAAATTCTAAGTTACGTCTGTCATATAAGACTTTTGTACCCAATCCTACACGACATAAGTTAATTTAGATATAAGTTATTCTGTAGTTATAAGTTATGACTTGTACATCGACGTAACTTATGTAACCATCATAAGTTACCTGCTAGATATCAGAATCATAAGTTATATGTTATAGATAATAACTTACACACGATCATAAGTTATCTTTTAGATGTAAAAATCATAAGTTACAATCCATAACTTGTAACATAGAACTAAGTTACCCGGCATAAGTTAATTTCTATATAAGTTATCTTTGTAAGTTGTGAGGTATATGCCTTGTGTATACGGAGGTAACTTATCTAGCCATCATAAGTTACGTGCTAGATGTAAAAATTAGAAGTTATATCTTATATATAATAAGTTATACGTAATTTATGTCACCATTACAAAGTCTAAGATATAAGTTAAAGGAACTTTTTAATCCAGTCTAACTTATAGTCTATAACGTAGTAACCAAAGTTATAATCCATAAGTTACCGTTATATATAATAAGTTAACCATCATAAGTTACCCGGTAGATGTATAAATCATAAGTTAAAGGTTATATATAATAAGTTATACGTAATTTATGTAACCAGTGTAAGTTATTTCCTACATGTAAAAGTTATAAATTGCAATTAAGTACTACGAGAAGATATATCAAATCAAATGTGAAAATATAGATGGTGAGAATAATTCATACGATCGTTCTTCTCGTTTCTTCTCGAGGTTGTTTAAGACATATCTCCTATATATATCCTCAACATCACTACTAATGCTCAACTTTGTTGAAGTGCAAAAAAGGTGAGATGCATTTCATCCTTCTATTGATGAAACGCTTGTAATAGTATCCAATTGTTTTACGTACTCGATAAAATTGAAAAGTAATTAGAAACATATGAATTTTTTTTTTTATTTTTAAAGTTGTACTCTTCGAAGAGCTTACATTGTTAATCTGTAGAGTCTTCATTTCTAAGGGGTTATTTGATATGTATGGAATTGATTCGTAAGGAGTTCTTGACATTGGAATCATCCGAAACAACAAGTTTTTAGAAAAAAAGGTATTAGCAACCATATAGTAGATCAAAACATGTGTTATGTTACTTGATAAAATTATCACAACAATTTTGTTTAATGAACCAAGAAAAGGAGAAGAGAAAAAAAACAATTGCTAGTTATTGAAAAACCTTTGATAAACCATAGACTTGATGAAGGTTGTAGACTTCATTTCTATCAACCGACGAGAATTAGATCAAAGTCATCTGTTGCAACATAGGAACTTCGAGGAACTCCAGATGAAAGTTGAAATCCAGCATCACTTAAGTTTATTTCTAAGCAATCCATATAAACAATCTGAATAATAAACCATGAAACAAATATAGCATTAAAAATGTAGTTCTACACCAATTGGTTATTACAACAATAATTAACTACAAGGACAATATCATCGTGTGAAAACTAAAAAGACCATTTTGGTACTAGAAGAATAACGACTTCCAACAAAAACTGGATACTGAAATAATTACACAGCAAGTGGAAACAATAATTGAAGTTGAGTGAGGTGAATAACTTTGTTAATATTATTGAATTATATATAAACAAATGCTACTGATTTTAATGATATCTAAGCCTTTTACATCAAGTATCTTTTTAGAGAAGGATGTATCCTAATTGTACTTGATATGTTGTGTATGCAATAGCTGAAAACTTACCGTAAAAAGAGTCGCACACCCGCCAAGTTTAATTTTCCTAGAAGGAAAACCTCCATCGTATGAATCCATATAGGACTGCAATTTTAGCATTTCGATTGCAAAACATTTAGCACATGAGAATTCCAATTGTACAATTTAATTCTTGAAACATCAGTAAGACAACCAAGATAGTTGAGGTCAAGAGAGTCTTCTTACGTAGAGGGCGAGCACGTTGATATTACAAGGAAAACAAACTCCGGATGAAAGAAACCTCGTCATCATTTTGAAGTAGTATGTCAACAAGAGCACATCTACTTGTTATCCCTTTAGACGGCTGGTTCTTGAGAGTTCTCAAAGAAGTTGACTCGAATCGATGAATCCTCATTTAACACATTTGTGAGAGGTATTTTTCTAGATGGGAACCCGGTGACATAAGCAACCATAGCCTCAACGAATCGTATAACTTTATCATTGTGCTTGAATATCATCGACGGAGCATGTGTATGCTGAATAATCCATTGCAGGAGACCAAGAGGGACATCAAAAAGAATTCATGTTCAACAATTTGGAAAATCCATATTTCATAATATAGCCTCTCTCGAACAACACTAAGAGATTTTACAACTTGATTCACACAATGTGACGAAAAGTTCCATCAATTATAATCCCAGCTTTATTAGCATTGCCTGCCATATCTAATAAAATGGATTGTAGAAAACAAAATTAGATGACCATATATTTTGTATGTTTATATATATACTATAAATAATAAAAATACTATTGTTAATGTTTCACGAACATTTACTACCTACATGCTACTATTAAAATTCTCAACGTTTGTACCATTAGAATATTAAGGTTTTACTAAAAGAAAAATGTCATTATATTAAAATTTATTGGTACTAATAAAATATTTGTGGTTTGAAGGAGATGGTTACTTGTACAATATCGAAAGTTATGTATGATTCGCATGGAAAACTGCACAATAAAGTCAATACATAAACAGATGCATGCGGTGGTACTTTGATTAGGGCATGCTTCGCTTTTTTTTTGGCGCTTATCCGGATTCTTGTAATCGTAGGAAAGAGAAGCAAAGCGACCGTGCCGTCAATTGGAATCTCGAGTCGCCGATCAAGTGTCGCCGACGCACTCTAGGTATCGGAAGTAACCGCCGCTTGTCCACGGGAGAAATAATGAAAGCCGAGCTTGTAGATCTAAAATATTTAAGGATGGTCGCAAGGAGATATCTATGTTATTGGTTTGTGTTGTCGTACTATTCTCTAATTCTTTCGTCTATAATTACTTGAGTTATAAGTTATACGTGTTCGTTATATTTTAGTTGGTGTTTTTATATGTAGCTTAGATATTTTTAGTTATGGATTGTAATATAGATATGAAATTAATAATTGTTTTTTTTTGTTCTCATTAATTTATAAATTATAATTTATACATCTATGTTATGCATTTGATGCTCTTTTTTTTTATTGTTTACAAGATATGTATCATAAAATAGATAACTATTATATCGATTGTCACACTTTCTCACTTATTACTATTTTTGTATGATCTCTACCTTTTGAGTTTTTTTTTTTTGCATCGAGTTTTAAATTTAATTAAACACACTTTGTGTTGTTAATGTGCACGTTATATGTTTTAAGTTATAAACAATAAGTTATATATATAACATATATAGTATATGGACTATCTTTAAATAAATAAGTTACACTTGTAAGTTTTTTATTTATGTTATGAATCTATGTTATTAATTAAATTTATTGTGTAACTTGTTCGGTGACAACTGCATATGGCTTTATCTAGTGCTGATTTCTTTAAAGAATTTGTGTAACTTGTTCTGGATTTATAAAATTTTTAATTAGTTATATTTCTAATGTTTTAGTGATTTCATGTGTTATGTAGCTCAACTTTTTTTATGATATGCGATGTAAATTTTATGCTTAAACTAAATGAGGTATTATCTCGGTGTGTTTTACTTGAGCTGTTTTTGTTTGTTCAATTCTTTTTTTTTTAAGTTTGTTTCACTATAAGTTTTATGCGAGGTCATCTATTTTACATTACAAGTTAGTTACAGATTAAAAGTTATTCTATTTGATCAGAAGTATATGACCTATATGACTTAATGATATAACTTATATGACATAACATATAAGATATATATTAGTCCATAGTCATATATAAGTCATAACTTATAAGACATAACTTAGACCGGTAATAAGTTATTTATGACCTATATCACTTATATGACATAACTTATAAGATATATATTAGTACATAGTCGTATAACTTATATTTTATAAGATATATATTTTAAGATATATATTAGTACACATTTTTTAATTTTAGTATATATTATTAAAGTACATAGTCGTATAACGTACATAAGATATTGAATAATAGTCACAATCTATAATCTAATCACTAAAGTTACTGATCGATACATTAACATATAAATAACTTATACGACATAAGATAATTCATATATAAGTTATTACGTAAGTTATAAGGTATATGACTTGTACATAGATATAACTTATTTAACCCTCATAACTTATCCGGTAGATGTAAAAATCATAAGTTATATTTTATATATAATAAATTGCACGTAATTTATGTAACCATTACACGTCTAAGATATTAGTTAAAGGTAACTTTTTTTTTATCTGTGTAACTTATAAGTTAAAGGTAATCACCAAAGTTGCAATGCATAAGTTGTAACATAGAACTAACTTACAGAATATAAGTTAGTTTATATATAAGTTATCTTTGTAAGTTATGAGGTATATGAGTTGTACATAGATGTAACTTATGTAGCCTTCATAAGTTAGTCGCTACATGTAAAAATTATAATTATATTTTTTATATAATAAGGCATACGCAATTTATATAATCAGTGTAACTTAGATACTATATGTTAATGTTATAAATTGTAACTTATAAGTTAGAGGTAACTTTTTATCGAGTATAACTTATAGTATATAACCTAATCACCAAAGTTACAATCCATAAGTTGTAAGCTAGAACTAAGTTATAGGATATAAGTTATCTTTGTAAGTTATGAGGTATATGACTTGTACATAGACGTAACTTATGTAGCCATGATAAGTTAGTCGCTAGATGTAAAAATTATAAGTTATATGTTTTATATAATAAGGGACACGTAATTTATATAATCTTTGTAAGTTATATACTATATGTTAAAAGTTATGGTGCAACTCATAAGGTATAT
Source organism: Hyparrhenia diplandra (assembly GCA_015847255.1). NCBI lineage: Eukaryota > Viridiplantae > Streptophyta > Magnoliopsida > Poales > Poaceae > Hyparrhenia > Hyparrhenia diplandra. Next base: position 217,889 of record JADLZK010008886.1, read on the forward strand.
GAGTTGTACATAGACGTAACTTACGTAGCCATCATAAGTTAGATCCTAGATGTAAAAATTATATGTTATAAGTTATATGTTCAGTTTGCTTTAAGTTTATACGAAACGACACGCACAAAAAGATTGTAGCAGACGCTGTACTAATAAATCAATCTCTTGCAACAGTAGTGTAAACGAGCCTTCGATTACAAGAACCTACCATTCACTTGCGACAATACGTCTAAACACACGCCAAAGGCTATGATCGACCGAGGCCTCAATAGTAACCGACTACTCGATCGAACTTTACCGCTTCATTGGAGCAAAGATGCTGGCGTCAAATAGTAAATGACCACTCGATGACTCCACTCATATGTGATGGATAGTTAATGACGAGGAATTCGTGAGAACTCATGAATCAACGCAAACATCTCAACAGGCACCTCAGCGTAGTACTTAAACTCGCCCGTATCATAGGCAGAGCACGCAACCGCATCATACATACGGACGAATACAAAAACCAATCGAAAAACAACACGGTGATACCGGAAATCCTGCACAATGAGCTATGATCGGACGAGCGATGTCCCTAAAAAGAAGTCACGGCGAAGCATCAAGGCCACCAACATTGCGTCCGAACCATCACGATTACTGGATCCATCTATGAAGACATCGACACAATAATCAATTGTGACGACTTGGTGGTAGAGGACTACATCGCTAAAATCAAAGGTACCGGTCCTTCAACCCCCATGCTAGTTGGACTCGACAGCGAGTGGAGAGTCAACGACATTGGTGAAGATTATTATAGAATTGCTCTGCTACAACTCTGCGTTGGAAGAAAGTGCCTTATCTATCAGGTCCACCGGTGGGAGGAACCCTACCGGATGTTTTGAAGAAATTCCTCTCAAAAGAAGGCCATGTATTCACCGGTGCACACATCACCAACGATGAGTGGCGCCTAATAAGAGCTGCGGGGTAAGACTGTCCAACCCAAGAGACTTGCAACTGATAGTTCCAAGGCTTGGTGTAATCCAGTACTAGAATCTTGCTAAACGACCGGGAGGCCGACCATCTCTAGAAGCACTAGGATCAGGCGTGCTAGGATTGCCTCTGCTGAAGACGAGCAATGATATCAACGACGAATTCCATACCAAGTGGGCTAGCCACACACCGTCGCGAGAAACATGTGTCTTACGCATCAATAGATGCATTCCTTTCATCTGAGATCGCGAATCAAGTTAAATTTGAAGCACGGCTACAACTTCTTCCCATCGGCATAGTGAGACCGGTGATATGTAATATAACTTAGTAATGTATGTCAATTTTTATATAAAATCAAATGCTTTGCTACTTTTATTACTTCATTCTTTGCTAAATTTTCATTTCGACATAATTAGTAAGTTACAATTTTCATTTTCGATCTCAATGTTCATTTCAAAAATTATAGTTGAAAATTAACATTTCTGAAACTAATATAATTTTCATGAAATTTATAGCTTATAAGTTATGATGTATAGCTCAAAAAGAGAATGCCATTTGATGTTGCCTATGCAAAAGAAAAAAACAAAATAAAATAATAATCATAAAACTTATGTCATAAAACTTGTAGACACTACTTTTTAAAACACAAGTACAACATGTCTTGTTAATTTATATAAATAACTTCGAAGCGTATAACTTATAAGTTGTACACAATAAGGTGTAAGTAACTTATATATATAAGTCACTCCTTAGAACTTGTAGAGCATAACATAAAAATTTACATTAAATTAAATAAGACACACAATAAATTGAATGTCGAATCTAACTTTAAGATATAACACATATCTAAACCCTATGTCAAATAACTTTGAGGCATAAATATAATATATAACTTTTAACAAAAACCACAGACAATAAGTTGCAATTAAGTTAAATATATAAGTTATAACCTACAACTGTCAAAAGTTAATGTCATATAACTTGTAGACATACTTTAAAAATTTTTGTTAAATAAGTTGTAGACATTAATTCTAAAACACAATATCGTATGTAATATTGACTTATATGCATAACTCATAATATATAATTTATAAGGAAAACCCACAGACAATAAGTTGCAACTTACTTAATCAAGTTATACCGTACATCTCTAAAACTTATGTTATATAACTTGTAGACACTACTTTTTTAAAAAAATACGACTTGTCTTTGTTAACTTACGAAATACTCATTACTTATAAGCTATATTATATAACTTACAGATCTCTCTTATCGTCATTTGTTTTTTTTTTTTTTGCTATTATTCTTATGTTATACAAGTTTGTGGTTTCCTTTGAACAATCTAGAACTTTAATATATAAGTTTTACTTTATATTTGTTATGTTATAACATATAGATTACAACATTTGCATCTTAAACATTACTTTTTCATAAGTTGCGACATATATGTTATTATTATATCTTAGAACTTTTTCGATGTTACGTTACATATTATAATTTGTCTAGTATATATATTTCATGTCGTACTTTTTTTATCATTATACATAAATATATTAAAGATTATAAGTTATATATTTAATCTTAATCATTTAAAATTCATAATACTCGTTATATTTTTTTAGTTTACATTTGTTTTTTCTTTGATAATTTAAAGTTAAATATTGATATTATTGCCTATAAGTTTTATTATTTAAGATAGACTACTAATTTAAACCACATATTTCATTTTTATAAGTTGTACTTTATGAGTTATTTATATAAGATACATACTATAATTTATACATGTGCGTTTTTTAATAGCCTTTTATAACATACAAAGTATAAATTTGCCTATAAGTTATATGATTTATGTTTTTTATTATTTATGTAACATACATACTATAAATTTGCGTACAAGTTATATCATATAAGATATTCTTTCTTTTAGTAGTCTCTACAAATTATATCATATAATTTATATTTACGTGTAATACTTAATTTATAACAAGTAAGTTATATTAATAATATAAGAATACACATAGTGTCATTTTTATTCTTTTGTAATTGTTAACAAGTAAGTTATTTTATCAATATATACAATACTCCTTCCGTCTTGGTAAAGGAAGTCCTTTTGGACAAGGTTTGGGTCAAACATTGGGAATGCAAATCATCAATAACTTTTAAGTTGTTGAGTTTGTAAATGTCAAACTTATATGAATAGATTTGTCTTAAAAAATACATTTATAAAACTATACATATATCATATTTTCATAAATATTTTTAGAATAACAAGAGCTCAAAGTTGTGTTTTTGGAGACCGTGTCGCTGTCCTAAAGGACTTCTTTTACCAATATGGAGGGAGTATATGTTTATATCTTATGGGCTGTTTCATTTTTTTTTTTCGAGTTTTCGGGCTTTTGTGTACCGTTGGCCCAATACGTCGTTCCTTTATCTTCTTTGATGAGGCCGTTTTCGAAGACATTCCGTTTCGCCTTGTTCCTCTTCTCAACTCATTTCTTGCCGCTTCGTCTCCCTCTCCGATTTGGCGCTTACATTGAAGACTATCTGCGGATTTCTTTTCGTCTAATTTTGTGAGTATCAAGTTTTCCCTTTGCTCTGTTTCGTCCCATTTTGTTATCTTGTTCTAATCCCTTACCGGATTTTTTGTTTCTTTCTTTTTCCTTGCGGATTGGGGTTTTCTAGATTCCATTACGTTCTAGTATTTTCGATTCCGTTTTGCGTTTGGTCTTATTCTTTGCTTTGCTTGTCGTCAAGGTGGAGTGCTTGTCGTGCTTGTCTTCTTACGATTTCTTCTCACTTTTTTGGCGCCTTTTGCTCTCGCTTTGTTCTCTGTCTCGTTCGTCACGTACTTTCCTTTTCAATATAGTTTCTCTTTTACGTGAATATCGTCCTATATATCGTGTCCAAGTCGACTAATTTTTTTTTATATTTGTTGACATAGAATTTCGTTTTTAATGGCTCAAGGCGATGGAAGTTCTAGTGAATTTGAAAAATCCGATGCAATGAATCATGGTCGGGACAATTTAGACGAACAAGGTTGGTCAAAATCTAACTTTTTCGTAAATATCTAATACAATTTTTGTTTTCGTTGGATTCAAAAGTGTTGATTTTTTTAAAAAAAAATAGTGTAATTCTTACGGAGATGAAAGCGATTTGGCGATAATGAGTCGATCGGGATGATGATGATTGTTACATTTCGATGAAAATGAAAGTACTTGCTTGGTGAGTACATATATTATTTTTGTTCAAATAAAGCCATTACATATATAAGTTTTGATTTCAATTTATATGATTCATATAATATTTTGCATTCTTGTGTGATGTACGTTGGATAATTAATATTCTTCTTTTCTCAATTATTTTCTAAATTGCGGAGAACTTTCAAACCCGGTTTAACATGACAAAAGCTGAATGAAGTTATTGCAAAGCTTGCGATGACCAGAGAATACTTGTTGGAGATTCCGGGTTTGGTTCCATTCTCGAAAATGAAGTGCAAAAACTTTCTGGGAAACATTTTATTGCTTCTTTGGCATCTTGTTATGATAAGGATAATCATGATATTAGAATTTCGGGTACAAATTTTTTCAAGATTGATAATAATTTAGCGCATTCCATTCTTGGAATACCTTGTGGAGGTAAGGCAATACATCGGCGTGTTACAACGGAAACAAGATGTGCTATTTACGAATTAACAACTTCACGGTACAAAGGCTCCAAAATTGACGATCGATTAAGAAGATAACTCCTGCTACGATTGGTGATGAATTTGTTCAAACTTTTATCCTCATACTTCTTGGTGTTTTTCTATGTCCGTCAAGTTACGATAGAGCAAGCTATCACTATTACAATGGCATTATAAATGTCAACAAGATTCGAAAAATTTGATTGGTCTCAAGCGATTCTTTGATTGTTTGAATGTTGGTCTTGAAAAATTCAAGCATTCTATTGTCGATAGGGAAAGAGAACCCTTCGTTACCGGTGTCTGCGTTTTTTTGCTTTATGTAAGTATATTCTTTTGATCGAGATACTTTTTTTGTAAATCACAAGTGTTTTATATCCGGATATTATTTGTCTTGATATTTGTTCAGATTGCATACTTCGATTTCTTGGGTATTAATGTTAATATTAATCCTCCTATCGATTCTACATTGCCTCGTATCGAAGTGCGGAATGATGAATATGTTTAGAAGTATATGTCACGTTACGGTCTGTCAAAAAAGTTCAGGTATGTAATTTTGTTATTAGTAACATTTCTTTCCTTTTTTTTTTTCATGTTCCTATGTTTATTCACATTACTAATTTATTTTGATATTTAGTAGATTAAACCTATAAATGAGACTGTTTTAAAAAACATTTACATAAAGACGAAAAAGTAAAAAGGTCTCGTTGTTACGATGGTTTTAATGATCCTTTCGGTTCTCAACAAAATCTTCTTTGAAGCTTCAATATATCGTGGCATGCCTAAGAAAATGAAAAAGGTTACATTTTCATTTTCTTAACTTTTTTATTCATAATTTACGTAAATTACTATAACAATATTTACATATGCTTTCAACCTTCTTATTATTTTTTTAAAACTTTTTCTATTGTTTATAAATTGTAACAATTGACGGGATGATGTTTATGAAAATTTTGACAAGAAGAAAGACTTCATGAAGAATTCCTTTCCTTGGTGTCTTGATTCTTTTAGGGCCTGTTTGGAACACGGGAATGCAAAACAAAGGAAAGGAAAAAAAACGAGAGAATAGGGTAGAGTGAAAAGTGAAAAACCACGGGAATCCAAAATGCGGGAATAAATACTTTGAAGTGTTTGGATTGCGGGAATAGGCTTCGATCATCATGATTCATGTGTGTCCCTAAGCACAAAACTGCATCATCACAACATGGCTAATCAACAAAACACCTTTTATTATTAGGTATAGTAATATTTTTTTAAAAACGGTATAGTAATATATCATTGCCTTCTTTCTCTATTATTATATATAGTGCGGGGCCCACGGTGTAGTTTTCTCTATCACCTACCTAGGTTCATCTTCATCCGACGCCCCATTCTTTTCTCTCTCCTATACATAAGCAGTCTCCCCAAATCCTTGGTATTCAATCACAATTCACCACGTTCAGCGGCCATACGAGTTGCTCCCCATCCTTGCAAGCGTACGCATCCACTTGATAGAAGCCTTGTCGCCCAAATCGACTTCCCGTCCCCATCCGGCGCCTCGGTCGTCACCGCGCCCACACGCGATTTGCCGTTCGGCCCGACTTCCTATCTCACCCGCCCGGCTAGCGCAAGTGCGGGCACACGTATTGTTCGGCCGCCGACCATGGCGGGAGGGAGAGAGAGGCAACGCGGGAAGAGTTAGAGAGAAAAACGGCGAGCAAGAAATTTTCCCCTGAGTCGATCGGATGTTTTATTTCCCGTGAAACGATACATAGGCTGTTTGCCGTTCCTCCGGAAAGGAAACTAGAAATCCTGTGTTCCAAACACCTCACAGTCTTTTTTTCCTATAGGATTGCAAACCTTCAAAATTCCTATGAAAAAACTGTGTCCCAAACAGGCCCTTATCCGTATTTTTACTGGGGAGCAACTGCATCCTGAAATTGAGAAACAGATAAATTCTCAAGTTGGATCTTCTTGTAGCAATCAGGTAAACTATAATCTTATTAACAAGTTATATATTATAAGTTGTAGATTTAACTTTACGTAGTACATTTTGGAACGATGTTGTTTTGTTGTTTTCTCACGAGTTCAAATTTTTCCGGCTTATTAATATTGAGTTTTTGTTTTTTATATCAGGTTTTAGATGCTCTCAAGAAATTGTGCTTATCTTTCTTCAGAGATAAATTTAACGAGCATATTAAGAGTGCGAGGATAATCTTGTCGAAGCGTTCGGTGTTAATAAGTTCTTTTATTGCTAGTCTTCAGCAATCTAAGACTCAGAATGTTCGTGATCCTTCTATTCGTGTTGACATCAATGAATCTTGTGCTGCAAAATGTGACTATCCTGGCCATGTTTCTATGGATGCCGACGAAATAATTGTTGATCCTTTATCTACGAAAGATCATCACGTTGATAATGTAGATTGTACTTCTAGTAAGGTTGATGTTGGTGACATTTACGTTCAACCTTTGAAGATGGATGTAAGAAGGACTTCAAAGCGACAAAGATAAACCGATTCCTATTCATTACCCTGTTGATGAAGTTGAGACTGAAGTGAAAGGTGTCAGTACAGATCGACAAAACTTAGATGGTACTTATTTGAATCCAGGATCTAAAGGTGATATTAGTATGGATAATAATGATGCTCCCGGTAGTTATTCGCGCAAATGTTGTATACGCACAAAATGAAATGTTGTCATCTCGCACATAATGTTGCTTCTTGAGTCTCACGGTTCTCGGCATTTTGAAGAAGATAAAAGTGTTGCTTCGCATCATCTCGAAAAAAAAATGATAATGAAATAGGAGATGTTAAGCAGAATTTAGATCCAAAAGATTTGAATCGAATGTGAACCTAAAAGAGATGAGACCTATGAGTATGAGGATGCAAGTGTTTGTCGCATTGGTGGACTAGAAAAGAATAAAAATTTCTGTTCTGCTTGGAAAATCTACTTCTTCGAATTTTGATTCTTCTCGAGAATTGAAATCCCAAAACAGCACAACGAGAATGCGAGAATATGAATCTTGTGCCGCAAAATGTGACTATCCCGGCCATGTTTCTATGGATGCCGACGAAATAATTGTTGATCCTTTATCTATGAAAGATCATCATGTTGATAATGTAGATAGTACTTCTAGTAAGGTTGGTGTTGGAGATATTTTATTTCAACTTTGAAGATGGATGTAAGAAGGACTTCAAAAGCGACGAAGATAAACTAAATTCTGTTCAATACACGTTGATGAAGTTGAGACGAAGTGAAACGTGTCGATCTGAGATGGACAAAACTTAGATGCTACTTATTTGAATCCGGGATCTAAAGTTGATATTAGTATGGATAATAATGATGCTCCTCGTAGTTATTACGCAAATGTTGCATCTGCACAAAATGAAATGTTGTCATCTCGCACATAATGTTGCTTCTTGAGTCTCACGGATCTCGGCATTTTGAAGAAGATAAAAGTGTTTTCTTCGCTGGAAAATCTACTTCTTCGAATTTCGATTCTTCTCGGAGAATTGAAATCCCAAAAGGCACAACAAATGCGAGAATATGAAGGTCCTTTTGATGCAAAAAGAAAAAGAATTTGATATCATTTTCGACGTGCATACTGAGAAATCTTGGTTGACAAAGAGATTAAATATTCTGATAATATTGGTAATAGAGTCTCTGGTGGTCATGAAGCAGCTTCTTCTAAATCAGAGGTTCCTATGGTACTACAAGGTCTTAGGAAAAATCAGAAAAGGATTGCTAATCGAGGAAGAAAGAATGATCCAAAGACGAGGTTATGCTCAAAACTTGTTTTGTCTCGAATTTCAAAAGACAAGTATATCTTATAGGAACAAGAAGACCAAATCAATCACTTGGGGGTGAGTTTTCAATTTTTTTCTTTTCTTCTATGAATTTCAAAAGACAAGTATATCTTATATGATGGTGTTAATAGATATAATCTTTTCTTGTTTTTATTTCAGCGTCCTATGTTGCGATATAGGTCGTTGGAGTGTTGATCATATGATGTTTAGTCAAACTATGTCACCAAGGAAATTTGTTAGAAACTTTGTTATGAATGTATTCACGAAGCTCTAATTTATGATATGAAGCATGGTTCGACAAATCGGTAAAGAAATGTTACTTGTCATCTGCAGTAAGTGGTGAGAATTCTTTTTTCCCGATCCTTATCAAATATGTTTTCTTGTTCTATAATATATAGTAAGTTGTACATTTAATTTATTATACATATTGTTTTTTGTTCGATTGTCTTGTTATGTTATTGAAGTTATGTAGTATAAGTTATACTTATATATTATATTCTACATCCCATTTGTATATCCTTATCGGTTTTCTTATATAACTTAGGCTCTATAAATTATTCAAATAAGTTTTGTAGTATATTCTTTTTACTTTTGTTTTAAAATAAATAAAGTTATATGACTTATACACTTTAATTGAAAGGTTTATATTAAATGTTTCTTTGTACTATTTTAATTTTTTTATTTGTATGCATTATAATTCTTGTTTTAATCTTATAGTTATACGATTAAATTATACATTATAAGTTATCCATATAACTTATAATGTAGTGTTATAGTATTAACTATTTGCTTTCTCTATATTTATTTTTGTTTTTTTGTGATGCGGGAATATCATAGATCTCCTAATTTTGATCTTAATAAATGTCTTAAGAAAATGGGAACTAAAATTCTTGATTTTGATATTCTTGCAATGGACATGGTATGTATCAAAAGTAATGTCACTTTAGTTACTTCTTTTTCTTTTTTGTAGTTCTTGTTTAACTCTATGGTATTTGTAGGTTTTCATTCCTATTTGTAATAATGATCATTGGTGGCTTCTCGTTGCTAACTTCAGAGGCAAATATTTTGATACTTTGAGTTCGTTACCTTGGCGTCCTTCGAATCTTTGGAATTAATGATCGTATAGTTAGTAACTTTGTACAATTATTTCAATACTAACTTTTTTGTTTTATTTAATGTTATTTCTAATATTTTTTTTTTAAAAAAATTAGTGTGAAAATCTTAAAAGAGTGGTTACAAGGATGATGCAAGATGTGGATGATGTCATTGACTTCACAAAATTTACAAGTTTAACACATAATGTGGGTCGTGAGAAATATAAGTAAGTTTAGCCTTATGTCCATCTCTCGCTATTTTTCGGTGGATTTATTTTCTTTGCTATTTATCATTGATTTTAATTTTATAAATTTCTTGTTCGATATAATTTTTTTTTTTTTTCGTTCTAGTTTTGATTTGTGGGATATACGTCATGCATTTCATACTTACATGGGATGGCTTCACAATTCTTTGGTTTTGAACCTGTATGTTTTCTATTTTTTATGTTTTATTTTTGTTTGACAATTCTTGACTTTCTTGCTATTTTGTTTTGTTTTCCTATGTTTTCATGATTAATCTTTTTCCGGGGAAGAGATTGACAAATCTGAGAATCAAATTCTCTAAATTCATTCTTACACATGAAGCAAATGTGAGGAAGTTGCCGGATATAGTGAATGAACTTAAAAAGGCTATTGGTGGTAAGTGTGTGTAATTTTGTCGTTTGTTCATACTATACTAAGTTAGTTTATATGACTCGAGGTATAAACTTATGTTGTTACATTCATTTATTTTATTTCAAGCATGTAAAACATGTTCAATATCTTTTGTTCTTTACTATTTTTCCTCAATAAAAAAAACTTACTTGTTTTTTTTTGTTTTATTGTTTCTAGCAAATCAAGAAGAGGTGAAAACAACATGTGGTTCGAACATCAATTTACGAAATAGTTGGTGAAGATCCGTGATGTAACTTTACGTTGGTTGCAAGAATATTGTAATCGGGGGTGAAGATGCGTGATGTAAATTGAATGTATAACGAATTTATACGATGCAGATTTTTTTTTTGTGGCATTTTTCGAGAAATTATCTTATTATAAATTCTTTTTTGCATTATTTTTATTATATGAATTTAAGTATGTACTTAATAAGGCCGAATAGTTAAGGCCCAAAATATTAGATTGAATTGTTTCAGACGTACTACTTTTTTATACCATCTTGTTGCACTATCGTTGTCTCCACGAGGTCGCGAACATATCGGCGGCCGTTTTCGCTTTATTTGTTTTCCATATTGGTCTCTAAAGCCCTAGTTTTCGTTTCCGTCACAAATTATTTCGCCGAATTCATCTTTCTATTGTTCGCCGTTTTTTAAAAAGGTATATATGTCGCTAGATCTATTTATCTCTGGTATTTATCTCGTTGTCATTTGTCGTCTCAAGAACTTTCCGGTCCTTCTTTTGTTTATTGAATCTATTTGCTTTTTTTTTGAAAAAAAATGCGGTATTATTATTATTCTTTTAGTTTTCTTTGTGTCGCTATTCGTATAGATTTTACTTGTTCTTATCTCTCGTATTGATTAAGGTTTGCTATTTTCTTTTTCTTTTAAAAATTTATATTCTTGCGATGATGACTTATGAGTTGGAAAACTTTGTTGAAGTTGATAAATCTGGATCAATTAATGATTTGCAAGATCGGTTTAAGGTGCAAAATAACTTTAATTTCTTTAATTATTATATTTGCTTGTTTTTATTACTTATGATTCTCATATTTATAAATATACGATTGGTAAGGTACTTGAAGATAACGATTATGATTTTTGCTTAATGTAGAACACATTATAGTTTTTTTTTATTGTTATGTTCTCTAGTTGTACAATATAAGTTATACATATATATTAGAAATTACATGGCCTAATTTTGTCTTATTGTTATATTCGATAAGTTATACTGACATAACTTAATGTATAAGTTAGACAACACATGGTTTATAGTTTTATCTGTTTTATAAATTATGCTCTATAAGTTATATGTATATGTTAAAAAGTAGAAATTGTACTTTTGTTCTTTCATTTATCTTCTTTAAGCTATATAATATAAGTTATACATATATGTTACACACTACAACACCTAGTTTTGTCTTATTGTTATGTTCAATAAGTTATACATTATAATTTAAAATTATAAGTTAGATAGCACATCTTTGTACTTTGCTCTTATTGTTATCTTCTCTAAGATATTCACTATAAGTTATACATATATGTTAGACACTACAACACCTAGTTTTGTCTTATTGTTATATTTGATAAGTTATACACTATAAGTTAATGAAAACTATAAGTTAGACAACACAAGCTCTAGTTTTATTAGTTTGATGTTATTGTTATGTTCTACAAATTATAATGCATAAGTTATATGTATATGTTACACACTACGTCTTATCCTTGCAGTCATTTCAAAGCCAATTTAACATTAGCGATTTCTTCAAGTGATTGGAAAACTTCTTCGAAGATCGAGAAAACTCTTGTCGACATTGTCGTTTTGGTTCCCTTCTCAATATGAAGTACCAACAGATGCCTAACAAGCATTTCATTATATCTTTGGTATCTTTTTTTTGATGATAAGACTCATCAGTTTAAGATCCCGTGCTGTTTGCCCTTTACAGTTGATTCAAATTTAGTCAATTTGATCCTTGGAATTCCTTTTGGTGGAAATAAAATTAATTCTAATCCTAAATTGTCAACAAAGGATTCTATTTATGAAATTACAAGTCCTGGTCCTATGGCTCCAAAGATTGATTTACTTATTGAGAAGATACAACTTTGGGCTTGTTGGTGATGAGTTTGTCAAGATTTTCATGCTAGTAATCCTCGGAATTTTCCTCTGTCCTACTAGCTCTGTTAGAGCAAGCGGTCATTACTATAATGCCATCTGTTCAGTTTCAAAGATTCAGATTTTAATTGGTGTGATGCGGTTGCAACATGTTTGATTTACGGACTTGTGAATTTCAAGCAATCTTTGTTGAAGGGAACAGGAATCCAACATTGTGCGGGTCGTATCTTCGTCCTTTATGTAATTATATGTTTTCTTTATAGATAATTTAACTTTATACTTTTATATCAATTACATTATTTATATTGATAGTTTGTTTTATTTGTTTACCTAACATTTATGCTTTTGTCTTTGCTTGTCCCTTTTCTAGATCGCCTATTTTGATTTCTTGGGTTACGTTGATAAAATAAATCCTCCTATACCATCTATGATACCTCGTATTATTGTTTGGGATGATAACTATATTCATAAATATATGATTCAATTCAGTCACTTCAAAACATTGAGGTATAAGATTTACATTATTCTCTTTATTTTTATTTTAGGTTTCAACTTTTTGTAGTTTTCATTTTTGCCAGGTTTCGTAACTTTTTTTTTTTTTATTTGTTAGATTAAAGCAATTCTGATTACAATCGTGTTTCGTGACTTGCATTTATCAAATAAAAGAAGTAAGAGATCTGTTTGTCTTTGTTGCTTCCGATGATCCTTTGAATACTCTAGAAAATTTTTTTTGGTTGTTCATCTTATGTTTTACGGGTCTAAGAAAGTTAAAAGGTTTGTTTATATTTTGTTTATTTTATGATAATATTAATTCTCGATGATTCGTTGTTTTTCTAATATCTAATTTTTCTGAGAATGTTTTTTAAAAATATTGAAAGAGCTCCGAGATTCTCTTAATGCTTTATTTCTTGGTTGTAATGAAAATTATCTCCGCATTTTTTCGGAGATCATCTACATCTGAAATTGAGGAGAAGATAATATCTATTCTTGGCACTCAATATAGTAATGAGGTCTTATTATCTTTGAGGAAGTTGTGCTTTATATTTTAATTTTTTTTTGTTATATGTATCGTTTATAGTAATAATGGTTGTTTTTAAATTTTACTTTACTTTGCATATATGTAGGATTTCTTGAAAAGTATTGATCGATGTGAATGATTATCTTGAGAAATTTGCGACAAAAATTATTGGATTCAATATAACAACAATGGACTTGGTACACACTTTCGAGTTCTATTGACATATTTGTAATTCAAATGTTACCTTTTCTTTTATTGATGTCATATTTTGCTTATTTAAAACATTATGATTATTATTAACTTTTTGTAGGTCTTTATGCCTATTTGTCATGACAATCATTGGTGGCTCGTAGTGGCCAACATTACCAAGCGTTCGATATTTTGAGTTCATTACCTTGGCGTTCCTCGACCTTTGAATTGACTCATAATTTGGTTTATATTTTGCTTCTTTTTTTTTATATATACTTGCCTCTAATAAAATATTGATATATATTTCTTACATTATTTTGTATTCATTTTCTAAATATGTTTTTTAAAATTTTAGTGTGAAAATTTTAAGAAGCTTATTGGAATTATGACGAAAAACTATGATTATGTGATTGATTTTACAAAGTTTTCAACAAGCAAATTTCATATAGGCAACGAGAATACAAGGTTTGTTTTTTTACCAAAGTATTTTTTTTTTTTTAATTATATTTTAATTATTTGCTCGATCTAAATTTTTTTTTTTTTTTGCTTTTACGGTTCGATTGCGGCATATCGTTATGCATTTCTTGGATTCATGGAATGGGGAGATGATTGCTTGTATTCGGAATGTATGTTTTGATTTTTTTTTTTTCAATTAATCATTTCCAATATGTCTTATTTTTTTTCGAGGAAGACATCTACAATTATAGAGTGAAGTTTGGAGAATTCTTACTTGCACACAAAGGAAACATTAAAAAGTTGCCGACTATAGAAAAGAAACTTCTTGAGAACAATCAAAGTAATAATATTATTTAATTTTTTTGTTCTTTTTTATGTACTCGTTTTTATATTTGCTTTTTTTTTTTAAAAAAACTATTAAAGCTACAATATTTTCTTTTATGTAGGGAAGAAGAATGTTACGAAGATACTATAAGATGTATATATTAGATACTATAAGATGTATATATTATATAATACATCTTAAAAAGTTTTTTTTTTCTTTTTGTTATATCATAAAAAGATAGATGGTGTAACTTATATATATATTTTAAAGATTATATTTTGTAGTTTGGAGTTTTTTTTGTTCTATAACTTATAAATTATAAATTATACGTATAAGTTAGTTAGTACATATTCTACTGGTGTTTCCTTTTATCTTCGTAAAAATTATTTCTTGTTCGTTTTATGCGTATAATTTTCTCACTATATATCGTAGTTTTTGGTTTTTGTTATTTTATAATTTACATTATAAGGTAAAAGTATATACTAAATATTTATATTATATTTTTTTTTTCTATTAGTTATGTTGTATAAATTAAAATTTCTGCTAAACTCTACATGTCGTGTTTTTTCGTCTTGTTTGATACGTTTTTTAAAATTTATAATTATAATATGTTAGTGTTAGGGATTAGCTTTCATTTCGAAATATAATTTGAATTATATTTGTTTAATATTTGTTTAATATTTGTTTAATGCTTGTCAACCTTCACACGGAAATAGTATTATAGAAGTCAATTTTTTTTTTCTTTGTTGGGCCACGTGCAAGCGTTATATTTTTGTCTCACGTGCAAGCGAAGCGCCCCGGGCCCAATTATTTCCGCCGCCGTCTCTCGTCTTCGTTTCGTTTATACCCTATTTCTTCTTCTCTTTGAAATAATTTATGTTTTTCTCTCAGGCATCTTGTATCGCTTGCTTTTTTTTTCCTCCTTTCTCCTCCCGTCTTGAATCTCGATTCATCTGTTTTGCCGTTTCGGTGTTGCCTTCGGGAGGCGCGATTCCGTGTCCACATGATCGTGAGCGGGTAACCCTAATATAAGTAATTAGTTTTTCTTCTTTCAGGGGTTTTCTCCATACCCGGCGCCGATATTTCTCATTTTCATCGACTTTTTTTATTTTCTACCGATATCCGTCTCCATGCCCCACGGTTCCTTTGCTTATTTACTTTGTTTTTCTAGTTGTCTTGGTGGTGACAATGTTTGATACATGATGTATTTTCCCTAGCATAATAAGAAGCGTAAGCAACCTTGTCTTTCAATAGTTGAAATTAGTGCGTCTAGGGTTTGTAATTAAGGTAAGATTATTGAATAATGTCGTTACATGTTAACGTCATGTGTTTGAAATTCTCGTGTGTTAGTTCCATTTTTCATTTTAACATTGCTTTGCCTTGTTCCATATACGATTCCTATATTTTTAATTGATAAACAATGAATCGAATCGTAAATGTAATTATATTGATGGATTCTAACTAATTACGATGTACATTTGATGCTAACTTGAAATTCATTTTTTCTCATATGTAGCACATAACATCAACATGTTGATCATAACTTTTCTCTATAATTTTTGTTTTTTGTAAGTTATAATGTAATAAGTTCTTTGTCGGATCTCACTAGTAGATCCAGAGTATCCATAGCTAAAGCTAACTTATTGAATGGCCATGGTTTATTTTTAACTTTTTGCATTGTCATTTTACGTCATTATATTTCTCTAAGAAACTTGTTGTTTCTATTAGTCATGGGCGATGATGTGGAAACTTCTTCTAAACTGGAAAAGTCTCAATCAATTGGTCCTTCCAACTCCAGCGATAATCTTTAGCGATGATGAGCCTGTTGATACTCATAATCAGTATGAGAGTCTTTGAAAGTTTAAAGTTTCAATGTTTGGTAAGTTTAAACTTTTTTTCTTCTTTGTTCTTTAGAACATCTATATGTATTTTAATTCTTTAACTATATATATATGCACCGAGTTTGTTTTGAAACACTTTTATTGTTTTATGTTCTGTTTTATAACTTGTACTAGATAATTTTAAAACATATTCAAATATGATATACGAGATAATAAAAATATATATGTAAGCGGTATCTTAAATGACTAACTTATTTTGGATTTCTTATTCAGATATTGCATTAATGTTTGAAATTCTATTTTTTTTTTTTGCCGTTTGAGCAATATAGTTTTGCCTAACTTTACACTTTTTTTTTTTTTTTTTTCTTTTAGACATACCAAACCCAGTTTAACTTATCCAAGCTTTCTCAGTTAATAAAAAAATTGACTCTGTTCAAAGGACTCTTGTTGAGAAGTGTGGGTTTGGTCCAATCCTCAAACTCAGCGCAAACGGTTATCGATAAGCATGTTATTATTCGATAGCATCTTATTATGATCCGAAGACACAGTGCATTGCAATTCCCGGTACTACTCCTTTCAAGATTGATGCACAAATAGTTCACCATATTCTTGGTATCCCTTATGGTGGAAAGAAGATTGTTGGAAGAGTTAGTGCAGATACAAAAGCTAAGATCCATGATATTATTTGTCTGGACCTCTTGCCCCAAAGATTGATGTGATCATTGCAAAGATCAATGAAGATTTGATTGGTGATGACTTTGTCAAAGTTTTCATGCTAGCAATTCTATCCATTTTCCTCTGTCCATCAAGTGCACCAAGAGCAAGTTCAAGTTTCTACAATGCAATTCAGTCTGTCGACATGATTCCAAAGTTTGATTGGTGTGATGCGGTTTGTTCTTCTCTGCATTCGAGGGCTTTTTTGAAATTCAAACAATCTTTAAATTCAAAATGAAAAACCCGGCACCGACGGGATGTATTTTTGTACTTTATGTAAGAATTGCCTTCTTTTTTATGAAACACAATTTATTTGTGGTTTCATCATTTCCTTTATATATTTGTATTTGTTTTTTTTTTTTGTTCATACAGATTGGTTTCCTTGAGTTCACGGGTTCAAATGTTGGCATTGTTCGGATTCTTTTCCACGGATTGAAGTGTGGAATGATGATTTTATTGACAAGTATAAGTTGCGTTTCCCTTGAGTGAGCGAAGTTGAGGTAATTTTATTTTCAATTGCATATTTAACCTTTGATGTAATTCATTACAGTAAAATTTATTTTTGTCATAGGATTTGTTATTCTCCTTCATTATGTTATTTTTTTTTAATTATATCCTTTGTTTCTATTTGTAGATAAAACCGTTTCATGAAACTGTTTTTGCAAATGCTCTGTACCTAAAAAAAGCAAAAGAGAGGCAAAAAGGTGAAAGATCTAATGTCCACGATTATAATATAATTATCTTAGTAAATTCTTTTTCTTTCTACATCACACTTGAAAATTCTATTTTTTCCTCTTTTTGTAGGCTGCAAAGCATCATTCAAGATCACTGTTCTTTGAGAAAGTTCAAGTCAATGCAGATATACATTTGAAATCAAAATCAAAGCGATCGATGCGAGTTTTGATATTTGAACATTTGCGATCTAAGAAAATGAAACGGGTTACTTCATTATATATTCTTTTTTTTTTTTAAAAACACTTGTTATTACATATTATAATGAGTTCACTAATATTTAATTTATTTTTACGTAGACTGTTGAGGATTGTTCAACAAGAGCTCACGATGACAATGTTGAAGTGAGTACAGATGATCATATGAAAAGAAATTCTAAGCGATCATCAGTGTTCATATTTCACGGGATTTCTGGTCCAAGAAAATGAAACAGGTTACATTAAGGCTTTTATGAGTTCTTGCAAATACCAGAAAATATAGTCTTCTTATTATATGTTTTTATCAGTTCATTAATTATTTAGTTGTCCATGTGTTATTTTGCGAGTGCAAAAAGATAACTTATCCAATCCTTACGATGGAAATGTCGAAGTTAATATTGATTACGTCAAAAGTGCTTTTCCTGTTTTTTCGATCTCGATCTCGCATATTTTACGGACAAGAAGCGCACCCGGCAATTGCTAATGAGATTAAATCTATTGATGTACCTGAATGTAACAATGAGGTAGATTTCGTTTTAATCTGAATTTTTTCTTATATAAGCTATATGTTATAAGTTATGTGTTATGTTTTGCTTGTATAACTTTTGTGTTATAGCTTATGTGTTAGTTTTTTGCTTCCATAACTTATGTCTTATAACTTACATAACTTTGAAGTTATGTTTGTTTTTCTGATAACTTTTTACTTACTTGTTTTAATGCATTAGTTATGAATTTTTTTCCTTTTTTCTGTCGGATGGTTATCCGTTTGAAGAATATGTGTTTATGTTTCTTCAAAGATAATTTTATCAACTATATGAAGTCTCGCTGAGTCTACAATAGTTAGTCATGGCAAAGAATTGGTCAGATCTTTCATGGCCGGTGTTCGGTTGTCTTCTTCACTTAATCTGTCAAAGCCTCCTTCAACAGAAGTTCCTATTGATATTCCTTGTCCTCAAAATTCATATGTTTCTCTGAGATTCGAGAAAGATCAGACTTGATAGTACATTGGCTTCATCTTCACCGGCAAAGTCGATCGAATAGATCGTTCTAAAAGAACATGAATCTAATAACAAGTCGAAGAAGTTTGTTGAAAATTATACGAGATAAAGGTCATATTGACATTATGGAACCTTCTATTCGACAACGAGAGCTTGATTGATGATATAGCTCCTTCTAAAAAGGTCAACAAATTGTTGAGTCCGAAAAAGGAAAATCTGATCATGATCATACGGATAATGGTGAATCTTTAAATAAGGAAACCTCTATTGGTCATGGCAAGACAGTTTCTTTCAAAGTTAATAATTCAGTGGCTGTTGAAGAAGATCAAGCAATTGTTGAGTCTACGAAACAACAATATGCTCATCTTTGGCTCGATTGAAGATGAAACTGTAAACAAGAAAGCATCCATTGTTGATGACAGTAGAGCTGTTTTTTGAAGGTGATGAAATGTGTCTTTTGCTCAAGAAATTCAATCATCGGTCGATCGGCAAAGGAGAAATCTATTCATGATGATTCATGCAAAGGTCAAAGCGAAAATAACCAACCTTTGTTTCTTTGATTGCAATATAATTTCTTTCAAAGTTGATCAAACACATGTTCTTCAAGAGGATCAAGGAATTCTTGACTCTATTGAACAAAAATGTGATATTGCGATAACAAAGGAATCTGTAATTGCAAATAATGAAATTTGGATTTATGATGGCATTACATTTCCTTTGGAAAATAATGAAAGAGGTGCTCTGAAGAAACTGAAGCATGTATTATTGATGCCACCCAGATTCTGTGAAAGTTGATGAAGTATGTCTTTGTTGAAGTGAGTGAAGCAACTTTTCGGGATGAAAAACATAATTCTGTGTTGATGAGGTAGAGATACTTGTAAACCAAAATAAGGAAGGCTCCAATCTTGATAGAGCTCCACCTTCTTTGAAATTATCCGAAATTCATCGATAGTGATAATCAAGCAAGTATTCATTCGAAGAGAGAAACCCGCTCACGATATGATGAGAGAAAGGAGAAAATGGTAATAATGAAACCTTATTTATTCTTTGCGGTGGAGTCTATTTTTGAATATTGATGAAATAGGTCTTTGTTAAAGAACATGAAAGCGTTGTTAAGTCTCAAAAATAGAAATCTCATCACAATAACACGAGAGAAATATATATCTCCAAAAATTTCACATAGGTCCATTCACTATCAAAATAATGACAATGTTTTTGACCATCGTGCACTTTACAAATAATAATTGTATATGACTTTGAACCAATTTTATCTTGTGTTATTTAATGTTTCATGTTGTAGCAATCTAATTAATGTTATTTATTTCTTGTTTCTTGTTGTTTTTACAGCCAATATGGCTTCACCATCCGAGAGACATTGATGGAGATCGGACAAAGTTTGACGAGATTGTAAAGAAGTTTCAAGGCAGTTATCATCGGGTTCGAAACTATATCAAAATAATCAACGGTCATCAGAACTACTACAAAATGCAATACGTAAACTTCTTTGAATGTGGCAAAATCTCTTGGCATTTCTCAAATAGAAGGTGTATATATAAGCTGTGTTATAGAAAGTATGTCCAAGTAGTTATTGTTTGTTTATATCAAACTGCTATTTTTTTTTGAAATGCATGTAACGCCCCGGCTAGAGACACCACCGGGGGCTACCCTCAACACATATTCACTAGGACTAAAACAGGATAACAACCTCTACTTATCTTTTACGGGAGCAACAACTATGCAAAAGAATACGCATTGGTAAACAAAAAGTGAATACTTGTGATGACGGTGCTACTCCCAGTCCCCATGCAAGCCATGATGGTTTAGTACCTAAAAACCAAATAAAACAAGGATGAGTGAAAACACTTTCGGCAAGTACATTTAGAACCGGAAGAACAATATACTTCGAGAATTCATGAGCAATTATTGGAACTCTAAATGAATAGTAGTTTCCGTCGAAACGGACTGACGACTTGAATACTCCTTAGCATTTACGGTAAAAGCCGAGCAAGTGGGGCCAAAGACTTACTCACGAGCACTTGAATATAAGAACCAAATTGCACCTCGGGATAAACCGGCACTTGATTTGAATGTAAATGAAAACTTGAAACTTGAATCTCATGAAGCGGGAACTTGAACTTGAACCAGAAATATATATCACTTGAACATTAGAGAGCAAAGAAAAACTTCGAACAATAGGCATAAAGCGCAAACAAAGATTCGTCATGCACTTGCCTTAATTTTGACGAGACCAAAGCGCCACACGCTTGGTACTTGCGACTTCAACCCTTCTCTTTCTCGTTTACTACACGTAATAAATGATGCATTGCTTAACCCGATGAAATGTATGCCATAATGCATGAAAGTGCTTGGATGAGAGGCATATCAATTTAATTAATTTGAGTGCAACTTTCCTTCACGATAAAGTTACAAGCCAACAAAACTAACTTGTTGAACTACTCATCACCAAAGGAGTTCTCAAGGATCATTTGATGTGGTATGATCCAAGATTCACAATCAACCCAAAGTCACAAATCCCGAGTCATTAAGACTAATTACTTGAATTATTTAATTGAGTATGAAATAATAAATCACTAAAACTTTTCAAATTTAACCCGGACTTTTTGTGAAGGCAGGTCATACCCTAAAAACAAGTGCCAAAACAAGTTTCATGATTTTTGGGTAATTATTTTAATTACTAGAAATCATGGAAGACACATTTTTTAATTAAAGAATGTAATTTTAAATCATACAAGAACTATCAATTTTCAGCATCTCATATTTTCTATAAAAACAAGACATCATGAAAAGGCTACACAAAAATTTTCATGAATTTAGCATGCACCAATAATTAGTTATGAAATTCACAAAATCAGGCACTATTGATAATAAAGAAATTAATAAAACATATTTAAAATAGAAAATGTGTACTCGGGCTCAAAGTGACCCGCTAAAGCCAACAGTGCACGCAAGCCGGTAACCCGGCCTGCCCGGCTTCATTCGGCAACTATGCGAGAAAGAAGCTCGTATTTTTAGAAAATTACGAAACAGTCCAAAACACTATTCAAGTAAGTCACGAGATTTACTTTGGGAATCTGAAAAAGCTTAGTATTCCAATCCTCGTCCTTCCTCTTCTTTCTACGAACGAGCATAACGGTGGGCGTCGGGCCGAGCGATTCGGCGACACGGTCTCCCGTAGCGGCTAAGGAGGGGCTAGGTGGCCTCACAAGCGGGAGGACACACTCCCGGGTGGCCCTCGACTCGACCCAGGAGACAGCGCAAGTTACCGACACGCACGCCGCTGTAGCGGCAAAGCGACTAACCGCCTTCGGTAGGCGGGGCGGGCGGCGGCGGCGGTGCGGAGGAAGGGCGAACAAGGTGGAGGAGTGGCATGGGAGTGGCTAGGGAGACACGCTGAGGAAGGAAGAGCGGCGGCTGCACGAGTTTTTCTTGATCGGCCATGGCTACGAGAGAGACGAGAGAATGAGCGGCGGCGGCGGCCGAGAAAAAAAGAAAGAAAGGCGAGCTGCTGCTAGCGTAGGGATTGCGGTGGGTGAAGGCGCTGCGGCTCTCAAAGCTTTCGAGCTCAGGTGGGCGGTTGCGTGGCCACGCACGCGAAACAACAAGAAGGCGGGACGGCGCGAGCGAGCAAGCGTAGAGCTGGTCAACCTACGTTACGTGGTGTTGTTAATAGAGTACTAAAGCATTCATCCCTTTTTGATCTTCTTTTCTTCCAAAATCACTTAGCAACTTCAAAATCTCTAAAAACGAAAGTTGTTCAGCTTCTCGGGATCTCCACATTTGCTTTTAGGACCATCTCTAAATTCCAAGTAGTTTAGAAAGTAGGATTTTGAATTTAGGATTAATAAAATAATTATTTAGCCAACTTAATTAGTGAACAAAACACAATATTTGGAATATATACATGCAATATATAAACATGAAATGCATTATTGCCATGATACTTGATAATCACCCATGATAATGATCATTTTAAAATTTTAATTACTTTTTAATATCCGGGATGTTACAGTCTTCCCGCTAAAAAAGAAATCTCGTCCCGAGATTTTGAAGTGACAAAACCCACGGGATAAGTAACGAAAAGAAAATGTGTCACACACATTGACTTGCAATAAGTTCATGAAACGTCAAGAGATGATCACAAGATCACAACCTCGACCAAAAGGCGATTACAACAACAATTAGGTTTTTGAAATTCGGGAGAAGCGCAGATATGAATTTCCAAAAGAGGTTCCAAGGAGAGCGAAAGCACATTAATTGCGGCTATAATGGATCATGACCACGAACCGCGATAACAACGGCGCCCAAGCGATAACTTCCTATGGTCGCGATCCATAGGAGACCCCAGATTTCGACGTTGCATCATGGTCATGAATCACGGTACCACCGTAGAGTACAATTACAACAGCTTCCAACCAACACATGTTGGTTATCAATTTCAAAGAAATAGCATGTGTCGTGGTAGAAATAGATAAGGGCTGACACAAACATAGATCTAAGAAGTTATGGATTTTTCAGGTTTCTGTATTGAGTTGGCATAATAAATGAGTGCATCCAAAAGTTCCCCAAGGACTAGGAACTTATGGAGCGAGGATCATCAAAGGAAAAATCATTAGCTAAACCTTGTTCAATATGAGATTTACTACAGCAGAACAACTATAACGAACCATAGCTGCTCCCAGAATATAAGGAGGAAATTTTAAGAACCAGATTATTTCATCATTTTATGCATGATATGAGATATGCTCGTCCTATATGGCTTCACAACGTTAGAAGTATAATAAAGGTACCATAAACAATTCAGATATACATGGAAAAACAATTAGTGGAAACACAAAAGCAACACAACCCATGCAGCCCATCCTATAGTGCAAAAGTGTGTCACTTTAAAACTTATTTTCCGGGAATCTATAACCTGCTCTGGTACCAAATGTAACGCCCCGGCTAGAGACACCACCGGGGGCTACCCTCAACACATATTCACTAGGACTAAAACAGATAACAACCTCTACTTATCTTTTACGGGGAGCAACAACTATGCAAAAGAATATGCATTGGTAAACAAAAAGTGAATACTTGTGATGACGGTGCTACTCTCGATCCCCCATGCAAGCCATGATGGTTTAGTACCTAAAAACCAAATAAAACAACGATGAGTGAAAACTTTCGGCAAGTACATTTAGAACCGAAAGAACAATATACTTTCGAGAATTCATGAACGAATTATTGGAACTCCAAATGAATAGTAGTTTCCGTCCCAAAACGGACAAAGACTTGAATACTCCTTAGCATTTACGGTAAAAGCCGAGCAAGTGGGGCCAGCACTTACTCCACGTGCACTTGAATATAAGAACCAAATTGCACCTCCGGATAAACCGGCACTTGATTTGAATGTAAATGAAAACTTGAAACTTGAATCTCATGAACTGGGAACTTGAACTTGAACCAGAAATATATATCACTTGAACATTAGAGAGCAAATGTCCGATCTATTGGAAATCCAAGATCACAAAACACTGACTGACACCTTCTTGGATCGGACCCCAAATAAATTGAGTCCCTTAATCTAACCTTTTCTATAGGAACGACTAGCACCCATATCATGTGCTATTTAGGAATAAAATATTCTACCTCCCATCCACTAGGAAAGAGCTTACGTAAGACAACAATCTCTAGGCCAATTGAATTAATACATCTTGAATCGACTGTACCGGATTAGGAGCAAGCAGCAGCCATGACCCTTCCCCCTCGAGCTGCTTCCCTAATACGTTGCCCTTGGACGTGAGCACCGGCCAGACTGCGGCGGCACCACCGGTCCAAGAACCGAGGCGCCACAAAGAGCGGGGACAGCAATAAAATGGCATGGGTACAGATCGGGGAAAAAAACAAATAGAACTAATACGCCTTGCCAAAGAACTAGCGGTAGGAACATGGTGATGCCGTACACACCGAACTCCGCCAGGGGCTAAGCTTCGGGCCCTGGGATAGCACCACTGCGGCATGCGTGAGCAATAAAGAGCTGCGCCAAAGATGGAGTAGTCAAGGAGGGAGCGGCGGATGGGAGCAGAGGCAACCACGAGAGGGAAAGATAAGACGGGGAAGGGCGGCGGCGCCGAAGCGGCCCGGAAGATGAAAGAACTCTCTTTTTTTTTTTCCATTGAACGGGAGTAAAAAAGGATTACCCTAAGTCACATCCAACGGTCCATATTTAATGGCTCTACTAAAACTCATCCGATCTCCAAATGAAACAAGTTAGTAGTCAAACAAATTCGTTTTTGACGAGATCTACGCAAACCACGGTCTCCGATCTTCCATACGACTTATGATTCAAAAAGTCAAATTTTCATCCTATCCATAGTCCACCCGGTCAACAAGAATATTATTTTATTTTATTTGTATTTTTAAATCGGTGTTACATTCTTCCCTCATTCAAATTCGCCCTCAATTCTTTACTCTTTGAAAGGAATAGACATCAAGAAACGGAAGCTGCTTACCGGATGAGAAGAACTCCGGGTACTTCTCCGCATTCGAGACTCAAGCTCCCACGTTGCTTCTCGTTACGTTTGATTAGTCCAAAGAATCTTCGTTGCTTGAGTGTCTTTCCTCGCAAGACTTTATCGAGACTCCTCTAATATTCTTACGGGACGTGCCTCAAAGGTTAAGTCTTCCTCAATGGTTTCGGTTCCAAAGTCATATGGTGTTCGGATCTCGTATGTATTTTCTCAACATGGAAACATGAAATACATTATGCACTCCATTCATAGAATTAGGTAGTTCCAACCTGTAAGCCGACTTCCCAACACGTTCCACTATTGGAAAAGGACCGATATACCTTGGGCTAAGCTTTCCTTTAACTCCAAATCTCACGACACCTTTATTAGGAGAAACCTTCAAGAGTACTTGATCCCCAACCCGAAACTCGGACCTCGCGCCAAGACATCAAAGATAGCTTTTACGCCTACTCGTGCGGCTAGCATTTGTTGTCGAATTTCAGCAATACGCTCGATCGTTTTTAGAACCCAATCTGGTCCTAGGACTACCTTTTCACCCACATCTTCCCAACAAAGTGGTGACCTACACTTCCTACCATACATGGCTTCAAAAGGTGCACATCTAATGCTAGCATGGTAACTATTGTTGTGTTTAACTCCACCAGAGGCAAATGATCCTCCCGGCTTCCTCTCCATGATAGAACACATGACCTTAGCATATCCTCTAAAGTCCGAATTATGCGCTCGGATTGACCATCTGTTTGAGGGTGAAAAGCATTGCTAAGTATCACTTCAGTCCCAAAGGCATCCCTGCAAGCTCTCCCGTAACTTGGAAACAAATTTAGCATCTCTATCCGAAACAATGGTTTTGGCACCCCATGAAGTCTCACAACTTCACGCAAATAGATTGGAGCTAAGTCACTTCTTTCGAATTGGTAGAACGGTAAGGAATAATATGAGCTACCTTACTCAAGCGATCTACAACAACCCAAATAGCATCCTTCCCTTTAGGAGTGCGTGGTAAACCAACCACAAAATCCATAGTGATATCCTCCCATGGCCACCCGGGAACCTCTAGTGGTTGCAGTTTTCGGTGGGCCGATTCTCGGCTTTAACCGGTTGGCATACCCCACATGATGCCACATACTACGCCACATCCACTTTCATCCTCTTCCACCAATAGCTTTTCTTCAAGTCTTGATACATCTTATTCTCACCAGGGTGCACGGTGTATCGGTACGATGTGCCTCTCGAAGAATTTCATCCTTGACTTGAGCCTTCTGTGGCACACAAAGGCGTCCACAAAATCGAATGGCACCTGAAACATCCATGCTGAAATTCCCAACTTTTCCTTCAATAATGCGCTTCTTCACATCTTGCAATAACCGGTCATGTTGTTGTGCCTCCAACACTCGCCTTGGTAAGGCAGACTCTAGGATAACCCTTGTTTCGGTTTCTGCAACTCCCATATAACAGTATGATATATCCATCCGCTCAAATTCAGCTATCAAATAATTCAATGTAGCAGGGCTAGCCTTACGACTCAAAGCATCAGCCACAACATTGGCTTTACCAGGGGTGTACTGGATGGTAAGATCATAATCTTTGATTAGTTCTAGCCATCTCCTTTGTCTCAGATTCAAATCCTTTTGAGTGAAAATGTACTTCAAACTCTTATGGTCAGTGAAAATATCACAAGGCTCACCATAAAGGTAATGTCTCCATATCTTCAAGGCAAACACAACTGCAGCAAGTTCTAGGTCATGAGTAGGATAATTCTGTTCATGTGTTCTCAACTGCCTTGATGCATAGGCTATAACCTTCCCATCCTCGCATAAGGACACACCCAAGGCCTACTCGTGAAGCATCGGGAATACAAAGTGAATCGCTTGCCGGGTTCAGGTAGGGTGAGAACGGGAGTCGTAACCAACTTCTCCTTCAATACTTGGAAACTACGCTCACACTCACTAGTCCATTCAAACTTTGCATTCTTATGGGTGAGCATAGATAAAGGTTTAGCAATTATAGAGAAATCCTTCACAAATCTTCGATAATAACCAGCCATTCCTAAGAAACTTCTCACCTCTTTGACACTAGATGGTCTCTCCCGGTCTACTACATCGAAACCTTCTTTGGGATCAACCGAGATACCTTTCTCATTAATGACATGCCCTAGGAAACCAACTTCCGATAGCCGAACTCACACTTCTTCAACTTGGCATAAAACTTGTTATCTCTCAAGGTTTGAAGAACCATCCTTATATGTTGCTCATGTTCTTCATTTGACTTAGAGAAGATGAGTATGTCATCAATGAATACCACCACAAATTGATCAAATTTGCATAGCATGTTATTCATTGTTTCCATAAAGTAAGGAGGTGCATTTGTCAATCCAAAAGACATAACTCTAAATTCATAGTGGCCATACATGGTCGCAAATGCCGTCTTCTCAATATCTTCCTCTCTTACCGAATTTGATTGTACCCCGATTTGTAGATCAATCTTGGAAAATACCTTAGCACCTTGTAGCCGATCAAACAACTCATCAATGCGTGGCAATGGGTACTTGTTCTTGATAGTCACCGCATTCAAGCCCCGATAATCCACGCACATGCGCCAACTCCCATCCTTCTTCTTAGTGAAAAGAACAGAGCTCTCCAAGGAGACACACTACGACGAATCAACTTCTTGGACAAAAGATCATCCAATTGCCTCCTCAATTCATCTTGAAAAGGGCGAGACAAACGATATGGCGCTATGGCAACAGGCCTTGTGCCGGTATAAGATCAATTGAAAACTCCACTGCCGCTTGGGCGGCATTCCAGAAGCTCTTACGGAAAAACATCAGGATATTCGAACAATAGGAATTTCTTCAATCACTTTGGATATGGTTGGCTTCTCGGCTAATGTCCAAAGAAATCCGATCTTCCAGTTTCGACGGCCGGGAAATAAGCTTGCCAACACAAATAGAGAATATGAGGGAGCACTTGCTTGGAAGGTTATGGTATGGCCTCGAGGGGGTCTCTAAGGAAACTGTCTTCCAAAAACAAGATATAATGGCCCGATAATGATGTAACCAATCCATGCCAAGGATCACATCAAAATTTGGTAGAGGAATCACCATTAGGTTAGCAACAAAATCATCCCCATCTATGGATATCACACAACCCGGACGGACCACTCGAACTAGATATTAGACCCCCCGGTGAACTCACACGAACAGATTTCGAAATTTCTTGACTAGGCGGTTTGGCCCTTTTTGCAAAATCCAATGAAACAAACGAGAAAGTAGCACCGTAATCAAATAACACTAGAGCTTCATGTGAATCAAGCGTAAAAGTACACGAGACCACATCCGGACGCCCAAGAGAAGTAGGCATGGTGTAAACCTGCAGAAGGATTCATAGCACTAGAACATGCGATGCGTGGTCTTTGGAACAGCCGGAGGTGGTGCCAAGAATCGAAGTGGAGCATAAGGTGCAGTCAAGTGAGGTGGAGCATATGAAGTAGATAGCTCAAGTATGAGCATGTGGAGCAGTGGCTGGGGAGGAGGCCAGTAGTAGCTAGGAGGCATATACTTTGTGGATACTGTTGATAAGAACCTGAAGGAGCAGCCATCATTTGAACTAAACCTCGACCACCACCAAGCGGAAGGAACTGACCCATGAGAGCTAGTTGCGGATAATGGGGAAGAACTGGACTTACGCCACTTGATAATAGAATCGGATTCTTCTTGCAAACAATGGACATGTGTCCATCTCTACCACACGTGCGACACGCTCCGTAAAAAACCACACACCTCGAAGAATGGTGGGACTTCCCACACTTGAAGCAAATTAAACCTGCCCGGCACTGGGCGCATGAATTGAGATCCAGTAGGGCGTGAACTTGAAGATTGTCCCCCGATCGCTTTGGCTTGAATGACTGAGAGTACTGGTTGTGTTGGTTTGACTTGAATTTCTTGAATGGGGGTCGCTGAGAGGACTGCCCACCCTCCTGATGGGCCCTCTTTTGGTTTGTGCCTCTTCCACTCTCATTACCATAATGATTTTGCTGGAGTGTAGTAAGCTGAATTTCGGATTCCATACCCCTAGCTTCCTCCACTGCGGCAAGGTGTGTAGTGGGTGGGTTCCTTCCCATCACTTCTCTATATCGTGCATTAAGCCCTCTGAAAAACTTCCTCGCCTTCTCACGCATCATCGGCCCTGGCAGTACAAAACGAACCATATTGCTGAAGTCCCTCTCATACTCATCCACTGTCTTACTTCCCTGTTGGATATGATTTAATGCATCACTCATCTTATCCCTAAATGATTCTGGATAATACTTGGTTTTAAATTGTTCCAGAAAAACTTCCCAAGTGATAGCACCACGAGAATTAGGCCACGCCTCAGAAACACCACCCCACCAGATATCAGCCAGGCCTATCAACTGGTGTGGCACAAAAGAAAACTTTCTCCTCCGAGTCAACCTGCAACCATTCATGACTTTCTCCACCTTGCGGAGCCAGTCTGCCGCATCAGTTGGTGTCCCTGACCCATCAAATTTCTCAACTTGCATAGACGTCCACTTGGTGAAAGTCATCTTCTTAACAACAGGAACAATAGGAACATCACCACCACCACCACCACCAGGAGCAATAGCAATTGACTCTGCTATAGCCCCCTCGTTTACTTCATTTTCATCAATAACAGGTTCATGGACTTCTTGGTCATTGCGACCACGACCTCTACCACCACCACGACCTCTACCACGACCGCGACCTCTACCACGACCGCGATTAGCTACACGAGCACTCCTCCTTGGCGGCATAGCTATAATCCACCAAAATAAGGACACAATTATTATCAACATATTATCATATCTACATAAGAGATACAAGGAAAAAAATAAACAAAAACATAAATGCAATGCAACCCATGCAGCCCATCCTATAGTGAGTGTGTCAATTTTAGTATATGTCAAGTTTTAAGGATTCTACAAACCTAAGCTGAATACCAAATGTAACGCCCCAGCTAGGCAAAACACCTGGGGGCTACCACTCCACACCTAGTTTCTACTAAACAAAGAATTATTAAAAATTTCGGCAAGCACTTCCACTAAAAACAAGACATCCGAGACAAATAATTCACAACTCAAAACAACAGGTTTATCATATAAGATCATAAGCATCACATTATAGCCAACCCAAATAAACTTGAAGAAACAACCCAAGCGCAAACATTATCATTTGCGAATAACCAAAACAGACATATAGCTAAGATATTACGGGTGCCAAACTTGGTTTTAAACAAATGAAGTATAGGTATGCTAATTGCTCGTGCTCAAGAAGAAGCTACTCCCCATTATTCCCATGCATGTCACGATCATTCGGTACCTAATAACCAAATAAAACAAGGGTGAGTAAAATACTCAGCAAGCACAATTAGAACCAAAATAACGAATGCCATGTAGAAATCCATGAGAAATAAATGGAACACCGATTAAATAGTAGTTTCCGTCAAACGGACAGCACTTGAATTCTCCTTAGCATTTACCGCAGAAAGCCGAGTAAGTGGGGCCAAGACTTACTCACGGGAACTTGAATACAAGAACCAAATTGCACCTCCGGATAAACCGGCACTTGAATTGAATGTAAATGAAAACTTGAAACTTGAATCTCATGAACTGGAAACTTGAACGTGAACCGAAATATATCACTTGAATATTGAGAGCAATAAAACTTCGAACAATAGGCGTAAAGCCCAAACAATGTTCATCATGCACTTGCCTTAGCGATGCAACGAGCTCGTTGAAAAACAACTTAGGACCTGCCTACCGACTCGCCAAAGACACATAGCAATGGTTTGCACATACTCAAAAACAGCCCAAAATTCTACTAATCCAAAGGTGACGCAAACAATTATTTTGTTTATCACAACATCTATCTTGCACGATATGCAGGGGTAAGCTCGAAGTTGCAAAAACACTAGCAAATGTTTCCTGTTCCTCTAAACTCCAAACAAAATTAATTGCTTGCCTTATCGAGAAAAAGTACTCACTAAAATGACTAAAAAAATAGATCTCGAGGCTCTCTGTTTCAAAAACGCACAAGGACATATAGACTCCCAACTATGCCCGAACTGTCCAAACCCCCCGACCAAACCTATCCATCTGTTAGTTATGACCTACGACGAGAGATAATTCAAAGCAAATGTCCCAGTCTATTGGAAATCCAAGATCACAAGAGCACAGACTGACACCTTCTTGGATCGGACCCCCAAATAAATTGAGTCCCTTAATCTAACCTTTTCTATAGGAACGACTAGCACCCATATCATGTGCTATTTAGGAATAAAATATTCTACCTCCCATCCACTAGGAAACTTGATTTTACGTAAGACAACAATCTCTAGGCCAATTGAATTAATACATCTTGAATCGAATTGGTACGGATTAGGAGCAAGCGCCAGCCATGACCCTTTCCCCGAGCCGCTTCCACGATACGTTGCCCTTGGGCGTGAGCACCGGCGGACCTGCGGCAGCACCACCGGTCCAAGAACCGAGGCGCCACGAAGCGGGGACAGCAATAAAATGGCATGGGTACGATCGAGGAAAAAAACAGCAGAACTAATACGCCTTGCCAAAGAACTAGCGGTAGGAACATGGTGATGCCGTACACACCTGAACTCCAAAGGGGGCTAAGCTTCGTGCCTGGGATAGCACCACCGCAGCATGCGTGAGCAACAAAGAAATGCGCCAAAGATGGAGTAGTCAAGGAGGGAGCGGCAGATGGGAACAGAGGCAACCACGAGAGGGAAAGATAAGATAAGGAAGGGGCGGCGGCGCTGGAAGCGGCCGGAAGATGAAAGAACTCTCTTTTTTTTTTTTCCATTGAACGGGAGTAAAAAGGATTACCCTAAGTCACATCCAACGGTCCATATTTAATGGCTCTACTAAAACTCATCCGATCTCCAAATGAAACAAGTTAGTAGTCAAACAAATTCGTTTTTTTGACGAGATCTACGCAACCACGGTCTCCGATCTTCCATACGACTTATGATTCAAAAAGTCAAATTTTCATCCTATCCATAGTCCACCCTGGTCAACAAGAATATTATTTTATTTTATTTGTATTTTTAAATCAGGGTGTTACTGAGTCCTTTGTGGCACCTCATGAATCTAACGAGCTACTTTGATGGTGCTAGTGGGTGATTATGCTCCAAATGGACTCTAGAAACTTCACACTTTCCTCGATTCTATATTGAGACGCATCACTACTTTGCAATCTGTATGCTCTAGCACATTGCTTCTCCTCTTCCTACTTGGTGCATCATTGCAAACTTGTTTTTCCGCGACGACGATTGCATAAAAAAGACAAACGGCTAGTCTGTCCCTGTAATTCTCGATGTATACAAATGAATCTTTCTTTCTTGCAAAACCCATCTTCCTTGCATAAACCTTGATGAAATGGAATGCTTCCTCTATTGATTTGAATGTCATCTTTGTCTTGTGGCTCTTTTTGCATTGTCTATTTCATTGATAGATGGGTAATTTTCTTCATTGAACATATTGTCCATCTCTTGCTCTTCATTTGTTCGTGCGGGTAGTTCATATAAATCTTCTTTATCCGAATATCCTCATCTTCCCGCATTTTGAAATCAGATTTTTTTTTTTGTAAATATATCAATAATTTTAAGTTATATATGTGTGTGATAAAGTATCTTGAGTCAACAACTAATACATTCAATTAATAATTTATTTTTGCTTCAATGTATCATTGTTGCAAGTTGTGCGCTAAGTTTTTCAACATAACTTATTTATTGCAAAGTAACTTATATTACTATTTTTCTTATATTGATATATATATATAAAGCGCTCAAAGTTTCATGTGGTTAATTGACTTACGTTTGCTTCATTGTGTCCTCGATCCTTGTTCTCGTTGTTTCTATTCGAGCTTCTTCTTCTATACTTCTAGCATCTTCTTCAACTTCGAGCGTCTGCATAATTACATTTGCCATGAATTAATCACATACATCATTTTCCATTTGCTTTTTGTTTAACTATAGAACATCTTGCATTGTAAATACATATTGTGCACTAACCACATTTAGATCAAACAACCTGTTGTCCCCTGTTTGATTCTTTGTTCAATCTTAGCTCATGAGCTATCTCAACATTTGTCGGTCACCATTTTGTTCCTCTTCTTCAAACATTTGGTGCATGATTATATTAGTCAAGAATTAGTATCTTACATAATACAAGCTAATGTAATGTATATGGATCACTCAACATGCATGCACATGTATTAACTGTATACACTTAAGTTAACTAATTAAGTATAACTTTTATTGTTGTTTCTCCATACATAGCTTATAGACAGTAAATTAAACATAATTACTATTACATTTCTCGACTTGTTTTTTGCAAGATATTTGGTTTGTAATCCTTAGATTTTAGATCATATTGAAAAAAAGTTAGTTCGATAAGCATAAAAGTAAACCGTCCCGATGTTATGAATTCTTGTTTACCTTATTCAAATCAATTTCTTCAATTCTGAAATCAGTTCTGTTTGTTGAATTCTCCAATGTCCTTGGGCTTGTATCAACAATACCATAGTGATTTTGTATCTTTGTCTTTGTATTTCCACTACTATTCTTGCTATGAAGTAGTGATGCCTCCAATTCTTCAAGCCTTGATTCGACTCTTTTTTCGCCTTTGTACTTTCTTGTTAATAACTCCCTACAATGCAAAGTATATAAGTACTTTTGTTAATAAACTTTATCAAATTGCTATATAACACATGCATATTATGTAATTGCGTAATTAATTATGCGACAATTTTTCAATTCATTTAACCGACATGTGTATAAGTACTTAAGCATAATATAATTTTGTTTATCATTTATTAACTTGTGCAACAGAGCAATATGTTTTTATATGAGTGACACAAGCAATATAACTAAACCGACAATAAATATTACTTACATTTAGAAGTTCTTTTAGTGCTTTTTTATGGCTGTATATTCTTCCTTGAGCGTAATTCGTCAATTGTTGTTGAACCATTTAACGGATGCCGAACATGTGGTGAAAACCCTGCGGTGTTGGAAATGGATATAATGCTTCACATTTTTAACGATTTCGTTTCGTTTATTTGTTTATCTACAAAAGAACTGCAGATGAATGATAAAGCTTTAACAAATTTCCAATTATATCGATACTTATACAAAGCAAAGTTAGAGGAACCAAAGTTTTAGATTCATCAAGTATCGATTACTTGATTTGATTAGAAATAACGAAACTCACCTATCGTATGCATTTTACGTTGGCTTTTCTCTTTCTCGACTTATCCTCTTTCTAATTATTCCTTCTTGCAGATCTATTTTACGATTCAGCGCCGCGCGCTAAAGTTCCGCCGCCATGTAGCTCGCGCCTCCCGTTTTGCGTCCACTACCTTGTACCCTCTATTTTGTTTCTTTTTTTTTTATATTTATGGCATCTTTACTAATTTAAGAATGGTTATTTTTTCTTCTTTTTGGGCCGTTTTATTCCTGTTAGTAGAGCCCATTTATATTATATGTAAGTCTCGTCGAAGTTAAGTTATATAATATAAGTTATATTTATATGTACTCATCTAAATATAGGTATAACTTATATTATATAATTTATGTAACATAACTGAAGAAACAAAGTAAAATATGTGTGTGACATAAGCGTACAAATTTTGGTTTATAATTTATAGAACAACAATAACTTGACTAAGTACGACATGTATTGTCTTATATATATCTATAAGTTATATTTTATAAATTGCATTCTATAACTTATAGATCATAACAAAAAAAAAAAAAAAGTAGGAGATGTACTATCTAAGATATAACTTATATGTTATAACATATAAAACATACCAACAGGACCAAATTACGACACGTGCTATCTAACTTATATACGTGAAACTTATATAATCGTAAGTTATTTAAAATAATGAGAAAAGACCTAAACTGGAACACGTATGGTATAACATATATTTATAACTTATAGCTTATAATTTAGAGAACATAACAATAAGGTCAATCGACAAAGATGTCTGTCTAACTTATACTTTGACGTTATAATATATAAGTTAGCCTATTGTTTATAAGTTATAATTTTAACTTATAATATATAAGTTAGGGTATTATTTATAACTTCTTTGTCTTATATATAACTCATATCTTGTTTATATCTCGCATAACTTATTATTTATAACTTATCTAAGATAAAGAATATGTCAAAAACACGTATTGTCTTGGCTAACATATATACATAAATTATATAATATTACAATAACACCAACCTAGAACATGTACTGTCTACCATATATGTATAACCTATAGAACATAAAACAAAAACCATATAACGTAAAAACCATATATCTTCCCGAATGCCCTCCTCTCAATTTCCTCCCTCCCCATTTTGGAATAGTTCTCACTTCTCTGCGACTATTTTCCCCCGTGCAGTCCTTTATCTTCTACTTCTATCCTCATTTGTTTCGATATAGTATCTTCATTTCCTTCAAGATGACTGTCTACATATAGATCTCGAGTTTCCGGCTCCTCGACACGGATGTTCGCGACTGGCGTTACGTGACCCGGTAACCTTTTGAGAACTTTCTACTATTTTTAGTTTTGCCTTTTTTCTTCTTATACACTGCTATTATTATATATGTTTCGCATTTTCTTAACCTCGACGTGTTCCTTATTCCCATCGTTTTATTTGTGCGGATGTCTTTGCGAGTAGATATATGGCGAAAACTATATCACATCTACCATATTCTACTATTTAGTTACAATTGGTACATGTAGCTAAAAGCTTGTAATGTGAATTTCCTGGAACGTTTACTTTGGTGGCTTCTAGTTATTTCATTTTACATGTTAATTTGGGAACTGTAAGCTCTTTTTTCTACGGATTCTCGCTGTATTGACCTAAGTTATAGACATTTAATAGTTTTTCGGAAATTCTCTTCGCTATGTAATTATTCTAATTTCATTATTATCTATGATATGCTATATATATCTACTCATCAATTTGGTCATCTTTAAACTCTTGTATCTGCAAGTAGTAGTTCCATTCTCATCTTAACTTTTTGTGTATTAATTTACATTTTGTTATATCCATTTTGTTATATGTTTACTACATTGGAAGCTATTTGTTTCTTTACTCTACTTTAATATAACAAAAAATTAATAAGATGTTTTTATGGTTAATGGTCATTTTTGTTTTGAACAACTTTTTTCAGGTCTGTTATCTTTATTCACGAAAATAGTGGTTCACAATAACGTTTGTCTTCTTTATACTTGCCACAAAGTTATATGCTAACGAGTCTATATGTATTCTTTTTTTTTCCAGCTTTCATGCTAATTGATAATATGGATACATCAAAGGCTAATAAACGCGTGCACTTTAGTAAGGATCTAGATGGATCACATGACCTCAAAAAGTCTAAAGTGAGTTTTTGTAATAATTGAGTGTCTGTTTTGATAATTTTGGTCATACTTTTCTTTTGTTATATTACCAGTTCTATACACCTTTGTAACCTATCTATTTGTTCTTGAAAATCGTAGTTGTTGTACTTTTTTGTTTCATTGTTATATAGTATAAGTTATATAGTATAAATAGAAGAATCTCTTTTTTTTTATTATGCTTAGTAAATTAAACCATATAAATTATGTGTAATACTTTTTCATTATAAGTGAATGTCCTGTATTTTTTGCTTCTCTTTATAGCTTCTACATCCGTGTTAATAATCAGCAAATTTTGTCGTATATTTTTTTTTTAAATGACTTTTTCTACTGATTGACCATCCTTACAATTCAATTGAAATATTTCTTGGTGTCATGTCAAACTTATCCAATGATCGGAAGATAGTTCTACAAGATCTAGGATTCTCTGCTCTGCTAAACTTGAATTCGCTCGCCTTCCATCAAATCTTTTGTTTTGGTGATTGAGAATTTTGATACAACTACAAGAAGTTTGAATCTTCCAAATGGTTTCAAATTTGAAATCAATGCAAAAGTTGTTCAGAAGATACTTTCCATTCCAAATGGAGGAGTGCCAATTAGAAAGTTTGCAACTCTAGAATCATACAAGATTATCAAAGATCGATACCTTCCGGAGGTTTGACACCAAATGTTCTAGAGCTTTGCGGTCGGTTATCGATGATTTATCGATTTCAATTTTGCAAGGATATTTATGTTATTAGCACTGTCCTCATTCTTGTGCCCTAATACAAGAGGAGTATGCAAGGTACTAGATACTATCCTGCTTTGATAGACATCTCTGCCGTCCCAAAGTATAATTGGTGTGCCTTTGTGTTGGATTGGCTTGTCTTATATCCGCATAAGTTCAAGTCTAATCAAACAACTTCTCATTCAAATGTTATTGGTGGTTCTTTGTCACTTGCTCGTGGTATGAATATAATTATTTCAATAATTCATTTACTGATTTCTTGTTCTTTATCTCATACCTTCTTATATGATATTTCCTCTTTTCATTTGTAGATAATCTACCTTGAATTTCTAAGCACTACTGCATTTGATTTGGATTTGAGATATCCTCGTCTTCAAAACCGTCGGGACCTTTCGTTATGAATGCTCTTGCTTTAATGGACATGAAATGTGTATCATCCTGTACTTTTGGGAAACTACAAGTATGTCCCTCAACACATTGAATTTGTTTGTTTTATATATATTTTTTTAGTTTCCGTATTATTATGTATGCAATTATCTTTTGATTGATTACATATAAATGTTCTCCTAATTGTAGTTGAAACATGTATGCCGCATAACCGTTCGGTGATTGCTTCTCATTTGAAGACTGCTCTCTGA
The DNA here is from genome assembly GCA_015847255.1 of Hyparrhenia diplandra. NCBI lineage: Eukaryota > Viridiplantae > Streptophyta > Magnoliopsida > Poales > Poaceae > Hyparrhenia > Hyparrhenia diplandra. The sequence goes on from JADLZK010008886.1 coordinate 255,997, forward strand.
AAGTGTAGTTGAGCAAATTTAGAGTATTGTTACTTCTAATACATCTACCTATTATCAAGATGATGTAAGTAATTTTCGAAATATATGTACTTTTTACATATTATAGTTATTATTACGTACATTTTATTTTTTCTTGTTTAATAACCTTTTCATCACACTTCTCGTATTTTTTTTTCTTTTTTTTTGGTAGGTGATGTTATCATTAAATGAACTTCTCTCAAAACTGAAAGAATCTATCATTCTGCCCGGCATACCGGTGTCCGTTCATCTCTTGTAAACTTCTTTCGGTGTTTCATCAATCTCAAATGTGCAAAATTATTCACTTACGGTTCCTTGATGAGACCGATTCGATGAAGACAATCCTAGTACAATTAGAGATCGCTGCAAGGTTCCTCATCGGACAATTGTCATGGAGAAAGATTTGCATATGTTATTGAAGTACTTTCCTTCTTTCCAAGTTCCTAATCTAAAACCGAAGTTGATGTTCTTATGAGATTGGAGGAGTCAAGGAAGCTAAGTCTTCAGCTTATTCAGAATATGGAACAAAGTTGCGGCGGTTTGGTGTTCCTTCAATGTTCTATGAACAGATTATTTCACACCTAATTATGTCTTGTTGCTGATTTGAAGAAATATCTCGAATCGACATTACTCATGATCTTGAACTATTATCACTTATTAAGGGTATATATTTTTTGCATCGTCATTTCTTCCGATTCTCATTTTCTCTGTAGATTTTCTAAGTTTGTTTTTTACCAAAATTTTTGACCTCTGCAGATAGCAATTTTTCAAGCGGTTGGTATCTTGTCATGAGGAGCATTATGATACTAGTTTCTTGAATCCATTGCTTGCAACTTATTGTGATCGGGATGCTCAAAATGATCAACCTCGCTTCGGGATCAAGATATGCAAACCACAAGTTTTTATGCAAATCCTCCTCGTGGAATGTATGAACGTTATTATGCTCAAGATTACGTGATGAAGGAGTTTCGGGACCGTTTCGAGGGCAATGTGAACAATGGATCGAAGAGGAACGTTACATTCTTAATGAAGAGAATCAAAAACAGCAATATGAAGCTAACTTTCCCGATAAAGAGCAAATGAGAACCAACCATACAGAGGAAATAACTATGAGGGTTTCCACCCAAGCACTAATTTTCCAAATGTCCAAGTTGTACATCCATTTGATATTGAGTACAAGTTATACTATTTCTTAAAGCGATAACATTAGCAAGAATACAAACAGGTATATTGAAGTTTATTTTTTTTCTTGCTGTTTGCTTGTTATATTGCTAATTGTAACCATTAAGTCTATTTTATCTTATTACAAAGTGCATGAGTTACATTCTCCATTTTTAACAACCAATGTTTTTCGTTTCATTCGTTATTGTTTTGTTTTCTAACTTTCTAAATATATTTTATAAATAGATATGTGATAGTATACATTTTTTTTTTTCTCTCAACTTAATCTTATTTTCTATTATCAGTTTTCAAACAATTATTCGAGCTCTTTGTTTCTTTCTTTATTTCTATTTTAGTACCATTCTTCTTCAAATTGGAGACTCTTGGGTAGACCAGTACAAGCTGTCATTATCTATGATGAGAGGAGGATGGATGCACTTTCAAGTAATGGATTCATTCTGTGAAATGCTTGAATCAACCAAAGCCTTGTTTCGCATGTACAAGGTCATATTTATCAACAATATTTGAAACACAATAGTATGGTATGTAAGACATTTCGACTTTTGTTTCTTTTTTTTTTTTTCAAAAAATATCATATTAAGTATTTCTATATCAAAAAAGAGAAAAAATAAACATTATTTCTTTGTTTTAGGATGTGCTAATGACACAAAATGTTGATGTTAATACTTTCAAGTTCAATTTTCTCGAAGCTGTTGGCTTCAAGATTGACAATGCAACAATTGTAAGTACTTCATTTTTCTTATGCATTTATATTTTTCGTATGTATTCATTTTTTTCCTACTAAGAACTTATCATTTCTCTCACTTATATTTCTTATGCAAAGTCACTTTCATCTTATTTTGTGTCATTTGTTTTTAAGACTTACAAGTATTATGTGTAATTCTAGATTGTTATGATAAATAAACAAATGTTCTCATCCTTTTATGTTATCGTTGACAATAATTATTTTCTTGCCCGAGTTCATATGCCGTGTTTCATTGACAAACAATGGACACTAATTGTAGTGAACTTTCTTGAGAATCGTTTCCTTGTCCTTGAACCATGTCCATCTACAACAGCAAAGCGCAGACAAAAGTGGACACTATTATAGAAAATTTTAAGAGATTTTTCCTTGTGAACTATCCAAAATCAAACCATGTTATCTTTCAGTTCAGGAAGGATTATATTCATGTTCCCAAGTATAAATTGAGGTAATTCATTACATCATTTTCAGAATTTTATTTCACTATATAATTTCCAAATTTCTTAAAGCAATTCACCATTTCTATATCTATGCGGCAATGATTCGGTATTTTTGTTGTACATTTCATGCAAAGCTTTGATGGATATACCGTTTGCAAAGCATTGTCGGATGTAAGATGTTTATCACTGTTAAATATGAATTTTCCATTACATGTTCATATTTATTAGTACCTTTCAATATTATACCTTTTCAATTGGTCATTTGTAAGACAATTTTACACTATGTTTCTTAGCATCAGTTGATCGGTTGTAATTTTATTCACATTTATATGACATCTCCTTTTCATTTCACTACTGACTTGACATATTGCCTCTACGAGTTAAATTCTTATTCGGTGGCTTACAGTGCTTTTAAACAAAGCAAATTCTCGGCTTCTTCGTGATTTCTATACAACAAATGTAAGAATTTTTTGAAATTACTATTTTGTTATCATTAATGCATCCTTCATTTACCTTCTAACCATCTCGGTTTACCATAAATTTATCTGCGGGGAAGACAGTTTCAACAACTTCATATAACATGTTCATTATTGAATATTCATTTCTACATGAATGAAGTCCAAGCTCTCTGCATCAATGAAGACTTTGAACATTAGCATTCTTCCTTTAACATATTGCGAAAATATATATTTTTAGTTCTTTTCTTGGATCAAAGAGGTCTTTATCGTCCTATATATTTGTAGCTTTTATTATTTGTTTGTGTATTTGGAGGCTCTATTCTTTTAATGAGCATGAATCATACTTCCAATCTTGGTTTATTCTCTATTGGTTGTTTTTTCAATCTTGGCGCTACGTATATTATTATAACTTTTTACGTATATGTTCTCGTTGCATACACATATATTTTAAATCGTAATGTACAACTCTGTATATATAAGTTACAATCTATAAGTTATTCACTATAACTAATAATATTAGGAATACTATATAACTTTTACGTTAAACTTACGAGTGTAGTATATATACCTATAACTTTTTTTTGCGTAAGTTATACTATATAACATTTGCTACTTTATATGTGTACATCTCACATAATAATTATATAACTAGTTTCAATCAATAAACGAAGGATAATATTTATATTATCATAATTTGGATTTGTACAAACAGATTTTCTTCACTATGTATATAGTTATAACTTATAGATTTAACTTTTCATTAGATGCATACTTATTTTTTAACATATATCTCATAATTAATATTACATTTCTTCAAACCGGCCTCATAATCAACATTCTTATAACTTTTACGTATATTCTTTTGATAACATACACATGTATTTTTAAGTTTTACTGTAAAGATTAAAATTTATAACTTACAATTCATTAGTTATTTATTACAAGTGTAACATGTGGACTTACATTATATATTAAATCGTTTAAATTAAAATATATAACTCATATTTATTAGATATGTTCATATAACTTTTATGTACATGTAATGACTACATCTCTGATAATAAATATATATATAATTACTAATAGTTCCTATACCATGACAAGACAACCGTCTTCAATTCCTGTACATATAACTATTATACGACCACGTCCCTTCAAGGGTTGGCAGTTCCACGTTAAAAAACATAAATAGGAAACCGCTGCCATTTTCTTCTTATTTTTAAAACAAAACCGCTTGTTAGAGCGTCATATCTTCCTTCTCTTACGAATTTCTTGCTTTACAAGTACAAACCACTCTTCCCAATCATCCTCTTGTTCTCTTCTCATAGAATATCAAGTCACGAACTATGGCCAACTTTGCTTTGTTGATCCTGGTCCCTTCATTCCACAAGGATTTGTTCTTGAAGATCATTTTGCGAGGCCAGCACGTGGATGAATTGTCGTCACTTCCGATCTTCCTCGGCGCCATGAAGAGTATGGTATCATTCTTGTTCATCCCGCTCCTCATCTGAATGATCTAAATGCCATGATGCAACAAGTTGTGAATTATTTTGAGGAGGAACGAAATGTGAGAATATTGTATAGATGTCTCTCTCCTCTTGGCCTATGTCTGCTGCAATTTGAATCGCCGGTTGTTAGGCAAGGAATGATGCAGACTAAATCCACATCACATTGATGGAGTAGGCAATTTTTCGTTGATGAACATGACAGGGGGAATCAACCTAAGAAATTGCCCATTTGATACAACTTGCCGGGTCATGTTTTTAGCCTTCCCCCTTGACTTTCAATTTAAGGAAACTATTAGTCAGTTTGTTTCTAGCTTCGGTACTGTTGTTACTTGGACCGACAATTCTACATGCAAATCTAGTATACTAGTGAGATGCAAAGTATTAGGTTGTAGCAGAATTCCTCGAAGTCTAGTGATTAGTCAGACTAGTTCTATAGGTTCAAATGGTTCTTCATGGACAGTTCCTGTATTCATCTTTGGCAGTCAGTTCAATGATGCTTATCCTGGAGATGAAGATCAGATTCCACCTAATGCTAATCCTCATCCATTGAATGCGGTGATATGTTTGTTCGTGATCATGTTAATGAGAACTTACAATTTGACAATTGGGACGAAAATCATATTCAGCAGCCAGAACATTGATGAAGGTTGGCAAATGCCTCCACAACCTTCGCGTGAATGATGGCTGGGGGTCCGTTTATCCAACAAGAGGGAGAAGTAGTTCCCACAGAATGAGTTTCATGTTGTCAATAACTTAGCGCAGTCGCTATTGCTTTGCAATAGCAAATGGCTTGATGCAACACCCTCGATCAACCTCAAAGATAGCTATTACGTTAGTAGTGAGGAATTAGACTTTTATAGAGGCGATGGTCCCCCGGTGACACTTGAATTTCCACTACCATCACATAATTCAAATATAATTTCGGGAGACTGAGAACTTTGCTTTGTTCTAGATATGGTACTTTATTAGTTTTGTCGGTGATTTCGATATTAGAGACCTGGCAAGAAGGGTTGGTTTGTATTAGGAATCTGGACCATGTCCATCGGTACAAATGCTACTTGAAGATTTGGCAGAAAGGGTTCAGCTGCTTGAAGCCCAACTACCAATGAAGAATCCTCCGCTTTGCGGTAACACCCAACATTTTCGACAACGTTGATGATGATGGCGAGCCTTTATGGTGGTACACCGTCGATAATCCTCTTTGGGCGAACAATCTTTGAAGCTTCAACTTCAACTGGAAAGCCGAGGCCATTCATAAGGCCAAGGCTTGAATTGATTATGAGACACCTTTGCCTTTCTTCAAAGGAAATAAAAGGAAGCTAAGAGACGTATTGAAAAAAATTGATCAACATACTGATTCTATGGACCTTTGCAACAACCAAAAACAAAAGAAACTAAAAGAGTTGTGCGAGTGTAAGATCACATTTATGTTGCATTATTTATAACTAAGGATATTATATTTCAAATATCTATTTTTTGACCAAAATGTTTTGTTTATGTACGAGGTTCGAACTACACATTGTACATTTCAAGATCTTTGCTACAAATGAGATATGACTCTTATAGATGCACATTTATCTACTTGATGCAGCTTTGGCGAAGTAAGTTAAAATTTCTCACAAATCTATTTTTCATTTATATTATTATTACAAATCCTATGCTTATAATATATATTTTGTATAATCTGCCTTAATATTGAATTTGTTAGATGCGGTAGTAGTGCATGTAAAAATTACATGGTTCAATAAAAAGTCGATGTATTAAGACTTAGCATTTTAATCAATGTCCCATCTTATTGTGCATTTAATATTAATATTTAGTATAGATTTTATTTATAAGAAATTCCTACATGTTTTTTTTTTTGTTTCTATAACTTATATCGTGACAAATTATACGAGTACATCTATGACAATTTATATAACTTGTATAAATTGTTTACAAGAATTTATATGACTACATCTGTCTAACTTATATGTATAACTTATATCTCTGTCAAGCGAAGAATCTTACTCAATGATGACATATATATTTGTAATTTTTTTCAAAATTTTGATTTGAATTTTATTCCCCCTGGTATAGATTGGTGTCCCAGGTTCGACAATGAACATGTTGCTCTTTGCAAATATTACTTAAAGTTGAGAATGTATGACATACTACATCTTTATCCTTGTTTTTATTTACAATTTAATATTTTATGAATAAATTTTAATGTCATATTTGTTTGTTTTTCTTAATAGATACATGTTGAAGCTTGTAATCTTGAAGAACATATCCTTGCGATGTGGCGGATCCGTTGAATCTTGATGAAAAATAAGGATTGCAAGAATGAAATATTTTATTTACATCTTGTTGTGTGGTTCTAGTTATTTTCATTTTATACTTTCTTAATGTTGTTTGATGTAATAAGTTTACTATGGTAGTGAAGATACTCTTCATATTGTTTAAGTTATTGTAATGAACAGTAGTATGTGGATGATTACTTGTTAACATTATTTACTTGTACAAGTTTAATTGATGTTTCATAAGCTATTTACATGTCGGAGTGAATTTATTCAAGTAAGTCACTAGTTTAACTTAAATTTACAAGTTACATAAGCTGCGGCTGTGTACCGAAATAGCCTCGAGACATTTCGCTTTTGCACTTCTACGTATGTGCCTTTCCTCTTCTTGTATAACCTTGTAACACGGGCGGATAGCAATTTTCTTCTGTGCTCTCTCTAGATTCTCAAAATAGAGCCTTGTACGTCTCGCCTCTACGATCCTCACGGCTCTTCTTCGTCTCCACCCTCTCGGAAATTCTTCTCTGTTTTGGGATTCGATTCGAGATTACGAGTAGCCGTCCTTTGGTATCTCACCAAGGTATATCTCTTTTTGATCTCCGGTTTCTAGATTTTGTTCGGGAGGATGTAGATTTCATTTTTCCGCATTTCGCTGCTCCAAAACTTCAGCGCATCATCTACATATATTTTCATTTAGTTTGTATTTCAACGCTCTCTATTTGCTTGTATTATGTTCTAGATCGCACTTCATTTAGTTCTTTTCATGGTATCCCCCGATCCTGTCTATTTGCTTGTATCATGTTATAGATCTCCATTATCCTCTGTCCGTAGAGCTCTTTTTTTTTCGCATGTGTCAATAGTTACTTCATAGATTTGTATTTTATAATAACGATGCTCCGCATTTTGTCTATAATGATTTTATACTTAGTTTGGATTTGATGTATTAAGCGTATTTCAATAATAGGACTTTGTCTAGTTATTTCTATTAACTATTTGTACATCTTTATACAATGAACTATTGTTGAATTACAATATAAGATCAAACAAATCTTTATTGTTTTATACTTGTGTACCTTTTGTTATTTGTTTCCGTATTTGAAGGTTTGTATTCTTTTAATGAGCATGAATGATACTTCCAATCTTGGTTTTCCTCTATTGGTTATTTCCTCTATTGCATACACAAATATTTCAAACTGTAGTATAGAAGTCTGTATATATAATTTAAAATATATATGTTATTGCATATAACTTATAATATTAGCAATAGTATAAAACTTTTACGATATAAGTTACCATGTATTATATATACGTATAACTTTTTTTTGTAAGTAATACTATATAAGACTTGCTACTTTATGATACATGTACAATTTATATAAACTGTTATATATCTATATGCCACATAATAATTATATTACTAGTTTGAATCATTATAAATTTGAGGTTATAGCTTTCCTTATATGTTCAATCATATAACTTTAAATAGAAACTTATAATAGATAAGACTTTCTCATATAACTTTTATCTACAATTTATATGAATAGATCTGTCATAATAAATATTACATTTAATCAAACTGGCCGACTCCCCTATGTATTTTCTTGTAAGTTTTATGTACAAGTTTTCATAAGATAAACATATATTTTTAACTTGTACTATAAAACTTTAAATTTTGAACTTATAGTGTATGACTTTTTTGTATTAGAACTGTGACATTATGGAATATGTCTCAGATTTGGTTGAAATTATACATATTACATTTGAGAATTATTTTACATTATCGTAACAAATACTTCAATTGTAAAAGAACTTAGTCTAATCATATCTCATATTTACGTTTAACTTGCACCTCCAATAGTTTTTGTTCTTTAAAAGTAGTCATTACAACTGTTTCTTTTTGTAACTAATGATTAATTGCTTATTTATTGTAGAATAAAAAATGAAGTCTTCTTGTTACAATCATTTTGGTTCAAAGTATAAGGTAAGATTAATTTTTTGGATCTCAATTTCCTTTTAGTCAAACTATTTTACTTTTGTCAGTATTTCAAAACTTAGATGATTTTAAGTTCATTGTATTTTAAGGTTCAGAGAAACATGTAGAGATTCCTAGTTCATAGATTATGTCTATTTTAAACTGTTTTGTTTTTATTCTGTACTGTTTGTAGTTTTTATTTTGTCCTGCTGTGCTCGTTGTTAGTTGTTCTTGTTACGAGTTAACTTTTGACTACAAATTATAAAATATATAACGCACAAACTTTATGTTCTTCAAATTTAACCCACAAATTTTACTTTTAAATATAAATTTTCTACAACAAACACAAAAATATTCTTCACTTCTTTCTATCATGTTGTTATGTTTAAATTCTTAATTTGACATGAACTATTTTCTTCTTCTTTTTTTCATTATAGGACTTTACAACAAAGTTTTCTTTACCAAAGTTGATATTGGTTGTGAAGAAACTTACATCTCACCGAAGGAACTAGTGCAGAAACTTGGTTTTCACAACGTCTTGGATATATCCTGTTCATATGTTCGAAATCACTTACATTTGTTTTCGGTTAATCACTTTGATGTGCCTACAAGATCTCTCATCTTGCCCGGTGGCTATCAAATTACTCTATCAACTATTCAAGTTCACGAGTTCTTGGTATTTCTTTGGGAGGTTTTTCGATGCCAAGCGTTCATGATCAAACTATGACTAAGAAAATCTCTCAAATGGTCAATTGTCTTTGGAAAGTATCCAACTATAAATGAACTTTCAGAAATGATCGGTGAGAACTTAGAAGATGAAAAGTTCAATGTAATCTTCACTCTATTCATAATCTCATGTTTCTTATGTCCTACGGTAGTATTTCATTTGCAGCCCCGATTACTATGCCATCATTTCCAAACCCGATAAATCTTCTTACAATTGGTGCGGTATTGTTAATGCGACAAGCTAATTGAAGGAATTCAGAAATTTCAGCAATCTCGAGACATCATGTGGTGTATCTCGCACTTGGAGGATGTTTGTTTGCTTTAATGGTAATCATATTGTTATATCGATTCGTTGTTTCAGGTTACTTTTATTGTATTCTTATTTCTTCTATTTTAGTAATTTGATTTTTCCAAATGGCGGGTTATTTATTTTGAGTTCCTTGACATTTCGATATGTCAATTCGAATTCAATACCTCGAATTAAGTTGTGGACAAATGAGCTTATCGGAAAAATATACCCAATATGATGTCATAAATGAAGATTGTCATATGTTTGGAAAGATGCCCGTAAGATTTCCATATTTACTTCTTTCTCTTTTTTGTCTGTTGAAGTATTTGTAATTTTATACAAAGACGGCTCTTTTTTGTCCTGATAACATTGTAAGTTACACATCTAGCTAAAACAAATGAGCTATATTGTCTTATGTTAATTAGAAATTTGTTGGACGTACTTGTTTTGTGTTTTGTTTTCACATAATTTCATTATAATTTCTAGACTGCGTACAACAAATGTGTTCAATGAATATTTTTTTTTCTATTATTTTTTATGCGAGATGAAGGATATTTCATTAACAGTATTTAATACACTTCTTGAATCTTATGAAGGATTCTTTATTGACCCCAAAAATGATCTTTGAGCATGATATGAAAATTACGTACTACCCGGTGAAGAATTTTATAAAGTAATTTTGTTCTTTATATTCATCTCATTTTTATGTTTACACTTAAGTTTACTGATAAATTCTAAGTTATAAATTAAAGTTAACTTTTGTATCTAGTATAACTTATAGTATATAACCTAATCGCCAAAGTTACAATCGATAACTTGTAACATAGAACTAATTTACACAATATAAGTTATTTTATATATAAGTTATCTTTGTAAGGTATATGAATTGTAGAAAGACGTAACTTATGTAGGCATCATAAGTTACCTGCTAGATGTACAAATTATAAGTTATATGTTATATATAATAAGTTATAACGTAATTTATGTAACCGATTGTAAGTTATTTCCTACATGTAAAAGTTATAAATTCTAAGTTATATACGTCATATAAGACTTTTGTATCCAGTGTTACACGACATAAGTTAATTTAGATATAAGTTATTACGCAAGTTATAAGTTATGAGTTGTACATCGACCTTGTAGATATCAGAATCATAAGTTATATGTTACCTGCTGAAATCATTAAAAGAACCGTCATAATTCCTAACAGCACATATGCATATTCATTTTTTTTTCCTTAAAGGTTCGAGCACGGCTTCAATTGAACCATCATCGGATGTGGCAGAATTTTGTTAACATGACTAGGTCAACTCTTAATGATCAATTGGTGAAAACGGCCGAAATCATTAAAAGAACCAAGGATAACTCGTCTTCATTGTTCTCGGCTTCTTTTGATTCTCAATGCAAGATAAAATCTGCGGTTTCAAAGAGAACATTAGAGGAAAAAAAGTGCAATTGTCAAGAATTTTGGATACTCTATGCCTTGAAGAATTTCAGATATCGAGAGAATGTTTCTACCTGCCGACAACCTTTCAAATATCCGGCTAGCTAGTTTGTCTCCAATTAGGCAACGGAAATCAATTTGTTTGATGATTTCCCCGGATCTAGTTCGAGAAAGAGTTGAGTTTTCCAACTGCTTTGAAGCAATCTGATGTTCCAGATACTTCTTACGCTCAAAATATTTCAGAATTTACTCGGTCCATTGTTTATTCGGAAGATACATGTGCGAGCCCGAAGTTTTTATCGAAGAGAGAGAAAAATCATTGATTATAGTCTTCATATTCCACCTGTTGATGTTAATAGAATTGCATCAAAGAAAAGACCAGTATGTGGAAAGAAACCTGTATCTCATACATCTCAATCTAATCTTCAGAAAAAAGGGCAAAATGTGATCCTTTAAATAATATTAAGGATCGGGATATTGGTAAACTGAGAAGCTTCTTCACATGAACTGAACAAGAATTTATTTGGTGAGTAATATAAAGTATCTAGATAGAACAAAAAAAATACATATTCATTATGTTCCTTGTAGATTTTTTCAAATATTAAGTAAGTTCTTATTATAATTATGTTTCTATTGAAATCCGGACACATTATGTAAAATAATTTTAGCTACAACTTCTTACCTTTTTTATTATATTGCATTTATATTTTTGTGATGTGAAAATTACTTCTCACTAATAATATATTTGAATCATTATTCAGAAACATTGAGTGCAAAAGATAGTACGAGAGAAGAATACTGCTGATATTGATCGTCCATTTTCTTCTTGAACATTGATCTTTGGAAAGAAAAGTCCGAAATCGATACATTCAATTCTAGCAAACATGACCCGACTCTTTTGGACCTGGTTCATCCGCTAGAACTTCTCGATATAATAAAGAGTTCAAACTTAGCAAAGAATAACCATCTTCGTGAGTTATTTAAACTAATCCTAGTTATTTGTTTCATTTTTTCTATTGTCGGTTATCTTTTCCTTTTTTTCAACATTGTCTTGCATATATAATTTTATGATATTTTATTTATTTTTTTAATTTTCATTTGTTATTCAAGATGGTACTTGGTGGATCGATGTCATGAACTCGATAATTCAAGATCAATTTGTTCCGTAAAGCGCTTCAACTTTGAGAAAGACAAAGGTTTTTGGTAAGTCCTTCCAAATATATATACCTCTCAAGTTGAATTCATTTGCATCTCCATAATTTTGAAATAATTTATTAATATAAATTTGACATCTTTTTGTTGAACTATTATATCATATTTATAAGTTTTGTAATGCTAATTTTGTTTTCATGCCTAATTTTTTTTTTATTATTGTCTAGAAACTAGAAATGCACATGCTACATCAAACACAATCACTCCTGAACACACTATTCATTTCGACAAGCTTTTCATCGTATCAAAAAAGAATCTTTTCAAAGTGAGTGATGCAAACTTGTTATATTTGCTTTCTTTTTTTTTTTTTTTTGGAATCTCATTGTATCTTTGGCTTATTATATTGCGGATAACACCGGTACATGTAATGGAACGAATACAACGCAAGCTGATATTATTCCTCCGGTAACCATTAACCCCGCTTTTAAATACAAGGCAATGCGATATTACTCCTCCATCTCATTTAAATAAAGGAAAGGATAAACTTGTCGGTGAGTAATTACTCTAGTATTCTGTATTTCTTGTTAATAAGTCATATACATACTTTCAACTATGTTATAGTTTTTAAATTTGTTCCTTTGTTCTACTGTCTCTCTAACACTATTTTCAATTGAACTCAGGAAATAGTAGCAAATATACTCAAGTTATTGACTCGATTCTAATTTAAATTATTTCAACGATTCTTTTTGGGATGAAGAAATTGTAAGTCGGTTAGATGAGGCTGCTTGTAATTATCAGAATTCAAGATCCAAGCCATCCTTTGCATTCCAATCTAAAACTGCAGAAACATCTTCAATCCCAACTCAATCTTTGGTTTGAAGCATAACTTCTACTCTATTCTTTGTTGAGAAAGCTGTCCATCAATTCATTGTATCTAATATTCTGGCAAAGCACCAGCAAAGGAGGTTACAACTTTAACAATTTTTTTTTTTCATTTTCATAACATTATATCAATTTCAGTTCTCTCATTTGTTTTATTGTTATGTTTGTAGTTTCTAGTTGTGTAGAGCTGGGTTTTAGACTTTGCCAGGATAATGCAAAACAGATCATTAGGTGTAAATCGACACACTTGGGACACTTTGATGCCACATATAATTATATTTTAGTGTTTCAAAACATCATATAGACACTTTAAGTATAGCTTTATGTTAGATACTTAGTTGTAATGTTATGTTCAATAAGTTACATGTCATAAGTTTAGCTTTTTTTTTTTTTTCCCAACAACATATTTACTAATTACATATTATTGTTATTAATTTTAACGATATGTACTATAACTTATTGACTATAAGTTATTTTATATAAAATACACCTAGTTATTGTTGGTGCAAGCATATGTTTCTCGCACTCGTTGGTGTAAGTCTTTTTGTGTTAAGTATTGCTCTTTATTCTTACATTGTATAACTTATTATCTAAGTTGTTTATTTGTTTGTTGTTGTTTTTAAAGTTATGTACTTCATTTATTATATGAAATACACATGACATGTGATACTTTTTTTGTTCTTTGTTATATTTGACATTATATTTTTAAATTTTCTTAGCCCTAGAATCATAAAAATAGGGAAGCAATGGCTAGACCATAGAACATTTGGATTATCCATGCAATTATATGGTTCGTAGGTCGGCTCACGTCATTAACATGATGGCAAATGTTGTTCTTGAGGATCAATATCGTAAGGATTGTTTTGAAAACACAGATAGTTCTGATTGGTGTAAGCATATATTTCTCCACACTTTGTTTACGTAAGTCTTTTCTTCTTTTTTGTCATTCAACATTTATAATTTTTTTTTTCTCGCTTATGTGTTTTTTCATTCGTAATAGGAATTTCTACAAGATCCAAATCTTCAGCCATCTAATATCTCTTCTAAGTTCTTAGAATCTAGTGTTGGATTCAGTCTCTATAATGCTGATCTTGTAAGTTTGAGTTATATCTTTTTAGTTTATATTTTTGTTTTGATTACATGTACAAATTGTTTTTTTATATGTTTTCATTGTTTACAGTGTTTTTGTTCCAGTTTTGATGAGTAGACACCGGTATGTTGTCATTGCAAATTTCGAATGAACAGCTTTCAAGTTATATGTCCTTTCAAGCAGATTGATATTATCAAAGAAGATGCTCTCAATGTAATTAGAAACTTTTCGCAAAGTCTACATGGACGCATACCCAATGGGACGAAAAGTTCATATTTATACTCTGGAGATTGCATTTTCAAGTGTATCAAATTCTATGAAAGCAGTGAGTTTATTCCTATATTTAGCTTTATACATTGAAAAAAAAAAATCTTTTTGAAGCTTAATTTGAATAGGACAGAAGTTATATAAGTTTAAAACATGTCTTTTTATTACTTTTTTGCAGAAATGATTTGGAGTGTATCTTCTCGAAATTCTGAAATCATATGATGGTAAAACAGATCTTTTTTCAAAGAGGTACAAATTTTCATTTTATAATTTGATCAACACATTTTGTTTTATTTCTTGTAAACTATAAGTTAATCTTATGAGTTGGACAAAGTGCATCATAGGTAATTTTTAGGTTACATATTATAGCTTATCGCCATAACTTAATTTATGCACAGTTCACTTTTTTTAATTATGTTTAAATTGTGCAAGCATAATTTATCTTGTCTCTTATGGTTCTGAATTATAATGTGTGTTTATTAACTATTTGCATTCTATGCGGGAGCATGTACAAGCAATACGTGAATCGTTAACATACTATTTGTGTACTCATCCGGACAATAAAAATGTCTTACGAAATACGCTCAATAGCACAAGAACATGTATTTCTTTTTTCTCGAGAACTTTTTTTGTTATTGCTTTTACTCTTTTTATTCCATTATTCTTTAAAATATTATGTAATTTATGTGTCTATTAAAATTTCACAATGTTTCGTGGTGTCGATCGATAAATTATACATGATCAAACTACTTCCGGTATTATTTTATTCCTCGTAATAATGTTCAATTTACATAATTTTGTATTCGTTTTTGAGCAGTCATGTGTTCTAGATAATTCAGTAGAAAAATATTTCTGACCATTTGTTTTGTCTTTTTTTAGGTTTTGCATATGTTGAACATCTTCAAGCTATATGTAGCTTTCACGTGCTTAAATCATTTCCAGTAATTGATGGTCTTATAGAAATAGTTGTTAAATTGTTATGTTTTAGTCATACTTATTACAGATTCTGATCTTTGTAATTCTACAACTTTATTATTGGTATTCTTTTTTAAGTTGTACCTATAACTTAGTTTCTTAAGTTACACAGTATAACGCATTTAGTCTAAGTTCCTTATATAATATAACATCTTTGTTATTGTTATATATTATTTTACTTCATATCTTATCGTTATATATTACTACACAGTCGTATAACTTACATGATATATTATTTCGTCTATAACCTAATGAGTATAGTTACGAGTCGATAACTTGTAACTATAAGTTATTGTGCAACATAGAACTAACTTACACGACATAATCTAATTTAAATGTAAGTTATCTTGCCGTAAGTTATAAGGTATATGACTTGTACATCGGCGTAACTTATGTAGCCATCATAAGTTACCTCGTACATGTATAAATCATAAGTTATATGTTATATATAATAAGTTATACGTAATTTACAGAACAGTGTAAGTTAGATGCTTTGGATGTAAAAGTTATAAAGTGTAAGTTATAAGTTCAAGGTAACTTTTGTATCCAGTCTAACTTATAGTCTATAAGCTAATCACGATAGTTAAAGTCGATAACTTGTAACATAGAACTAACTTACGACATAAGCTAATTTATATATGAGTTTTTCTTTGTAAGTTATAAGGTATATGACTTGTACATCGGCGTAACTTATGTAACCATCATAACTTTTTGTATCCAGTCTAACTTATAGTCTATAAGCTAATCACGATAGTTAAAGTCGATAAGTTGTAACATAGAACTAACTTAGACGACATAAGCTAATTTTTTATATGAGTTATCCTGTAAGTTATAAGGCATATGACTTGTACATCGACATAACTTATGTAACCATCATAACTTACCTGCTAGATGTGAAAATGATAAGTCAGTATAGAATAAATTAATGACTTATTCAGTTTTTAATATTTTAAAAGTTAGTTTTATTTTATAATATAACATCCTCCCACCCATAACTATCCCTATTACCACTTTGTCCCAGAATGATTCATGTCTCCTAAAAAGGGAAAGAAAATTTATGTCTCCTAAAAGGGAAAGTTGGAAAGAGAAAGAGAATGTATGTTTTATTTGTAAGTTATTTTATAAAGTTGTGTAGTATATAAGTTAGAACTTTTAAGTACGATGCTTCAGGTTATTTGGGGGAAAATATTTCTTAAACTGCGCGCCTCTATTGTAAAAGAGAAACGTAAAGAGAATGATAATGGAACATAAAGGGAAAGGAAAAGATGTCTTGTGGCGTATGTTGTTTCCTAAAGGGAAAAAAAGAGGAATGATTACTTTCTTTATTTTGTTTACTCGCTGTCGGATCGTCCGCCAGATAAGCTTACTGGCGGACGTCCGCGATTTAGCAACCCCCGGATTTGGTGACGAACGAGGAATTGCAAACCGGAATTTGCTTGTTTCGTCACCTATACTCGTCAGTTTACTTGTACTAATAAATTCGATTGGTGCAGGAGCATGTCTCTGTCTGTAACTCTGTTGTCTGTACTGTACCGTTCACCGGTGATGACGTCGCATCCAGTCCGCGGTGGTGGTTGGTAGGAGTACTGCGCATCTGATTCGGATGCCGTGCGGGAAAAGCAGGGAGGAGCGTCCTGCGTCCGCTGACCACCACAACTGGTGTTGGCTCGCCAGCGGCCGCCAGCCCGCCACTCAGCTTTGTCTTTCACTGCCTGTTCGCCAGGGAGGAATGCTCGAGGTTTCCCCAACGCAAGCTAACAGATGTTAGCCTCAGCCAAAAGAAAACGACCACGTAGATTAAAAGGGCAGGAGGCTGTAGTTTTTCCAACGGAAGGTGATTACGGATGTATACAACACATCATTAATTTCAGCTGTGTCCGTGGAATTGTGTTGTAGTCTGAATCTGAATCCGTGTTTCGTTTGAATCAGTCCAGGTCGTGTGAGTGTGTCCCGCCACAATTTGCTTGTTTCGTCACTCGTCAGTTCTCTTGCGATAAATTGGATTGGTGCACGATATATTCACAAGTCGCTCCAAGGTCCGCCAGCCACTGGAGGGCGCACCTATGGCGTCCCATACACTACACTGACAAAGTCATAGAATCAGATATACTTGTTCTGTTCTGTACGACCGGTGACGGGTGCGATGGCGTCAGTGGCCATGCGCACTGTTGGTCTTGCTGCTCACGGTCCCGGGTTTTGTGAAAGTGGTTTTAACAGTAAATATATATACACCAAAGTCAATCTTGTGCCGTTAACAGGATAATATAATTTTCACAGTGGCCATTGTCTAGTTGTCTTCCTCTACCTCCGGGAGTACGATCGGGGCCAGATCGGGTTGACGTGACTGGAATGTACGCTGAGCTGGTCAAGATGATGGGTTTCGGCGTCGTGGCGTGCAAACTCCGCCACAGCACTGGTCTTGGCTTCTTCTCTGGTGGTCGGTTGCTCCCAGCGCAGGGGCGGCTGCAGGACAGCAGGAGACCGTGGTGAGCGCGGCCGGCCCCTGCCCGCGAATCCTCAGCATAGCTCGTACTATATATTTTCAATCAGGGGAGGTGAGGTCGCATGTTGCGGCTGCTCCCCTCACCAGTGACCACGCTAGCTGTTCACTTGCAACTTGCACGCAGGTGCATTTTTAACGAGTACTGTATACTATAATAATGCACAGTAAAGTGCCCCCAATTTTTGCTGTTTTGGAGAAAATTGTTTTCAAATTATACTAAAGGTCAAATCCAGCGTTTTTAGTTGACAATTGTACAAAATTGTTTCTAAGAATACACTAATGTGGTTAAGTAACAAAAGGTTTTTAGATGTGAGGAAACTGATTATGGAGATTACTAGCATGGTTCAAGCTTGGGTGATCTTGTGTCCACAAAGCAAGAGGAAAAAATTTACAACCAAACTGACCAAGCTGAAAAGACCAGTAAGCTAGGATATGTGGCTGACTCAAGTTGGTGGCAAGTGAGACATATTCATGTTCCAAAATGCTACTAAAGGTGAGGAGCTTATAATAACCAGATGAAGTGAAGCTAAAACTATCTGGTGAAGGGTATGCCGTTTCTGAGAAGCAAGGGAGAGCCTGGATGTGTCTGGAGAACAGGGTCTTCTTAAGTAGTTTGAGTAGTCCTTTGATGCTTATCCATCGTTCAGGTTCTAGCTTGCGAGCTAGCTTTGAGGCTTTTGTTGATCTGGACGGGTGTAAACTGAAACTTGGTGATGTCTTTGGTAATCTAAAGACAGGGGCATAAATAGCCCTAATTTTTTTTAAAAAAAAAATCCAGGATCCAACACTGTTTGCATGAATTTGTGCAGCGGTATATCCGTTTGGTAATATCTTCAGAGTCGCTCCAATGTTTTGTTAAGTGGATTTGGTCAGAGACTCAGAAACGTGTGTTTGGAGCTGTTTGGCCATATATTGGTCAAAATAAACAAACTCAAAAGCATCGAGACGATCCTCACATCTATCTCCTTGACGGGCATTTACGCCAGCGAGGCTTCAAGCATCAAGCTCGCACTACCTCACCGCCTCTGACTTCTTTATATGTTCCCTTCTCTCTTGGTTCTTCGATGTGTGGTTTTCTCTTTTTAAAACTCCATCTCACCTCACTATTTTGTGTCTGTCCATGTTCAGTGTCCACACCTGAAAAATCCTCTATAAAAGGCGCCCCGGTACCATTCCTTCGTGACACCGTACACAGAACGATATTCCACCGCACTGTTGTGCTCTCTCAATTCATTTCTCCCTCACTCCCTCTGCGCGCTGAAGATCGTTGGACTTGACATGGCCGACCGAGGATATTCCACCTTGACCAAGCTCGGCTTTGGTGTCCTGACCTTCAACTCGGCGCTCGCCATCTACAACTCCTAGGGCGACGCCGGCTCCGTCGCGTTCGTGCTCGCCGCGGACGTCGCTCTGTGGCTGCTCTTCCTCTGCCTCCGTCTGTTCGAGCAGGGAGGCCGGGGGTGGTAGGGATACCAAAATGAAGGCCGCGGTGTGGGCGCTCAGCACGCTGCTCACGGCCATGTTCGCCTTGAGGGGGTGGGGGCGCTCATGCCGCTGGCCGTCGGCTCCCTCGTTTTCGTCTGCCTCCGCGACGTAGATCACGTCCGCGGCCGGGAAGGTCTCGACGGAATCATCATGGGCGAGCAATATTATGCGCTTGCCAAGGTGGGTTTCGCCGTGCTGACGTGCAACACGGCGGTCGACGCCTACGACGCGAGGCGCGACTCTGGCTCGGCGGCGTTCGTGCTCGAGTCCTACGCGGCCCTTCTCATCATGACGGGCCTTTTCGTCCGTGGAGTCGCCCGCGGTTACGCTGGCGACCACGGGCAGCGCTAGAGGAGCCACAGGAGCCTGCCGTGCGGCTGATGCCCCGCCGGTTGCCGCTGCATGCTGATGACTCAAGCTGGTCTGGGAGAGATGGCCGTCGCCACGGTTACCGGAGGATTCTGGGCGTTCTTCCTTTTTCATTGATGCAAACGCAGTCTGAATCCTTATTTCCATTGGCTAGCGAATGCGTCGGTTACCTCGTATGTTGTGTGTGTGTGTGTGTGTGTGTGTTCTCTGTTGGCTGTTCCATTCACTGATCACCAACGGGGTTCCGTACGCCAGCAGCCTCGTCCTGCTCTTCTACTGCCTGCGCCGGCGATCAGTTAACGATACGCATACACTAATTGTTCTATTCTCTACGACCGGCGACTGGCGTCTTGGCGATAGCTCCACGTGCTTCGGGTTCATGCTACCCAGTGATCTCTTCCTACTTCTCCAGGTCATCGCTGGTGTCGGCTCACCTCTGAATCTCATGTCATGCCATGCATGGTCCGTGTCGGCACTGGCCCCTCCCTGCTTATATTATTTTTTTGTTTCTCTCCGGTCCTGTCACGCTGCTTTGTTGGAACAAAATTCTACTCCTTGAACGCGACATGTCCGAGTCGCCAGCAAACTTTTTTTCGAGATCTGTCCATTCACCCGTTTCTCATTAAAAGTAGTTGCCGGCAAACTTAAGCAAATAGTTGCCGATGTTTCATACTGCCGTCGCATAAGGATATGATTATCGTTTTTCGAGCCGAACAAATCTATAAAAATACTAATAATATTTGTTTATAGTACCGAATCTATACCTACTAATAAAAGAGAAAATTTCAGTCCCACCTCTTTTTCCACCTTTTTTTCTTCCATACGGTTTCCTGCCCAGTCCGTTTTTTCCTGCCATACGGTATCCTGCCCAGTCCGTTTTTTTTTTTCTGTTATACGGTATCCTGCCCAGTCCGTATCCAAATCCAATTGTGGTCCAAATCAAATGTCTGACAACACGATGATTGATACCGGTATTGTTTTTTGGGCCGACAACATACGCTACGCTCAGGCTGTGCAAGTGCAACCACTGTTGCAGCCGGCCGGAGCCTCGCGCGGGCTGGCCTGCTGGCTTCTCCCTGAATAATACGTACGTACGCATTTCACACGAACTCCTTGTGTGGGTTCGAACAAAACATATATATGCCACACGCACGCACACGTACGTCGTCATCGATCGTTCGAAGATGTATAGATGGAAATAATGGATATATATAGCGGTGTGTGCGTACGTGATGTGAAATCTATAACTACTAATAAAGAGAGAAAATTTCTTGTTCACCTTTTTTTCCACCTGCCTATATTCGTACATGTAACCTTCATTTCTTCCGCCCGTTTTCCTTCTGCCCTTTCGTCTAGAGTTGGACACGGAGACAATTGCTTTTATTCAAGGTTCCTACACGTCTTTAGAGAGTTTTGGAGACCGACGGGTGAAGGAGTCTTCCAAATCGATCTTTGCAAGGCGTCAAAACAAGAGCTCGATTGGAATTGAATCCAACGAGAACGAGGGAGAGAGAGATACATTAGAAATAGAAATCATGTGACAGCGTATAAAAATAAAAAGGACAACACGGGAGGTTGCGGAGGCGGGCCGAAGCGCAGATCAAAAGCAGCGAGGTCGCGGGACCGTCGGCTGATTCGGTGTCGTCACGACAGAGGCATGGAGCAGTGTTGGGGATAAGTTGATGTTTTGATTGTTTTTTTCTCCCGTGGCAGCGCCACGGGCATATTGCCTAGTAAGTATAATTAGTGCTGGGGGAGCAAGGAATGGTCTTATTTTCGGAGGAATTCAGCCTCGAATTTCAAATTGCAAAAAATCATCTGGCTAAAGAGTTCTCTTTGCTAAAATTCGGAGTAAAGCCCGGTCTCCTTGTGCAATTTGACTTATGGATACAAAACCTCTTGTAATGGCTTGGCTCGTTCTTATTTTCTTATTCTTTTTGGTTCATTAAGTTGTATTCGGACCTCTTGTACCTTGTATTTTGTTGTTATAAATCATTGTAGGGACTTCAGTCCCTCCAGATTCTAAACAAGTATAATTAGATCAAATACATAATACACGTATTTGGAATTATATTTTCTATCACTATTGGAAAATTGAATGTCATTTCTTTATTGAATGAATACGGAATATCTTTGGTGGTCAATGCAACAATTTCTTGAGGTGTGAAACTAAACCTCCAAGAAATATGTCATCACCTTGTAACTTGCAGGAAACTTTTGTCAAGATAATTTCACAATTTTTGGAATTGTCGGGTTCCAGCTAGATTGGGCGGAACCGACACGTGAATTGGGGGATTGGGAAGGAAGGAGGAGGAGGCGGTGGTGGCGATCGGGTGGCGAGGCGCGCCGCGGCGGCGGCGGTGGAGGACAGGGGCGGGGGGCGCGCGGGAGAGGGAAGGCAGGAAGATTAGGATAAAATTCTTTATTTGCTTGTTGCCCGAAAGATTACAGACCCCCTACTTATATAGCCCGGCTAGTGAGACTTGTATCTCAAGCAATCTCTCTAAAGGTTTCCTTATAGATTGGAATACCTTTTACAAGCATATCCTATTTATTTATTTCCTAATAAGTGTCTCCCTTATAGATGAGATATCCCTTATACACCAAAAACGCCTAAAGATAATCCTAGATATTTTTCCTCCTTTTTCTCCAAATTAATTGCCGAAGAATCCGCGGAAGGGGGGGACGGCGGCGGGGGGGGGCGTCTTGGCGCGAGCCGGGGCGGCGCCGGCGCTCCTTGGGCCTATCGGGCTGTCCCCGAGGGGCCCTATTTCTGGGCCATGACAGGAATGCTCGAGCAAACAATCAAGCTAATTCCATATCTCCTTGAGTGCTATTAAAACCTCCAAGATAATAGTAATCCAACATTTCATTGTGTGTTATTTAACATTGCCAACAAAAATGTACATTTTCTTGAGTGTACATAGAAATTACTAAAGTGTTTTTTTACAGGGAAAAGTATTAAATCTATAATCCAACTTTTAGACAAGTTTTTTGAGATGATAACAACGTTTGTTGTTTTTCTTTTTTTGCGAATGATATCCTGCAAGCTGGGGATCCTCTCGTCGTCTAGCATACATTTATTTGACTTTAGGAGAAAAAAAAACATAAAACTGTGGACAGAGTCTAGAATCTAGACCCAACCTCCAGTATGATATTGACGTTTGTGTTCTTATTACTATTTTTTCTCTTTTTCTTTCAGCTGCTGTCACCTGCTCCTCTTCCATGTAAAATTTATTATATGAAAATATAGCTTAATCAGAGCTTGAAATTATTTGAGTAGTAGTACAAGTTGGTGCAGCACAGTAGATAGATGATCGATCGACGTGCTCGCACCTGCTCTCACCTGCTCCTCTTCCAGTACCGTCGCGTTCGTGCTCGCCGTACCGTCGCGTTCGTGCTCGCCGCGCTGCTGCTGCTCTTCCTCTGCCTCTGTAACTTCGAGCAGGCCCAAAAAGAGAGGCTGGCAGGGGCGGGGACGCCAGGACCAAGACAGTGGCGTGGACTCTCAACGCGCTGCTCACGGCCATGTTCGCGTCCGAGGTGGCGTCGACGATCGTGCCGCTGGGCGTCGGGGCCCTCGTCTTCCTCTGCCTCCGCGACGTCCATCTGGTGACCCGCGCCGGGGAAGGCGGCGGCGGAATCAACATGGACCGGCAGTATTGCGCGCTTGCCAAGGTTGGGACTTGCTACGTACTCGGCGCTCGGCGCCTACGACCACACCCGACGCGACCTGGGCTCGGCGGCCGCGCTCGTTTTCGTGGCCTACACTGTCCTTGTGATCCTGACGGGCCTTTTCTGATCAAGTCACCGAAAGGAGCAAAGTATAATCCGGACCGGCCAAAACGCGTCCATTATGCCCTGACGAAATAAACGGCCGGCTTTCCAGCACTGGCAATTGACTAATAATAATGTGCACAGCAATCCAAAAAAATAAAAACCTTGTTTACCAGCGTTCACAAGGAGTACACAATTCCGCTCGTAGTATAAAGCAGCTCACGCTGGGAGTATATATATATATATCTTGCGAAATTCCTAGGAGGAGCTCACGCTGGGAGTATATATATCCATCCACCATGAGGTTCCAAGCAGGGACTACCTACAAGATCGCGGTCGAGGCGCCGCCTGAAGATGCCTTTCGGGCCTCCATACAATCCGGCCTAACCAACCTGGGCTTCGGCGTCCTGGCATTCAACTCGGTGCTCGCTATGTACACCTCATGGGGTAGGGTTTGCGTACGTGTGTTCATAGGGGTGAGTGTGCGTGCGTGTTGTGGCGTCTGCGTTGTACTGTGTCATACTCAAAAAAAAAAAAAAAAAAAAAAAAAAACCTCATGGGGGAAAAAGTCTACTTTTGGTCCTCCAACTATTTGAAAAAGTCTAATTTTCATCCCTCATCTAAAAAACCAGACATACACGGTCCCTCATCTATCGAATCCGTGCACTTAACCTCCTATAGCTGGTTTTGAGTCCGGTTTTGCACCATCCAAACGGAGCCAGTGGCGGCGTCGAGCAAGCAGACGTCCTCGAGGCGGTCCGGCTGTGGAGACGAGCAAGCACGGGCAGCTGAGTCCGCGGCGATGGCGGCCAACCTAGGGATGAGGCAGAGCCTGCGGTCACAAGCACGCGTACGGCGTAGCTGTCCAGGCCGCCATCATCACCGGGGCTATGAACACCATCGCTGGACAGGCGCCCCGCTCTCTCCGTTCCAACAGACCCACCCGCGGTGGACAAGCCCTGGCATGGTCCCCGGCGGCCTCCCGGTTCCGTCGCCTCGCCCACGCCATGGTTGGAGCCCACCCTTGCTCGTTGCCGCTCTTCCTCGCTCGACTCGGACGATGATGCTCTGTGCCGCATCCCTGCACCCACCGGGATGCAGCAGCTCACGTATCACAGCGCCGATGAGCTCTGATTGATAGCCGCAGCCGCCGCTCATGTCTGCCCCTGTTGTTAGGGCGTCATGCCTATATCATATACTTCCTTTTTCCTCTTAAAAATAAAACAAAAAAAATACATAAATACTTTTACCCATACAGCCATAACTCAACACGTATGGCCAAAAGACGAAAGCAAGCGGAGCACTTGCTAACGGAGCAAAAAGCACGATCGCGCGACGTCGCCGCCGCCTGCTGCCATGGCGCTGCTGCTACCCCATTTGCCGGCCGCCTGCCTGCCACCGCCTGCGGCGCCCCGCCCGCGCTGCTGGCCGAGGATCCTTGACGTCCTCCTCACGTTCTCGACGAACGCGAACTGTTCGCCGCGCGCGGAGGTCGGGTGGCGCGAGCGGAGTACCGACTCGAACGAGAACTCTGCGGGGCGCTGCGGGAGCGGGCGCGGCGCGCGACGCCGTCGGGATAGGCGGAGGTGACGGTGTGCTAGGCGCGGCGACCAACGGGGGCAACTCCACCACGCGTGCTAGCCTTGTGCACGCCGCCGCTCCACCTCGCTTGCTAGCCGCCATCACAGAGGGCTCAGCTGCGCTTGCGCGCTCACTTGCATCCACGGGCTCCACCAACAGGCCGGCCGCATGCAGCTCGCCGCCACCGCAGGCTCCGTTTGGCTGGGTCAGCATGCGCCAATCCGACGTGTTGAAAACCGGACTCAAAACCATCTATAGGAGGTTAAGTGCACGGATTCGATAGATGAGGGACCGTGTATGTCTGGTTTTTTAGATGAGGGACGAAAATTAGACTTCCCAAATAGTTGGAGGACCAAAAGTGACTTTTTCCCGTTTACAAAAGGCACAAAAGGTAAACCGACTTTTAATGTAAGGAGATAGACAAAACAAGTAAATTCCTGCCGTCCTGAGGCCCAAGCCCAATATATAAGTGGCCATATACCGACGGACGCACGGACAGTTGAACTGAACCATATGACTCCACGAGCCAGATCACCGCAGCTACAGCAGGTGCCAGGTGGCATGAGCAGCATGCGTGGCCGCCATGGACGTACGTGAACAGCAGCAGCGCGCGTCGTCACCGGCCTTGTCGTGTGACTGCCTCAGTGGCTCATGAAGCGACGGAGGAAGAGGCAGGTGAGGGTCACGAAAGCCACGTACGTGACGAACACGAAGCCCAGCGAGCCCGCGTCGCCGTGAGCGTGGTGGTGGGCGAGCGCTCGCTGCATCGCACGCCACGACGCCCAAGCCCATCTTGAACAGCTCAGCGTGCCGTCCGCCCAAGCCGATCTGACGATGGGCCCGCTCGAACTCGCCGAGGCAGAGCAAGACAAGGGCGCCTACGGTCAGTGGCGCCATCTTCGTAGCGTAGCTGGAGAACATGACCGTGAGGCCCGTGACCGTGAGCAGCGTCGTCGTGAGCGTCCACAAGGGCCAAGGCGGCCTTGATCCTGGCATGGCTGCCCCTGCCGCCGCTCTGCTCGAACGCACGGAGGCAGAGGAAGAGCAGCACGTCCGCAGCGAGCACGAAGCCCACGGAGGCGGAGTCGCCCCTTTGTAAACCATGTCACTAGCTATATTGTGAGGCTGGGAGGGAGAAATAGTATGCCAATGGACAAGTTTATGCTCCCTACACGTCTAAGGCGTAGTGCTCTCGCAAGTTTTCCAAGGTGGAGAATGCCTAGACCCCCAGTGTCAGTTGGTCTAGCAGGGCGTGGCCAATTCACTTTGCATTTTGCCCCAGTTAGTTTCTCGGATCCAACCCAGAGGAAACTCCTCCTAAGGTTATCAATCTCCTTCAGTGTGCCTTTAGGAGCTCTTAGCGATGTGAGGCAATACACGGCTTGTGAGGTGAGGACCACTTTCACCAAGGTGGATCTTCCTACATGGTTACCTTTTTTTTTTTTGCGATAACTACATGGTTAGCTTTTGCCCAGCCTGGCAATTGAAGTTTGCTTAAAAAAGTTCAAAAAATTGTCAAGGCAGTTACAAACGACGTCGATATTTGTTTTGCCCTATAAATTAAAAAACTCAGCAGCCCGAGACAATTAATAAATAACACAACTAGCCGTTGGAGGAGCATGTCACCTACTCTATATGGGTTGACAGTGAGTCAATTCCCGTGATTTCGTTGATACGTATATCCTGTGTCCTACTAGCCGTTGGAGCGGATGAGGGAAATCGTAATTCGAGGACGTGGCCGTGACGACGCATCAGCTACCTACCAGGTGTTGAAAAGGGACTTGTCGGCTGTTCACATTGCTTCTACAGTAAGCGCTTGCTTGTTGTCGACAGATGCTTCAAGCCGCTCCACAGCCTGCACTATATATATACAATCTCAGCGGGATGCTTGGGAACAATCTCGACGAGCATTGCCGTGTGTCGATTCTTTTTGCCGTGATTGTATATATAATAACCTCCCCATTCCGCACATAGGCAAAAAGAATCGACAATCGACATCGATCGCGCGAGTTGGCAAATGGATCACAGGCAAGGTTCCTCGGGTGTTTTAACCAGCCTGGGCTTGGGCGTCCTGGCATTCAACTCGGCGCTCGCCATCTACACCTCCTGGGGCGACGCGAGCTCTGTGGGATTCGTGCTGCTCGCCGACGCCGCGCTCGTGCTGCTCTTCCTCTGCCTCCGTGACTTCGAGCAGGGCGGGGGCAGGGGCAGGCGGGATACCAGGATCAAGGCCGCGGTGTGGTGCTTGACGACGCTGCTCACGGCCATGTTCGCGTCCAGGGTTGCGCCGCTGATGCCACCGCTTGTCGGTGGCCTTGTATGGGCGATGGCCGTCGCTACGGCCGTCGGTGGACTCTGGGCGTTGTTCCTGAATCCATGATGCGTTCGTTGCAGAAAGAGCACTTGTGTGTGTGTACGCTTCCTGGTTGTAGCAGCTTGTACTTGTACCTACCCTATTCGTTATTTTTTTATGTACAAAAACTCTGTTGATTTGTCTTTTCGTATATGAATGAAGAGATGTACTATATGCTCAGTATGTATTTGGATCATTCTAGCTATTAGCCAACTAACGCTTGCCCATGTTGCTTTGCTTGTCAGACTGCAAGTTTGACAATTACACACGACGCGGCTTTCAACTGAGCCGACACACACACAGCGCATGTCGGCACAGTCGTAGCCATGGCCAGTGGCCGTCCACAAATTGAACAAATTATACGGTGTTTTGCATTGTGTTTTTGTGTTAAAAGATCATAACCGGATTTTTTTTTTTAAAAAAAATCGAACCAGTTTTTCTCTTAAAGAGGTCCACAACGGAATCGAGACTTGTGTTGGCCCAGCACCATTTGCGGGTCTCGTACTCACGTGCATTTGAGTCATCGCCTGTGTGTTGGCCCAGTACTATTTGTGGGCCTAGAACGTGTAGGATTCTACGTATTCGATATCTTTTAGTGCCACAAATACAATTAGCCCACCTAGCCATATCTACGGTTGCTTTCCTTTTACTTCTCCAACAATTAATGCACAAAGTCACGATAGCTGGAAGATAAATAGGAATTTCAAAAGTTTATCCCAAGAAAATAGCTCTCTAAACAAATAGCTCTTGAGTTATTTTGGATTCAAGAGTTATTTTAGCCTTTAATGCACTTTTCAATCATTTGAGCACCACTTGGGAGAGAGTAATAAAGCTAAAATAGCCCAAATAGCACCCCTTGAGGGGGATAATTTTTGGGTGGGATTGCAAATAGAACTGAAATAGCTGTCTTCTTTGGCAACTCTAGGACTTTTGGGGGCCAAAAGGTGTGGGGCCGAAAAAACCCATGGATCCAAACAAGGCCTTTGTATTTTCTTATGCAAGATTGTGCCAACTTTTGAGTTTTGTATGTTTTCAAAATTGCTCTTAGGCAATGTGGAGTATTCTAGAGTGGATCAGTTGGCATCGTACCCTTGTCTAGGGATGAAAATGGTCGGAACGATCGGATGGAGGCCAAATCACTTTCATTATCATTTTTTCTCGAAAACGAAATCGATCACGATATTGTTGGAAGCGAATCGGCGCCCGGTATTTTGGGAATTTTGAAAATGATATAGTCGGTCGGAAAATACAGAGGACACGAGTAACGGTTTCCTCGAAGCGATAAACACACCAAAGCGTAGGAAATGAGAAGGGCTATATAACTTACAACATCACCATAGTTCTTGACAATGACATAAATAAACAATCAAGTTGTAAGTTGACTTGACATAGTATAGTGATAAAAACATGAATTATTAGAGTTCCTTCTTCAGTAGAGGTTGTTCCTATATGTGTGTAATCCTTGCCATATAGTTAGTTTCCAAAAAAAAAATATTACCTCATGTTCATGTTGCTTGTGTGTGTGCGTTTAGATTCGATAATTATCAACGGTAAATTACCGGTTAAATACGGGAAGCTGAATTCCTAGTAAAAAATACAGGATTCTTCCACTTAGATGTAGATGAAAAGGAATTTTTCCATCCAATCCAATGGAGTCATGGAATTCCCGAGCTGTTGTGGTTGTACCCTTACTACGGGAATACGAAAAGTCGCTATTCACTTAGTTTATTTTCCATAATAAGATTACTCCTTCCGTCCCGAAAAGGGTGTCATTTTTACTTTCGGACATCGTGTGTGATTTGCTTCGTCTTATTCAAAATTTGTCAATTATAAAATAGATAAATCAACATTAAAGTATCTCTAATGATAAATAAGTCATAACAAAATCAAAGATATTTATGAAACTTTTTTAATAAGATGGATGGTCAAACATGATGTATGAAAAACCTAAAAGCGACACTCTTTTTTTGGGACGGAGGGATATATGTAGGTTCAAGGCCACAACTCTTATTATGGCCGAAGCGGTTCAAGGCGCAGTATTGGAACTGCTATGTAGACTTTTGTTTACCGGGAATTCGAATCTCTCTCTTTCCACATGGATCCATGCATCTCGATCGGAAAAGAATCAATAGAAGGAGAATGATAACTCAGATTGGAGAAGAATATGGTCCCTGGGTTCCCTTTATTGGAACTATGATCCTTTTTATTTTTGTTTTGAATTGGTCTTGAAGCAAAAATTTTATAATAAGGTTTGAGACCTTGTGTTTGTATCTATTTCTCTTTTTTGTAATCTTCAAAAGCGATCGGAACATGACAAAATTGTTTCGCTTTCGTTTCCATTTATTTTTACCATAATTATTTTTAGTTTTTCGGTTACCACTTCTCGATGTAATGATACTGAATTAATAAAAATTTTCTTTATAAAAAAAACCCACTTCCGTTCCCG
This sequence comes from Hyparrhenia diplandra, assembly GCA_015847255.1. Taxonomy (NCBI): domain Eukaryota; kingdom Viridiplantae; phylum Streptophyta; class Magnoliopsida; order Poales; family Poaceae; genus Hyparrhenia; species Hyparrhenia diplandra. Next base: position 285,935 of record JADLZK010008886.1, read on the forward strand.
TTTAGGCATGAAATTTGGGAAAAAAAAACTTGAAAATGACTTTGGTTAATCCGAAATTATCATTTTTTCGTTTTCATCCCTACCCTCGTCAAAGGCTATGCACTCTATCCAACAGGGTTTGGTCAAGTGGTCCCCTGTTAGTCTTGCAACTTTGATTGATTTAGAGGTTTTGCGGAACCAATTTCCTCGTGCCAGTGTCTGGGGCCACTCAGCAAGGCGTGCAAAGGAGATGGAATGTCAACACGGTGCCTAGCTACTGTATATCAGCTTTCTTGTACAAGGATTCATCATCTGATCCAATCCCCAATTAAATCCTCGAACTATCCGAGATTCCAGTTCAGTTCTATTGATAGCTAGCATATATAATTGCCGAAAATACTTGTCAGCAAGGGCTCGTCGTTTGAATGCCATCAGGAATCGTCATCATCAGGAATAGTTTCCTGTCGGCCGTCCGTCAGGTAAAATTGACTTTTCCTGTCGCACTGTTCCTGACCGTGAACTCCTGCCCGTCCGTAACAGAATTGCTGACGGTTTTCGGCAGTCACGAAAAACTACTGGTAGTGAGTAGTAGAGTACAAAGACGCTGAGGTCATACAAAACATGATTAACTTTATTCCCAAAAAAAAGGTCAAAGGAAAAGGAAATTTGTATTACACGTCATGGTGCACTCTCTCATGTACAATCACAACACAAGGAAAAACAAAGAAACATGCATGTACATCAAGCGAAATAAAGGCTTCTCGTTCCGTTGCCAGCCAGGGATCTTTGTTGCCGATCCCTGGGCGCTACATGTAACGAAGGAACGCGTGCAGATGATGATGAAGATGATGATATAATATATCAACGGGCCAGCCGGGCGTTGTTGCCAGCGATCTTGTTGCCGCTATTCCAGGAGCCGTGGGCCGCCGGTCGGTGGTCGCCGATCATATTGGACCGCGGGCGAATGCACGGACGAAAAGGACCGTCAGGATCCCGAGGAGGGTGTACGACACGAAACGAGCGCCGCCGAGTCGAGTTGCGCCGGGTGTCGTGGCGTCGAGCGCCGTGTTGCACGTCAGCACGGCGAAACCAACCATGGCAAGCACGCTATACTGCCCGTCCATGTTGAGTCTGCCGCCGCCTTCGACGTCGTCACCGCCTTCGACGGTGCGGACGCGGTCGTCGCGGAGGCAGAGCAAGACGAGGGCGCCGACGGCCAGCGGCATGATCGTCGCCGCTACCCCGGACGCTAACATGGCCGTGAGCAGCGTCGTCAGTGCCCACACCGCGGCCTTGGTCTTGGCATCCCTGCCATTGCCGCCGCGCTCGAACTCACGGAGGCAGAGGAAGAGCAGTACGAGCGCGGCGTCCACGGCGAGCACGGACGTGACGGAGGCAGCGTCGCCCCAGGAGTTGTAGATGGCGAGCGCCGAATTGAAGATCAGGGCGCCTGAACCTAGCTTGGTGAGGGAAGAATATTGCCAATCGGCCATGTGAAATACTACAGGTTAAATAAACGCCTCCTTCCCGGGGGTTTATATAGGTTGTTGCTCGTTCGCGGCGCGGCCTGCAGATGCGAAACTTGTGACAATTTTGTCTTTTGCGCTTTATTTCTTGGTTTCGACGCGGCAAGCATATACTAGAATTTTAACCACCTATAGCCTTTCCAAACAAGATCTGGGACCGTTGCAGCAACCAAGGGGCAAGGGTGCTGGGATTGCCTGGGATTGGTATGGGTACAGACCGTCCATAGCCTAGGTAAGGTAGCCAGCCAGCCATGTGGTGCTCTACAGAACACTCATTGGCTCCTGCAAGGCTGCAACTTGAAGAAAAGGACTTAAATATTCCGTCAATCTCACGAAGTAGGTGTATCATGCAACTTTAGGAATACAAATTGTGGACAAGCAACATCTAGTCCTTTGTTAATATTATAGCCAGATTCAGATGAGTGGCACTGGGTAGAAAGAGTAGAGGCAGTTGGCATATAGAATCAGAGTGCCCTCGCCTTTCTCTGGATGGCAGCTAAATATGCTGCAATTAACTAGAGCTGGGAGCTCCGGCCGGCCGGCCATGGCGGCATTTGGTCACCCCTTAGTGCCCCATAGCTGCACACCATGGACCATCGTTTCTGAAAAGGCCCCATTTGACAAGTATTTCCGGCAATATAGAATGATCGCCGTCGCCGTGCCCCTGACAGGATAGGCGTGAGCTTTTTCTTGGAGCCAAATCCCTGTAGTAGCCTGTGCTAGTTGGGTGTCCTAAACCGTTGGTTGGATCCTTGAGAGCCGGTGACTTTAGAACGCCGTCGGCCATCGGCCATCACCGGGCCGGCCATGTTTTATTTCCCCTGGCACTGGCAGCTCAGTCCCGCCCATAGGCTGAAAGGTTTAATGATGAAAAAGTGAGATCCTAGGTCCGGGAGCGCCGCCGGCGAATGTGCGTGGCCGGTCAAAAGATAGCCACAAGTCTTCGGTGGAGCACAGTGCAAGTTAAACACAGGTGCCATGGGCGCCAAGCTACTGTCTCTGTCTGCGTGGTCACAGCTGGTCAGAGACGGGAAGATTCCCAGGTGTTCCATGCACAGATTCAGTTGGCGCAACCCTGGTTCGGAAACCGACATTTCAGGTTATTTTTAACAGTCCTCGTGGGTGTAGCTGCTATAGATTTTCATGCGGCCCGCGGCCCGACGGCCCGACCCGCACGGAGTTTTGGCCCGGCCCAAGCACGGCCTGACCCGGTGGCAATGGGCCTGGGCTGGCTCGGCACGAGGAGGCGCGGGCTTGAGCTGACTCCTGGGCGCGGTGGCGCGGCGCGGCCTGGCCGGGAAATAGGATAAGGCGCGTTAGGGCCCGGTGACTTCAGCCCAACTTGATCTCCTATCGTAACCCTAGTTCGGTTCCCTCCCTCTCTCCCGCTGCTGCTCCGCTCCACACGCGCACAAACGGCTCGGCGCTCGGCGCTTCGCTCTCCCTCGCACCACGCGCAGGGCGCTCCGTTCGTCCCCACTCCCCAACAGCATGCTCTCCACTCACCCGGTCTTCGCTCTCCACGCGCAGGCAGCGCTCAACAATCTACTCAACACCGCCCCCACGGGCGCCGCCCGCCCCACAAAAATATGGTCAACCCGCCCCACCCCGCCCGCCCCGACAACGGAGGGTTGGCGGCGGTCGTCTTCTCCTTCCCCAACCAAGATCACTCATGGGAGACGCCCCAAGTCCCAACCCGCCCCAACCCCGCCCCGCCCGCAAGATATACAAATCCGCCCTGCCACGCACCGCAACATAGATAAACCTGCCCCGCCCCGCACCGCAACATAGACAAACTTCGTTTCAACCCGTTGTACACACCCCCATATTAGAACCCGCTCCAAAACCCCCGTTTTGCCCGCCCGTTAGCGGGCCTCTTTGCGGGCGCCCATGCAAGTGGGGCGGTGTGGATCGCCCCGGACGTCCCAGGAAGCCATGGATTCCCTACCGAATCGAAGCTTCGTCCGATTGGATACCGGGAGCTTCGATGCGTCATTACAGCTCATTTTACCGTGAAGCGCTCCGATAAGCTATGCGATGCGCGCCGCTATGATCGATCTAACGTCATCTCAGCGATGGCTCAAAGATGTTCAAGGTCGTTTTAACTTTTGATGAATTTCTTTGAAACGCTTCGCGTTATAGTTTTTTTTAGAAGGAAAATGCATTGATCTTAACGCATTACACCGGTCCTTTTACAAACGGGATCCACAAGAAAAGGAAAATTACGAGAGAAGTGCAAAACTCCTGTTCATCTTCCTCGCGAGACTTCATAGATCCGTTCATCACGCCCGCCCGAGCCGCTTTCCAATCGTCGTCGGGCACGTGAGCCAAACTCCACAAGGTGGAGGCCATAGAGGAGGGCTTACTTCTAGGCGAATCGGCCCGAGTACACCGCCTCCCGGGCGCATCGGCCAACTCCGTACCTACGACGCATCCTTTGACTCCACCCCGGCAACCCGAGCAAAGCTCGATTTTCACCAAAGAACATCTTCCTTGAGATTAACGGGGTCAACAACATCATCACTGAAGAAGACGACGATGCGCCGGCCCTCGACTCTGGATAGGTCTCCCGACCTCTCCGTTGGCGTCGGAGAAGATCGCCATCGGAGAATGGAAGAAGCTGGGAGAATTTATTCGCTTGCGTCGCCGTCGCTTCCGCATCGCCGGCGTCGCCCGGGGAAAAGCAAACCGCAGAGGAGCCACGCTCCTCGGCAAAACCTAACTCCACCACCGAACATCGATGGCGAGCAAACCCTAGACCTAGGACTTGACCAAGACCCTACGAAGACAATTTTGTTGAAGAGACGGACCCCCGCTCCTCGTCACCACCGAAGCGAGGGCGGGAGGGAGGGAGCAGGGGCCGTACTGGCGGCGGCGGCGGTGTCGCCCGGCGTTTTTCGCGAGAGCAAGCCTAGGCTGCGCGGCCCCTATTGCCTCATACGGGTTATTTTTGCCTGCGTCAAGGTTACCCCCGGCTAACTTGGGCCTTGTTTAGATGTTAGAAAAACTTGCAAAAGTACCTGTTGGAACTCACAGCCTTTGTGGCTGTAGCGCGTTTCGTTTGTTTGTGGTAATATTATCCTACCATGGGGTAAGTAGACTCAACAGAATCGTCTCGTAATGTACATCTAAACTGTGTAATTAGTTATCTTTTTACCTACATTTTATACTCCAAACATATGTCTTTTGGTGTATTTAATGTCATGTGATGGAGGGAGAGTCTACATTTTATACTCGAAACATATGTCTTTTGGTGTATTTAATGTGATGTGATGGAGGGAGAGTGAAAAAAAAGAGTTAGAAATTTTAGCAATCTGGGCCTTGTTCCGCTCGCGTTATAGTTTCGAATGTGTGTAATGTATGTCTCATATACGAACAAACGAGTTGTCTAGCAGGTCTGGAAAAGAGGAAAGGCAGGTGATAGCCCTTTTGTTATAGGCGTACGTCTAGCAGTCTGGAAAAGAGGAAAGGCAGGTAGCAACCCATAGGGCCATAGTTTTTATATTTCTTCATCTCTCTCTTTCATGTTCTGCCCCTCGCACTGACGGCCCAGGGATCGGGAACAAGATCGCTGGCCACACCAGCCGGAGCACTTCAGCATCTCCTATAAATTGTCGCAGAGATCGCCCCTCTCGAATCAAACTCCAAGAGGAGCTCAAAGACACCACTAGTGCTAGCACCAGACTACCAGAGCACACACAGCTAATCCAGTGCGTACACCTCCACAGAGACTCGCGTGTTAAGATATGGCTTTCGCGGACGGGCAATATCCCACCCTGACCAATCTAGGCCTTGGCGCCCTGACCTTCAATTCGGCGCTGGCCATCTACAACTCCTGGAGCGACGCCGCCTCCGTCACGTCCGTGCTCGCCGTCGATGTCGCGCTCGTACTGCTCTTCCTCTGCCTCTGCGAGTTCGAGCGGGGCGGCAGGGGCAGGGATGCCAAGACCAAGGCCGCGGTGTGGGCGCTGACGACGCTGCTCACGGCCATGTTAGCGTCCGGGGTAGCGGTGACGATCATGCCGCTGGCCGTCGGCACCCTGGTCTTGCTCTGCTTCCGCGATGCCGATCACGACCGCGGCGGCAGAGTCAACATGCTGGACAGGCAGTATAGCGTGCTTGCTATGGTGGGCTTCGCCGTGCTCACGTGCAACACGGCGCTCGACGCCTACGACACCCGGCGCGAATCGGACTCGGCAGCGCTCGTTTTCGTGTCCTATACAATCCTCGGAATCCTGACGGTTCTTTTCGTCCGTGCATTCGCCCGCGGTCACGCTGCCGGGCAGGGGCAGGGACTACCTGCGGTATGATGGCGACCACGACTGCCGGCCCCGGCTCCCGGACACAGCCCCAGGGGTCGGGAACAACATCGCTGGCAACACCCGGTGAATATACAACGAGAAGCCCTGATTTGCTTGATGTACATGCATATTTCTTTGTTTTTTTTCCTTGTGATTGTACATGAGATAGTGCATCATGGACGTGTAATTGTAATGCAAATTTACTTTTTAATGATGTTAATCATGGAGTATTGTTGATACTATTTGTATGAAGTTCCTTAGCTTGTCTTGGAGCGAATTTGATTCGAGAGGTCTCTGCGACAATTTATAGGACATGATGAAGTGCTCCGCTGTGACGCCTAAAACAAAAGGGCTATCAGCGCGTAGGTGGTTTTCTTTTCTAGCGAGTTACTTTCCTGTTTTCCTGAAAAAAAAAAAAAGAATATTAATAACTATAATACCAAATAAATGTTTTTAGATTTACCACACTGCACTAGCCAATGAGCTTGGGTTTTTTTTCTCATTTAGATCACACTCCAAGTGTATTAAATAGGAGTAGACAGAGAAAACTTACCCCCAATTAATGACTCCTTTGTATGCACAATCATGTACTAAACGACTTCTAATACCAATATGGAGAGAGTATACAAATATTAATATTCTTTTTATTGCCTCGTTTTTAAAAATAATCAATCAATGCTAGCTCAATGATTATTGCATATTTACATTAACAAAAAGAAGAAAAAGGCAGAACCGCGGCCACAGTGGTACCTTTCGCTTCCGGACCGACGTGCGTCGCCAGTGGCCGTCTATGGACTGAACAAAAGGGATGACGTTTCTCTTGTTTGTGTGTTAAAAGATCTCGTCAGATTTCTTTTTTTTTGGGTCCATGGATCACAGGAACCATCTTTATTAAATAAACACAATAAACCATAGATTTACTGTTATGGTCAAAACTTTGCACAAAATTTCTGATTTTATGTGCAGTAGAATATATCTTCTCATGTAGGGATGAAAACGAAAATGATAGTTTCCGATTTTCCAAAGTCGTTTTTGAGTATTTCCGATTTTGATGCCTAAACGGAAACGGAAGTGATAACCGAAAAAAAAATGAAAATGATAATAGTAAAAATAAATGGAAACGAAAGCGAAAACAATGTTGCCCTCTTCCGATCGTTTCGAAGATTCCCGTATTTAAGCGGTAATTTACCATTGGTAATTACCGAATCAAAGGCACACACAACCAACATGCCAATAAGGCAAATATTTTTTTTGGAAACTAACTATATTGCAAGGATTACACACATAACCCCTCTGTCCCAAATTAAACGTAGTTTTGGGTGTTCGTGCCACAAGTTTGACTCGATTTGTAGAAAATACGTACAAGATTTAAATCTCCAAATAAATTTGTTAAAAAACTAGATCAAAAGATCTTTCCAATGATACTAATTATGTAATATAAATATTAATCCTATTTTAATATATAATTATTGGCAGTTTTTTTTTCGGAAAGCGAGAACTACATTTATTTAGAACGGAGGGAGTAGAGGAACAACCTCTACTTAGGAAGGAACTATAATAATTCATGTTTTCATCGCTATGCTATGTCAAGTCAACTTAGAACTTGATCATTAATTTGTGTCATTGTCAAGAATTATGGTAATGTTGCGAGTTATAGGGCTCTTCTCATTTCCTATAGTTTGGTGTGTTTATCGTTTTTGAGGATACCGTTATGATAGATTTCGATCATTATTGTTGTATTTTCCGACCCGACTATATCATTTTCGAAATTTCGAATACTAGCGCCGTATTCATTTCGGCAATATCGTATCGGTTTCGTTTCGAGAGAAAAAAACGAAAATGAAAGTGATTTGGCCTCCTTCCGATCGTTTCCGACCGTTTTCATCCCTATTCTCATGTGAGTCCAACGAAACTAGAATTGCTAACTTACTGAAATTTAAACTGAATAGAATAAATCTAAGTGTAAAAAAAGATAAAGAATACAAGGGCTAAATGTAGCCTGAATCGGCCCAGTCCTGTGCGAAGTGGGCCAGGACGGGGGGGAGCCCATGGCTCGCTTGCGGTTTTACGCAAACTCCCTCTGCAGTTAAAATTAATCATGGTCCTTGCATCTACCTTTTCTCACCCTCATTTTTTTTTTTTTTTTGAGGGCTCACCTTCACATTTTTTTTTCAGTTTTTTCAGCCCTCAAAATCGAACGGAGCAGAGTATAACAACATCGGGGACGGCTGGTCGGCGACAAGCGGGGTGCGAGGGCACGACCATCATCATCAGAGCCCGTGCGCGCTGACGGCATGGCCCAGTGACAGAACCAGGGCTCCCCGATGGTTTTGCTGATTCCGCACTGGCATGGCCGGAGATGTACCGTGGCATCCGAGCAGCGTGCGATGCGGTTGATGACCTCAGCTCGCCACCAGCGGTGCACCACGCATGCGCGGCAGCAGCGCGCGCACCGCAAGGCCGGATTATAAAAACTATACATCCTACACTTTAGCCTCTTTGTGCATTGGAAGACATGGCATTATTGGAGGACACGTCAAGTCTCCAGGCCATCTCCATCAATCTCCAAATAACAAGGGCGGATCACAATAGGCACTTTTTACCGAAAAACGATAACCGAACTGAAACCGAACCGAAATCTCAGTTTTTCGGATTTTTGGTTCGGTGTCGGTTTTCGTTTTTCCATTGTTCGGTGTTCGGCTTCGGTTTCTGGGTGAAACCAAACCGAAACACCGATCTACCGAACTATACTGTGTATTGCAAGTATGATTGCGTGAATTGCAGCCCAACCAACCAGCCTGAGCCCAGTAACCTGAGCGAACCAGTGCCTCGTGACCCCAAGTCCCCAACTCCACCCCCGAGTCCCCGTGACTCAGGCTGACCCGTGACCACGCACTACTACGCAGCCAGCCCCGAATCGTAACCCTAGCTGCCCCTACGCCGGGGGCAACACCGTCGTCGGAGCGCCGCGGCGGACGCCGCCCGAGAAGATAAGCTGCGTCCCAGCACGTGTGATGGGTGGTGGCTATAATTTTGACCTTGTACGCCAGCCTCGTCCTGCTCTTGTGTTGCCTGCGACGGTAGTTCCACGGGCTCCCACCGTGTGTCTCGTGTCTGCCCCGTGGGCGCGGTTCCACGGTGATGCGGGGGATTCTACGTGTCGTTCCTTGTTGGTGCTAGATGTTGGAGACCGGTTTTTCTAATCTTTCTAAACAAGATCAAGAATCAAGATTGGGAATGAATTTTTGTAACCCTTCAAGATGCTCTAAGGTCCACGAACATGCTCCATCAACGTGACAACGTTACATGCTTGTCACGTTTTGGAAATCAATACGAGTCATATTGGCTTTCCTATAGCCGATAGGTACTAATTTTGCAAACATTATTTCAAAAAAATCATCTTTTTCTTTGAGGAAAAAAAAAAACCATCTACTACGCACTTGTGATCATGTATGTACCATCGCATATTGGATTCCCAGGTAACTCTTCACTCGTCGCCTCCTGCACAAGCCCATGAGCTTATTGGACTATGTGTTGGTAAATGATCTGGGCCGGGAGGAGACTATCTTGCCTCGGAGATACCTGGGCCATGCGATTTCTGCTGCAAGCAGGCGATGATCGATGGACGCGCACATGGCACCAAGGCCACTCATATCACTAGCTAGCTAGGCAGTCGTTGTGGTACACCCACTTCGACGCCAAGTATTTCCCCGGACGCGACGCGATAGATGAGGGAGAGGGGCAAGGGGAATCGACGCCATTGCCAGTTTCGGCTCCAACGCCGAGGAGGGCCCCGCCGCCTGCTGCGGTGCCTCTCCCGATCGATCAGGCCGGCTGGATTTGATCGGACGATGCTACATTGCTACCGCGTATCGATCGTCGTTGCTAGCTGCCTAGACTACCGTACCTCTTGATCTCCTGCTGTTCCGGTGCCGCGTCGCGTGGGTACTCTTCTCCTCAGTCCTGATCTCGCCCGCGCGCGACACGTACGACGCACTTTTGTTCTGTGATGAGTGATATCACCACACACTACTACAGATTTGTACATCACTACCGCTCCTATCACTACCGAATTTGAATGAATCGTCAGTGTTTGCTTATTTCTGGTTTCAAGATCTAAAAATAGCTTAGAGTCACACACAACCGACAGTGAAAGACCACATCACTGCCGGTTGTTATAAAATACCCGGTAGTGATGTCTATCACTATCGGTTGAATTAGTCAACCCGCTAGTGATGCAAGGTCCGCGGACCCGAAATATTCATTCATCCTGCTTCACTCCTTCCTCGCGTTCGTGACAACCTGTGACTTCCCCTCTCTCTCTACCCGATATTAATTTTTCTGCTCCCCAGTCGCAACTCGCCAGGACCTCCTCCCCAAATCTCGTCCCCAAATCTCCATCCGGTCGACAGGCAGCGGCAGCAGGAAGATGCAGCGGCGGTTCGCATGAGATTGGTGGAGCTCATCCTCACCTTGCAGGAAGATGCAGCGGTGGTTCGCATGAGGAATATTTTCTCTGGATCTCGTTTTGCTCTCATTTTTTTTTTTCCTCTTGGTGCACGAATCCTGTTTCTAGCTAATGCGAGCAGATTCTTGTTTCTCGTTTTCCCAAGCAGGTACATCCAAGTAGATCTGGTGCGAGCTTTGCCCCCTCGTTTTTTGATGGAGGTGCTACAAGTGGAGGTGTGCCAGCGGTGGTGCGCATGAGGTTGGTGAAGCTCGTCCTCACCTTGTGGTTCCTTTTTCCTTCTATTTTTAGTGCGTGCTTGTGGTTCTTTCAACTCTTCAATTTCCTTCTATTTTTAGTGCGTGCTTGTGGTTCTTTTTTCCCTAAGAAATAACTAATCTTGACCATGGTGTGTGCATGTGGTTCTGCGTGGGCAAGATCCACCGCAGCTCATCGCGAAGATCCACCGCAGCTCAAGCTCGTTCTCACCTTCCTCTTTGTCTGTTGAATGAGTTAATTCATGATGTGTTGAATCTCTTCTTTGTCTGTGATGTATGAATTTTTTCTTGAATGATTTGTGAAGTGTTGAACCCTTCTATGTGATCTATGAGTCTTCCATGTAATCAATCAATCGATTCGATTTGTGATTGTTGAATCTCTCCTTTCTCTATGAATTGTTTATTGGGTGGCAAGGAGCCAGCGAGTATGGCAGAGCATGGTAGGGGCATGTGGCTGGCAGAGCATGGCAGGTGCATGTGGCGCCTGCATGCTCATTATTTTTTTTGCTTTTTAAAAGCACAACACTGCGGGTGAAAACGAGCGGTAGTGATAAAAATAGCACATCACTACCGCTATGGTTCTGCGGTTCAGTTTTTCGACAGTGAAAGGGGGTTGGGGCCCCGCAGTGATGTACAATTCTGTAGTAGTGACAACCACAATTCATTCGGAAGTTGTGAAAAGAATCTTAAGATATGTCAAAGGAACAATCGGGATTGGCCTTAAAATTACAAAACCTGACTCCATGAGAGAGAGTTCTTTTGCAGATGCATATTGGACAAGGTGTCCCGATGACAAATGTTTTGTTTTTTCTCAAATACGCAAAAGGTTTGCACAACTTTTATCAAATGACATTAGCTAATTTTGGACGGACTTATATAATGCACGACTTTCGTCTTGAGATGTATTTTTTGAACCTTCTATGGTTCGATCTGATGCCTGAAATCCAGTCTACAAAGCAAATCAATTTATCAGAAAATGGGATTGGAGTCGATTGAATTATGTTCATTGCCAACGACTCAACGAGTATACAGTACGCGTCCTCTTCCTTGCTACAGCATATTTACTCCAAAATGCCTGCTATCGTCTCACGCGGTAACACGTCTCGTAGCTACCACTGGGGTATTGCTTTTCAGCTAAAGCCTTTCCAGTTTCAGCTAGGATCGGACTGACTGAGCAATCGTGGGGTATTGTGTTCTCCTGAGCCTGCACCAGCCACGATGCTCCCACGAAGCTCGTACGCACACTTGGCACGCACACTACGGCGACGCGGCGCGTCAAGGCACGGCCACGGCTCTATATATACGCTCGCTTCGCTCGGCCATGCCATAGCCCTGGCATTCGCAGACGAGATCACGAGAAGCACACACTTCCAGTGTACAAGACCTGTACGACGGCAACGGAGATCGATGGACCATCCGGGTGCTGGAGGTACGTGTGATTTCCATGCATCTCGTCTCGACGACCAAGCAACTAGTTCTATATATCCACCTTTTCCCATGTCGAATGTTGCTTGAATTTGCCATTCGCTACACAGGTCAGCCAGCAGGCGGGGTTGTGGTGGTGCCCGTGGAGGCCGCCGCGCCGGCAGCACCGGCAGCGGGCAGGGGCGTGGCGGTGTGGACACGGGTGAGCGCGCGTGGTGTTGGCGGCGGCCCTGTTCCTCCTGGGATGCGCCGCGGCTGCGCTTGCCCTCTTCGCCATGATCCTGGTATGCGTACTCCTCCGGGATGGTATTAGAAGTCGTTTAGAACAGCGACACGGTCTCCAAAACACAACTTTGACCTCTTATTATTATAAAAATATTTATGGACATGTGATATACGTATACTTTTATCAAATTTTTTTTTAAGACAAATCTACTCATATAATTTTTACATTTACAAACTCAACAACTTAAAAGTTATTGATGATTTATATTCCCGATGTTTGACTCAAACCTTGTCCAAAACGACTTCTAATACCAACCCGAGGGAGTACGTACGTTCGCTAGCTTCTCTCAAGTTTGCTACTGCTACACTCGTTCGCTTTTCGGATGATCCAACGAGAACGCACGGCAATAATCTTTGCTCCGGCCTGGCATTTCGTCTGAATTTTTTCTCCATTGTAAATTAAGCGGTTCTTTTCATCTGGTTCTTGCGTAATTACTGTAAATTGGTTCTTGTATGTATCGGCCAATCCAAGGGCGGTGTGTAGAGAAAAACGGCCCGGCCAGGTCGCTCCCCGTCGCTGGCGGCGAAACCTAGCCGCCGCCGCCGCCCGTCCCCACGGCCTCTCCTCCCAGCGCCGCCGCCGGCGGGCCGCCGGCATCCCGCGGCTTGTGGTGAGGGTGGCGGCGTGGCCTGGCTCCTCGTCTCGGCGGATTGGGGCGGGCGCGCCGTCACGTCTCCACCGGAGGTTGGCTCGCGCCGGGCGGCGGTTTTCGGCCGCGTCGGGGCTGGCGACTCGGATCCGGCGGCGCTCCGCCGGATCCGGTGGCCGCGTGGCGGGGGCGCGCAGCTGTGCAAAGGAGGGGCGGCGGCGGCGTAGGGGGCGGCGCGGCGGCCGCGACGACCACGGGACGACCCGGCGGCGACGCGGCGTCGGGTCGTCGTGGGCGACGGCGGCGGCGGTGGCTGTTGTCGGGCGCGCGGGGAGGTGGCTACGGTCGGTGTGTTTGGCGCCCGATGGTGGCTGCGGCGGATGCCGTTGTCTCTGCTGATCCGGTGTGGCCTGCGCGCCCGCGTTCTTCGGCGGCGTGGCGGCCTGGAGAGAGTGCGGGCAAGGGCGTCTCGGTCGCAGGCGGCGGGTTCAGCGGCAAGATGGCGGCGCCTCGCGTTCTCCTCCTCCTCGACGACATTTACGGTCTAGCGCCACCTTGGTGGTGGGGCTGGGGCTGGCGGTATGTGCTGGTGGTGCCATGGTGGTGCCTCGGGCTGTGCCGGCTTCACCCGGTGGTGGCGTCTGCGGCGGTAGGGCGTGAGGCTTACGCCATAGCCATGACAGTGTGGCAATTATGGTGCGGTACCGGGCGAAGGCCCCCGCCGATGTCGGTGGCAATGGTGGCGGCGCCCTTGGGGCGTCGTTTTTCCCTGCTGGGGGCACCGTTGAAGGCTACCGTGCCATTGCAGCATGGGGTCTCAGGGTGAAAACCCAGTCCTCTTTTCGGACGTGCGACAACGGCGCCATTGGCGTCGTGCCCTTCTTGGAGGCGCCGCATCTAGAGACCTGTCTTGGTTTGTGGCAGTGGTGGTGGTCGGTTTGTTGGTGTTGCCTGTGCGTTGCGGCTTGGTGGTGCGAGAGGTCTTAAGTTGGCGCTCATGGTGCAGTGGTGATCTTGGTAACGGTTGGGCGGAGGTGATACTCAAAGCGGTTTTCAAATATCTGATTCCAAGGCAGTGGAGTTGTGTTGGTGGGTGAGGCGAGGCCCCCACGTTGAGTAGCTTGGGTCAGTGGTGTTCTTTGGTGCCGTGATGGGTTTTGCTAACGCGAGGCTGGAGCTGGGAGATCGACGATCGTGGGCGTGTGGCTTGAGGCGGATAGTCCCTTGGAGGAGTCAAAGCAGCTACTTGGGCTTGCAGCGGGCTGCGGCTTTTGGCGTGGCACATCGTCGGCGACGACGGCGCAGTTCTCGTCGGCTTGCTTTCGGCTCGTTTTCCCAGGAAGTGGTGGTGTTGTGTTGTTTTTTCGGCTCCTTTTCGTTCTGTGTGTTCCTTTGTGTTTTTGTCTTTTCGTGGTGGTTGTTGTGGGGTGAGTTGTGTCGATGTCCCAATCCGACCGGTCGTTGTGGATGGAGGCTCGTGTTGATGACCCAATCCAACCGAGCAAAACTTCTTGTTAATTTCTCCCATCCAAGTGGTGTTGTTGTATCAAGTGGTAGGGGGGAATCTCCCTTAAGTTGAGTCGAGTGGGCGCTAGGGGTGGCGCGAGTTGAGTTGATTTGGTACCTAGGTGTGCAGATGGAGTAGGGTACCCTCCATAATTGTATGGTTTTTCTGGCCCGATTTCCAGTCAAAAAAAACTGAGCTGGCACTTGCCTTTTTTCTTTTTTCGTCTAATAGAAATCGCGGCAAAGCTTTTGCCGCCCCTTCTAAAAAAAGGGCGGTGTGTATATGTAACTGATGCTTGCGCGCGGCAACTGCAGGGGGAAGGCCTGCGCGGCGTCGACCGACGCTGAGGTGGCGAGCCTGCGCACGGCGTCGGAGTGCCTGCTCCTGGCCGCCTCGGCGCAGGTGGTCGTGGCCACCATGGCCCTACTGGTGCCGGCGCGGCTCGTCGCCTTCTTTGGCAACCTGCTGGGAGTGCTCACCGCCTACCACACCATCGACGTCCTGGTGAAGCTGGTCGCCAGCTGCGACGGCGGTGCTCACGGAGACCTCGACTTCCACTTCTGGGTCTTCTTCATCGTGCTGTGGCCGGCGTTTGCCGTCTGCGCGGTCATCTCCCTCCGCTGATCGAGCGAGAGAGATCACAAGATGCCATGCATCCCTTCGGGTTGCTCGGATCGACTGGCCTGTTACTCTGTTAGTAGTATAGTATCTACTACTTGTAGATTTGAGCATTTCTGCTTGGTGGGGGTATTAGCTTGACGGCGAGCCGAGCGCGGCTGAGAGGAAGCGATGAGCGATATGCATGATTTCGTCACTTATATATTATGTATCAAGTTATTACGTACTCAGACCTATATGTCTTCTGGCCATAATCAGGCTTATTACCTGGGGGTATTAGCTTGACGGCGAGCCGAGCGCGGCTGAGAGGAAGCGATGAGCGATATGCATGATTTCGTCACTTATATATTATGTATCAAGTTATTACGTACTCAGACCTATATGTCTTCTGGCCATAATCAGGCTTATTACCTTACACTAAGTTACACTCGTATATATGTATCAATTTGTCCAAGAAAAAAAAAAACAAACGAGCACGTAGTATACATACGCCGCAATCTCACTCGAGCTCGACCGCGTCAGGCTCCTAGCTGGTTACAGTTACAATAAGTTACACTCATATGTATCAACTTGTACCATGCGATTTCTGCTGCAAGGAGATGCACACGCACATGGCACCAAAGGCCACTCATTTCAATAGGCCGGCAGCCGTTGTGTGGTACACGCTAGCTAGCTATACACTTCGACGCCAAGTATTTCCCCGGACGCGACGACGCGATAGATGATGGAGAGGCCGGGGCAAGGGGAATCGAATCCCATTGCCGGTTTCGGCTCCAATGCCGAGGGCCCCGCCACCTGCTGCTGCGGTGCTGCCTCTCCCGATCGATCAGGGATTGATCGGATGCTACCGCGCGTACCTAGCTCGATCTCCTGCTACCTGTGCCGCGTCGCTTGGGTACGTACTCTCCTGACACGACGCACTTTGCTACGTGAGCGAGCTTCATCTCATCATTCCGTTGCGCCTCTCCATCCCTTGTTGCTGATCGTCGAATCTATACATTACTAATCGTACGAGACAAATAATGTTAAGGCGCTGGTACGCGGCGCTAGTCGTCGTCTCGGCCTTACTTTGAGTTGAGATCATGCCTCATCACATCACATGCTGCCATGCGGATGCTCATGCTGCAGGGTTCCATTTGCATGCTGCACGCGAACGTCAACTTCTCGATCGCGAGGTCCCGACTCCGGGGATCTTCGGGCGCCGAAGGTCGCGCCGACCACCCTGTGGTGGGCGGCCCACGGCCTGCTTGGCCCAGCCGGAGGCGGAGCAGGAGGCGCCGCCCGGAGATGGACGCGGGCTCGCGGAGCGGAGGCAGGCGGTGAGCGAGGCGGAGGACGATGGCGAGGTGGGAAGTGAGGGCGCCACCGTAGCTTTAGGGTTCGGTAGTGGAGAAAATGAAGGCGCCAACGACCTTTAGGGTTCGGCGAGGTCCCCACTGCCTCCATCCTCACCGCCGGCTGTAGAATGCGCCCGACCGGCCTGGCGCTGGCGTCGACACGGGCGATGGCGGCGGACGGCGGTGAGTGAGGAGGCGGGGGCGCCGCCAAGCCGGGCCAGGGGCGGACTCATCCGGCTGGGTGCGGGTCGGCGGCGCAGGGCGTCGAGGTCGCCCATAGCGGTGGCGGTGGCGGCGCGAGAAGAGTGGGGAAGTGGAAGAAGGGGGCGCCATGGAGCTCCGGCCACCCCTAGGGCACCAGCGGCGTGGGCGGGGCAGCAGCGGGGGGAGGTGGAGTCGACAACAGCGACAGCTCGAGGAAGAATACAACAGCGGGGCGAGGAAGAAGACGACCGCGGGGGCGAGGAAGAAGACGTTAGTTGGGCCGCCAGGGGGTGGTCGGCGCCTAGCACGATTCGTAGGTGTTCTCGAATAGGCCAGGGGATCGAATTGATTATAGAAACATGAGTTTAATTAATCGATTTATTAGTGAACAACGAAAAATATTATCCAGACGAATAAATAAACGAATATTATCCTCGGCTACCTGCAGCAGACCAACCTCGTGGAAGTGTTCCAGAGCCAGGCGTACCAGACTGCCCAAGCACTACGAGCTGGCGGACTTCGAGCGGCTGAGCAAGACGAGGCCGGTGACGACGCTCGCCGTTGGGCAGTACACGGTGAACGTGACGTACAACGCGGGCACCATCCACGTCCACTCCAAGTGGGCATACGCCAAGATTGTTGGCAGCGTGTCCGTGGACGCGGCCATGGCGATTTACAAGCTCGACCGGGTGCTGCTCCGGCGGCCGGCCGTCCTGGTGTTAGAGTTGTGTGTGGATGCATGTGTGTGTTAGACTAAGCATCGTGTGTATGCATGTGTGTGTCGCTGCGTGTGGATGCATGTATGCGTTGCTGATGTATATGTCTCGACACTCATGGAATAGAATTCGTCAAGTATTCTACTATTCCACTCTTTCATGGTATCACGAGACGGTTCCTTTCCAGGGCCTCTCCGCTTCCGCTAATCCCAGAGCCGCCGCCGCTGAGTTCCTCGCCGGCCTCTCCATGCCGTCGCTGAGTTCCTCGCCGGCCTTTCCTTGCCGTCGCCGAGTCCCTCGCCGGCTTCTTTTTCCCGCGACAGCACTTCGTCGCGTGACCCCGTCGAGTGCCGAGTCTACGTCCGCGATCCCGCTCCAGTCCGCGATCCCGTCGAGCCTCGAGCACCGCGGCGTGACCCCGTCGAGCGCGATCCCGTCGAGCGTCGAGCACCGCGTCGTGACCCCGTCGAGCGCGATCCCATCGAGCGTCGAGCACCGCGGCGTGACCCCGTCGAGCGCGATCCCCGTCGAGCGTCGAGCACCGCGGCGTGACCCCGTCGAGCGTCGAGCACCGCGCGATTCCGTCGTCCCGCTCCGGTCCGCGATCCCGTGGCGCGCGCGACTCCCACACCGCGACGCGCGATCCCGGCCCCGCACGACTCCGCTCGGCCGTGACCTGCTCGCGGTGATCGCGCGATCCCGATCCGGTCTTCGTCCGCTTCGTCGCGCGGCTTCCTCGCGGAGGCTCACGCGGTGGTGGGCTGGGCCTGCTCGTGTAAGGGGTAAAAAAAAAGGGGGAAAGGGAGCCCGTGACCAGGTCTCCAGAGTGCATCGTGCCTGGCTCCTTCGTCGCCTAGCCACGCACGCTGACCTGCTCGCTGTGATTGACCGGTCCAGCTAGTGTAAAAAAAAAAAAAAGAGAGAAAAAAGAGAGAGAAGAAAAGGCCGCTGCGTCCCCCGATCCGCCGCCATCGCCCGATCCTCGCCATGGCTGAAACCCCGGACCAGCGCGCCATGCGTGAGGCGCAGGAGCAGCGCGACCGTGAGGCTGCCGAGGCCCGCACCAAGGCCCTCGGCGAGTTCGGCGAAGCACGCCGACACCCACAGCGCCGCCATCGCCCTCAACAACATCAAGGGCCTCATCCCGGTCGTCTTGGATCGGCGCAGCGAACAACTACAATCGCTGGCGCTCCCTCTTCCTCATCGTCCTGGGCAAGTACATCCTCACCGATCACGTTCTCACTGATGTGGTGAACGCCGATCGGCCGGCCTGGCTGCAAATGGACTGCACCGTCCTCATGTGGATCTACGGCACGATCAACGCCGATCTCCAGCAGTCCACCATGCTGAAGAACCCCAACACCCGCACCGCCTGGCTCCATCTCGAGGACGAATTCCTCGGACAACGTGAGTCACGCGCGCTGCTGCTGTCCGCGGAGTTCCGCACCGTGAAGCAAGGCGCGTCCTCCATCACGGACTTCTGCCGCAAGCTGGAGACCATGGCGGCCAACCTCAAGGACTTCGGTGATCCGGTGGGCGACCGGACCCTCGTCCTCACGCTGCTGCGGGGCCTTAGCGACAAGTTCCGCCCCATGGTGACCAACATCAAGCTGCGGCAACCGTTCCCCACCTTCGCTGAGGCCCGCACACTACTTCTTCGGGACGAAATCGACCTCGGCGTCGTCGCCGGCACCACCAACCCGCCAGCTCCGCCACCGCCCGGCCCTCCTCACCGACTCCGGGTCCAGCGGTCGTGGTCCTCTGGCGGCGCGGCGGCTCGGCTGGTGGCGTGCCCTAGCCAAGGCGGCAACCCGGTGGTCCACGGAAACCATGGCGGTGGCGGGGCAACCGCAAAGGGCGGCGTGGCCGGCAGCAGCAGCAGCCCGGCGGTGCGCCATCCGGTGGCCAGCGTCCGCCCCGTTCCTCTACAACACGTGGGGGGGCACGGTTCAGTTCTGGCCGAACCCCCCACAGCCCGGCGGCGGGCATGGCGGTCACTATCGCCCACCGCAGCAGGCCCTCACGATGGTGCCCCAGCAGCAGCAGCAGCCCCACTTCCAGGCACCGTACGGGTACGGGACCGGATACGGGGCTCCCTCGCAGCTCGGCCCTCCTCCAGGCTTCGGCTATGGGCAGCCGACGCCTCCACCACAGCAGCAGCCATGGAGCCCGATGCACGGTGGGTCTTTCGACACGTCGTCGCTCGCCAGCAACTTCAGCACCATGACGCTGACACCGCCCGGCCCGAGCGATTGGTATGTTGACTCCGGTGCTGGCGCCCACATGGTCAACAATGCTGGTATAATTTCCTCCTCTCACCCTCCCTTGTCATCCAGTCCTTCATCTATCATTGTCGGTAATGGAGCTACGCTTCCCGTTACCTCCGTAGGATCTCACTCTTTTACCACACCGTGACGTCCTTTAATTCTTTCTAATGTTCTAGTTTCCCCTGGCATTATTAAGAATTTAATTTCCGTTCGTCGGTTTACCACTGATAACAATTGTTCCATCGAGTTTGATCCTTTCGGCCTTTCTGTGAAGGACCTCCAAACACGGAACATGATCGCCAGGTGTAATAGCACGGGAGATCTCTACCCGTTCTTCTCGCCAGCACCCACCAGCACCACCGCCCTCACTACTACCGCCGGCTCCACCACCCTATGGCATCGCCGTCTTGGTCACGTCGGTCATGAGGCCTTGTCCAAGCTCATTAGTTCACATGCTATTTCCTGTAATAAGCGCGATGACACTCACATTTGCCATGCCTGTCAGCTAGGCCGCCATGTGCGTCTTCCCTTTAGCATATCAAATTCCCATGCACCTCGCCCCTTTGATTTAATACACTGTGATCTTTGGACATCTCCAGTTGTCAGTGTTTCTGGCTATAAATATTATCTTGTCATTCTTGATGATTGCACTCACTTCAGCTGGACTTTTCCTCTACGCCTCAAATCCGACACCTTTACTACTCTTACTAATTTCTTCTCATATGTGCGCACGCAGTTCGACTCTTCCATCAAGGCAGTTCAGTGCGACAATGGCCGCGAATTTGACCATTCCTCGGCCCGCACGTTCTTCCTCACTCACGGGGTCGTTCTTCGCCTCTCATGCCCATACACCTCCTAGCAGAATGGGCGGGCTGAGCGCATTCTACGCACTATCAATAACATTGTGCGCTCACTCCTGTTTCAGGCCAGTCTACCTCCGGTTTATTGGGCGGACTCACTCCACACTGCCACCTACCTACTCAACCGCCACCCCACAAAAACCCTAGATGGACGAACACCCTACCTCGCCCTCCATGGCACGCAACCCTCTTATACGCACCTTCGTGTGTTCGGTTGCGCCTGCTATCCCAACCTGTCCTCCACAGCTCCACATAAACTATCACCTCGCTCCTCCTTGTGTGTCTTCCTGGGGTACTCCTCCGATCATAAGGGCTATCAGTGTCTTGACCTTCGTTCCAACCGCATCATCATCTCCAGACATGTCATCTTCGATGAGACGGTGTTTCCCTTTGCTGATATGTCCACCTCGCCCTAGGATCCCACCACACTTGATTTTTGGACAAACAGCGATGATTCCTCTTTTCCCTATGGGTCAAGAGCTGTGTATGCAGGTTCACGCCTTCACAGGGGGGGCATGGATGCCGCCCTGGCAGCCTCTCGGCGGCAGCGGTGGCGCGCCGGCACACAACCCCCCACCGGCTGGTGCCTCGGCAGCGTCCTCTCCCGCGCCGGCCCGGCTGCCCCTAACGGCGCACCCTCTACCGGGCCGTCCGGCTTTGCTGCCCCTGCGGACACCCCGTCCCAGGTCGTTGCCGGCCGGCGCCGGCCGTCCCCCGGCTGCACCACCTCACGGTGCCCCGGGCGATTACTCCAGTCACCAATGCGCATGGCATGCGCACACGTGGCAAGGGCGGCATACGACAACTTTGTTGATCGCTGAATCTTGGCGGGTACACTATCTCGGTGCCATCTTCGGTTCGCTCTCGCACTTGCGGATCCGGCGTGGCGCGCGGCTATGTAGGAGGAGTTTGATGCCCACGCAAGCAAATGACACTTGGTCACTTTGGTTCCTCGGCCTCCTGGTGTCAACCTTGTTACAGGCAAGTGGATTTTTCGTCACAAGTTCAAAGGCGAGACGGATCTCTTGACCGTTATAAGGCTCGGTGGGTGCCGTGGTTTTACACGGCGTCAGGGCATTGACTATGATGAAACTTTGATCCCGTGGTCAAGCCGACAACGATTCGGGCCGTTCTCACTCGGCACTCTCATTCATGGCCTATTCACCATTTCGATGTGAAGAATGCGTTTCTCCATGGCACCTTGAATGAGGCTGTCTCACGTGCACTGCCCACGGTTTTCTTCGACACATCTAGACGACCTTGTGCGCTACACGAACAAGTCCCTGTATGGATTGAAGCAAGCTCCCGCCCCGGCACCATCGGTTTGCCTCTTACCTCATCTCTCTTGGTGTTGTTGAGGCAAAGTCGATACCGGTGTTCACATATCGTCATGGCTCGATATGGCTATCTTGCTTCTCTATGTTGATGACATCATCTTGACGGCCTCCTCTTTGAGTCTTCTTCACGGATCATTGCTGCTCTCCGCCGGGAATTCTCTATGACGGATATGGGACCTCTTCATCATTTTCTTGGAGTCAGTGTTCAACGCTAACATGATAGTCTGTTCCTCTCACAACGTCAGTATATCTTTGGATATTCTTGACCGTGCGGTATGCTCAAGCGTAAGCCTTGCGGTACTCCTATGGACACTCAAGCCAAGGCGTCTGGCGATGGTGTTGCCGTGGCCGACCCACCTCCTACCGCGGCATCGCCGGCGCCTTCTGATACCTCACCTTCACCCGTCCGGATATCGCCTACGCTGTTCAGTAGGTCTGCTTGTATATGCATGATCCTCGAGAGCCTCATTTTGGTGCTATGAAGCGGATTCTTCGCTATCTTCAGGGTACTTTGGACCTCGGTCTTCACCCTCACCGGACCTCATCGGCTGATCTTATTGTCTACACGGATGCTGATTGGGCGGGATGTCTTGACACGCGCAAGTCCACCTCTGGTTATGCCGTGTTCCTTCGGGGACAATCTCATCTCTGGTCATCAAGCGTCAGCCCACTTCGTGTCAAGGTCGGTCGGAGGCGGAGTATAGAGCCGTGGCGAATGGTGTTGCCCCGCACTTGGCTGGTTGCGCCAACTTCTAAAGGAGCTCCATCATCCTCTTCGCCGCGCCACTGTGGTCTATTGTGATAATGTCAGTGCAGTCTACCTCTCCAGTAACCCAGTCCAGCATCAGTGAACAAAGCATGTCGAGATTGATCTACACTTCGTCAGAGAGCGAGTCGCCCTTGGTGAGGTCCGCGTCCTGCATGTTCCCACTACGCCCCGAAGACGCCGATGTCTTCACCAAAGGTTTGCCGGCGTCCGTGTTCACGGAGTTTAGGTCGATCTTAATGTTTGCGGTGCTCCCGTTAAAGGCGTGGGGAGTGTTAGAGTTGTGTGTGGATGCATGTGTGTGTTAGACTAAGCATCGTGTGTATGCATGTGTGTGTCACGTGTGTGTGGATGCATGTATGCGTTGCTGATGTATATGTCTCGACACTCATGGAATAGAATTCGTCAAGTATTCTACTATTCCACTCTTTCACCTGGTGCGGTGTCGCGGCGCTTAGCGTCGCGGCTCTGCACGCGGGTGCTTTCGGCGCCCGCCGCCGCGCCGCCGTGTGTGTGTCGGGGAGCCCTGCCACCGCTCCAGCGACAAAGACGATCGAGAAGCCCGTGCCCAGCACCACCGCTGTCGCCCGCCACGACCGCGCCCAGCAACACCGCCGTCCGCCGTCCCGAAGCGCGTCCATCCACCAGCGCCGAGCGCGCCCAGCACCACCGCCGCCGCCCGCCAAGCCCCCTCCCCTCCCGTCCTCCCGACATCAAGCGCGGGCGCGGCGTCCTTCGGCCGCCCGGGGCCCCAGCGGCGTCCAAGCAGCGGCGAAGCTCACGAAAGAAGAGTAGAGAGGAGGGCTGACAGGTGGGGCCTGCTTGCCGGTGAGTGGGAAGGAGAGGAGGAGAAAGAAGAGGAGGGCAACACGGTCTTTTTGCACTACCGGGCCCACGCGTCAGGTCCTCAAACGGAGCAATTCTAACAGCTCACGGACGGAATGGCACACATGAAAGAGTTCAAAATGACGCTGGCACATATGATAGATTGAAATTTTCAGTGGTATTGATGAGCAAGCCATATTTTATAATGGTATCCATGAAAAAACCTCTTCTTGTATCCTCACCCCCGACTCCACTGCCGCCTCCATCCGGACGAGCCACCGCCTGTTTGTATCCTCACCCCTGACGCCCAGCAGCACCAGTACACCTCGGCCATACCTCATCAAGGTTAGATCGTGTTCCATTTCTATGTACATTGATCGTGGTTTAGGTACTACAAGGCTTGTAGCACTTGCTTGATCTGTGGATTTGTCTGCTGCATTGCATCGGTGTTAGGGTTTGCTTGTTTGTTTGTTATGGATTGGATCTGTGATTGATCCCTGAAATGAGTAGACCCACTTGATTGCTTGTGCGGGAGAATGGGATAGATAGGTAGATGGGGCTGTAGGAGTGCCACTCCTATTGTGTAATCAGGTGTACTTGGATGGGGATGTTCTTCTGACCTGAAGCCCTGAAATCTTTGACTGTTCTCCAAACCAAATCCTGCATTTTTTTTATCTTTCATGTTCCTATTATAGTAGTGTCAACAACAGACGACTTGAAGCTGCATGTCTGAATAGCTTGCTTGCAGCAGAATTATGTATTCATCCATCTTTACTGTACTAGGGGGATTCCCCGCGCGTTGCTGCGGGAATCAAGAAAGAATGCATACAAAAAAAAAAAAGGTTTCATGTTATCATATATTTTTGACATGGACATGATGCTATTATAGAGAGTAGAAATACCATTGTATTGAGTATAGAAATCAATTTGTTTAGACCAAAGTGACAAGATATTTGAACTATAGTATTTGAACCGAGTGTAAACAAATAATTATTTAGAGAACACGGTGTATCTACTGTTGTAGAGACTAGGGGATTCCCCACTTGTTGACGCGGGTATGTAGTAGAATTTTATTTAATTTCTTTTGGTGAAGAGAAGTTTGCCTCAAATGTACGCAGATTTGAATGAATGCTTCTAAAGTAGTAAATTACTTTAATCTTTTTTAGGAAACAAAAGGCAACAGGAAACAAATACTTCTAAAAAAAACATTAGGAAACAAATTACATAGGAATGTTTTACGGATGGAAATCTCCTGCCACACGCGACACTAATTGCAGCACGTAATCTGTACAATGTTATTAGGAAAAAAACAAATAAAAATAGAGAAAAGGCCCATATCAGCCCAAAGCCCAAGTCCACCTTCCCTTGCTCGGTCTTTCCTGGTCGCAGGGACGACGCCGCCGCCGCCGCCGACTGCTCTTTGAGGTCGCGCCCACCGCTGCCCGCTCACGACCGCCGGCCGCCGCTCGTCGTCCCCGCCGGTCTCTGCCCTTGCAGTCGCTGCCTAGAGCACCCTCTCGCCCGCGCATCCACGGCGGGCGGTAGGAGGCAGGCTCCACTGCAGCCGCCGCCGCCGTGCTGCGGCCTCGGGGGCAGGGCAGGCTGACCGTGTGCTCGACCTTCACCGTGTGTCGTCGTGCCGTCCGACGTCGGGAGGCTGCGCCCCGCCGCCGTCTGCTGCTGGTACGCCGTCCCCTTCTCTCCTCTCGATCCAGTTCGTGTTCACCGCTGCACCTCCAATTGCGGATTTATAGATGAGTAGGCGATGACAGTTTCTCAATGCCTTAATGCGCCATTGGATTCGTGGGGAGGGGAAGAGGTAGGGTCGGAGACGATGGAGGGCCCCGATCAGTGCATTTCGGGGTTTCGGGAGCTGAGAAACCACGATGACGTGGCCGGACAGGTGGGGATGCTGAGGTGGCACCCTGCATGTCGAGAGAAATCCCCTAGTGAGAGTTTCTCATATAGGTGTTATAGATGTCATGTATATGCTTGATCAGGGCACAACTAGTGAGATGCATTACTGAACCCTCAAATTCACATTAATTATTTTTCTCATCAGCAGAGTAAATTGAGAATGAGATTAGTGTTATGTCACAAGAACGAGAACTTTAAAAAATGCAGAACAGGGTTGTGTGCATGCTGCACTCTTACTTTATTTTAAGCGCCCTGTTCGCTGGTTTAAGCATTTAGGCACGCAATATTATAATTTGCTAGCTATATATCTGCAGCCTGCACTGTTGACACCGTGCATCAACCTGTATTCCACAAAGCGTGCAGAAGCTGAGGTTAAGGATTGATTTAGGAAACAATTCTGAAATGAACTTGCCTCTGTCAGAAACAAACCGGAAACGGATTATCAGCTGCCAGCATTCATTAATTACATGCGCTGCACAAAGATGTGGCTTATGGCATGTACGAATGTTAGAATGCTGTAGTCTCAAAATTTTAAAACCCTCCCTATGCGAATGGAGGGATATTACGAGCAAGTGAATCGTCTGGACCTGTGCTTTTCATGCTCCTGTCTACTCTAGTTTTGGAATGGTTGCACCTCCATTTAAATCATGTGCTGTGAATATGCAGTGATGGTCATTGACACTAAATAGGATTGAAATATGTGGAACCCTTAGATTGTCATTCTGCTATTTTAAACTGATATGCCTTATTGCGTGTATGTATATGGTGCTTGATTCACTGATCTTGTTAAATTTTCAAGTCTGTAGTTTGCTAATTCCGAACCCTGTGTAATTTCGTCTCAGGCCTGCATTTTCAGGATGAAAGAGGCACAAGGTTCATCTTGGGCAGACCTCTTGCCAGAAATTTTGGTGCTTATTCTCAGGATGCTGCCTTCCTTAGTTGATCGCGTTCGACTAAGGGCAGTGTGCCGCCCATGGCGTTCTAAGGCTCAGCTGGATCCCCTGCCCCCACTGCTTCCTTGGCTCACCCTTCGTGACGGGACCTTCTTGAGTATTCCGGATGGTAAAATTATCAGAATGCCGATACCAGATAATGCTTTTTGCCGTGGTTCCGTTGACAACTGGATGTTCTTTGTGCATAGTGATGGTGGTTGCTCACTGATGAACCCTTTCTCCAAGGCCACACTGAACATTTCTGAGTTAGTCACCACGTGGTTCAATGCAAACTCTAGATATAATTCCCATTTCTATAAGCTGGTTGCGCCCTCGCCCTTGGAATCATCACCAGGTTCCCTTGTTGCGCTGTTAGGTGCTTGTGGACTTAGTATCTGCCAGCCACCAATCACAGTTGACTTTTGTTTACACCTTGAAGATGATATTACCTTCTTTAATGGAAAGTTGTATGGTCTTAGTGTCCATAAGCTTTCAGTATTTGAGATTGATTATTGTTTTGATGGCAAGCCAAAGATATCATCCGTCCGATGCATTACTAGTTACCCTACTTTTAGACTTGAACCACCCCAACCCTTGCCCGGCACGTGCTTGTTGAAGAGTTATCTAGTTGAGTGTTGTGGTAGACTGTTGATGGTGAGACGTATGATTGGGTGTAATCCAGACACCTTGGAGTCTGATCGCACTGCCGGGTTTGAAGTCTGTGAGGCAGATTTTAGCAACAAACCTTTCCGATGGAGATGTGTCCGTGAACTGGGTAGCCAAGCTTCTGTTTGTTGGGAAGCACTGCTCCAAGTCTTTTCCTGCTGGGGAGTGCACTGGAGTTGAAGAGAACTGTATATATTTCATGCATGACTATCTTCCGGCGAACCGTGCTGCTGATCCTCTTGGTGACAGTGGTGTGTACAACATGAAAAGTAGGATTATCAAACCCCTGTTATCAGAGACTGCAGTTGTGCCAGAATATCGTGGTGGTCAGTGGAGTCCAACTTGGATATTCCCAACTGATACTATGTAATCATCCAGCTTAGCTTTGCTGCTTTGGTATTAAGTATGCACTCTTAAAACTTATGCTAGTTGTTCAGTTTATCTGTTATTGAACCATATAACCTAGTACCCAACAAGACTATATCGTCCATTTGCTGTAAAAAAAAACTACTTAAAAGATGCTGCTAGATAAGAGAGAAAAAATGGAAATGTTGCAATCTAAAGCCCTATTTTGATCTCATGGGCTTTGATTAATTCATTCATTCTCTAATCACGTATAGCTGGTCAGATTAATTTGGCTAAAAAAACAGAGTAGATGGTCTATGATGAGGATGAGGATTTAATTAGTGATCACCGATTTTGAGAATTTTGCAGTGCACACCTTTGGTTGTAGAATCCATATACGAATGTTCAAACAGTTTTTAGTAGAATTCATGTCCGCTTGAACTTATTTGCTCTTCTTAATAAGTCACGAAAGGGTGCTTTTCTCTCACAATAAAACAACATTAGTCAGCTAGACCCAGTTTGCTTGATCACTTCCGATTGGCTGGTGCTGATTAATTTGTTGTGAGAGCAAAACACTGTGGAATAACTAGCGGCTAGCATATGCAAGTTAAGGTTGGAGGGTTAGCTAGCTTTCATCATTGTGCTGGGGAGCTTTCCACAACAAGGGCCCTAGCTATTCCTTCGAGGAAGCACCTACTCCCTCCGTTCCAAAATAAATGACGTTTTAGTTTTCCAAGAAAAACACTGGCCAACAATTATATATTAAAATATATAAATATTTATGCTAAGCAATTAGTATCATCAGAAATATCTTTAAGTCTAGTTTTTAACAAATTTATTTAGAAATATAAATATTGCACATATTTTATACAGATCGAGTCAAACTTGTGACATGAGAACCTAAAACATCACTTATTTTGGGATGGAGGGAGTAGCAGCTTAGATTTAGTTCTCGACTACCACAGGCAGCAGGAATGCAATTTGTTTGTATACCTGGCAATTTGTTTGTATACCTAGCGTTTTTTTTTTCCTTTCCTCTGTTTTGCATTCGCGTGTTCCAAACAGGCCCTTAGCTTTTGCCCCAGCCTCGCAATGCAATGAAATGCTCTAAAGTTTTCTCAAAAAGTTCTAACTGCCAACCCAACTAGTACAAACGATTTGCGCTGTAAATTCAAACTCGGCAGTACGAGACAACTAGAATAGGCGGGACCGTTGTAATAATAAATAGATAAATAATAATACAAGTAGCCGTTGGTACTTGGTGGAGCGGGTCACCTATACGGAGTGACAGAGAGTAGTGAGTACCAACGGCAGTAACGGCTAAATGTATTATTTATTTACTAGTATAATGCCCGTGCTAACACTACGGTTTTAATTATGGGGATGCTCAAAATTACAACCAACTTTTTATGCATAGTTTAAACTTTTACACATAGGTATTTCATACAAGACGACTCTCTAATGTTTTTTCTCATATTAATCTTCTAAGCTACTACTTGTCAAAAAAAAAAAAAAATCTTCTAAGCTACATTCTAACTAACTTCTTAATCATGTACTGGAGATCTTCTGGGATGTTGTCACACGCACACCATCCAATGCAAGCTGATCGGCATGGTGGTGTTATATATATACATGGTGTTTGTTTGGCATGGTGGTGTTATATATATACATGGTGTTTGTTTGTATGAATGTTGCGGTAATTTGTTTAATCATGTACCTGGGATTTAGATGTTTGTTAAATCGATAAAGGCAGTGCGTCCATCTGTTGGCGTCCCCATTGTGAAGTGGAGGCTTTCTTAGTGGGGGCTGGTATTCATAGATCTCTCAAATTGGGATAAATATAAAAACTCTGAGTAAGGCAATTATGAGATGAAATAAAAATGCAAACATGATGAGATACACATATAGTAGAAGCTTTTCAGCAACATATAGTAGAAGCTTTTAAGCAACATCGAACACAATGATTGCCTTCTCCAAGTGGTGCATGTAACAGTCTTTCTTGTCAGAGATAATGTTGGACCAAAAGTAAAATAGTTTGCTGAAATAATTATAGGTAGAAAGTGATTGCTGCCTGCATATCTTGGTCAAGGTCACACAGCTCCATCCCCAACCTATAAAGACTCCTTAAGAAGCTATGAAACGGCCCAACTATACCAATGTTCAAGGTAGATAAAAAAAATCAAATTAACCTAACCAAACACATAGCAATTAACTTAACATTGTCACACATGTAATGTTGCCTTGCAAATGATAAAATCAACAAACTTGGTGATTTATTTGGGTATGGAAAACTAATTAAACAACAGTACTGAACTATCTTGAGGATTATTATTTTTTATAAAATGGGTCCATATTCAGGTTCATGAAAATAGAAAGATAAAACTCAGATACTCCATTGCAAACCCTAGAAAGGTAGTTTAATTAGCCGTCTGTTACAAGAAGCAGCACATAAAAAATGGTGCCTTCTTCTAAAAAGTCTAACCAATAGTAGTGAATGTCATGAGCTCAACACATATACTCCTTGTAATCAGTATCGGTGATGACCACATTCAAAAAAATTGCACATTATCGGTGATGATCAAAGAAGAAGTGATTAGAAGAAGACACATGCCGACCGCTAATCAAAAAATGGTGCATTCCAATAAAAAGTCTAATTACCAACAGTAGTGAACGTCATGAGCTCAACACATATTCTTGTAATCAGTATCGCTGATGACCACATTAAAAAAAATGCACATTATCGGTGATGACCAAAGAAGAACTGATTAGAAGAAGGCACATGCCGACTGCTAATCACTATGAAGAAGGCACATGCAGACTGCTGATCACTACTATTTTTAGAAGAAGGCACACTGTTAATGACTACTATTTTTGATTTTTTTTTAGATAAAGGAAATTATATTCCGGCTTCAGTCATCCGAGGATGCATCAGGCCAACACAATTACAAAACTGAACGACGGTGTTACAGGTAAGACTAAGGTCACCCGAATACACCTGGTGCACTCTGAAAATAAAACAAACAAAACCCATCCACTATTGGAGACTCCGGATCCCGTGACTGGCAACAACATAAGGCCCCAAAAGTGTGTGCAATGAGTCGCCACCTTGATGCCGGCGCCAGCCGACATCCAAGGATCTTCCACCGGCGGCGTCTCCAACGAGAAAATGACATCCAAAGACGCCATCGCCGCCCACCCAACCGGTGCTGGTTTTCACCGTAGAGATCCACTTGTAAAGACGGCGCCTCCAGCGAGGAAAGTGGCGCCTCGGGCGCCACCGCCGTCATAGATAGTGAGCGGCCAATGCCATGTCCCTTGGGTCCATGCCGTTCGCCAACCGCCCGGCGACGTGCACCATTGCCAAAATACAGATCACGGAAAACAAATGCCGACGTCCGCTGCCATCCTCGCCGTCCCTTTCCACGAATCCTCCACCTTGACGAACTGTGGAAGCCACCATGGCCGGCCACCGGGTTCATCCCCCGATACGGCCAACCCATTGCTTCATCGTTGCCGCCGTCCGAAAACACCGCCACCATGGTCAACACCGCGACGCCCATCTTCTCGGGTCGCCGGATCAGCCCTCGACCGGCTTCTCCGGCGCCCGATGTGGGCGGTCGGCTCGCGCCACCATGGGAAGAGGAATGCCCGACGGTGGAGCACGGAGGCCGCCACCGTCGAACCACTCTTCGCTGCTTCGCCCGAAGCCCTGCGCTCCACGCCACCACCGCGCGTCGTCCGCGACGCCTCCCTCCGAAGACCCTGCAGTGCCGCCGTCGGATGCCACCGCCCGCGCAACATCCGTCGCGCCGCCGCAGCCCAGCCCGCCGGCCCGCACAACCGGCGTGGGAGCACCGGATCGGCCCCGCGGCGGTTCGGCGCCCGGCCGGTGCCACCATCGGAACCCTCCGGCACCGCTGCACCGTCGAGACTCCTGTCGCCGCACGGCCTCCTCCACCATCCGGCACCTCGCCCACAGCCCGGCGCCGCCGCCGCCCCGCCGCCGCCGCCATAGCCGCCGAGATCAACCCCGTAGCGTGACCTCGCGACCCTCCCTGGTGAGAGGCCTCGCCGCCACCCTCATTGGGAGCGCGCCGGATTCCCGGCCGGCAGCCTTCCTCCGCGACGCCGAGGTGGAGAATGGGGAGGGCCTGGGGACGGCGGCGCTAGGGTTGGTACCCCGAGTCGCCCGCTGGGGACGACCCAGGTATGAGCCAGTGTTGAACTTTCCTCCCATTTTTGATGACCAAAGAAAATTTGGAACCTCCGAAACGGCAGCAACTCACCAAAGAACTGATTATCATGAAGGCACATGCTGACTGCTAATCACTACTATTTTTAGAAGGAGGCACATGCCGACTGCTAATCACTAATATTTTTATGACCAAATAAATTTGGATCCTCCGAACAAAGCGGCAACAACTTCAAACGACGGGAAGTTCAGAGATTGATTTGAAACATCACCTTGGTCCCCCTGATGGTCGTCTGTTTTGAATGTGCTGTGGTATGTGGTACAGGTTTCCCGTGTCCTCCTGGCTGTTCGCCGTGGCCTTCGGGCGTCACTTGGTGCCGTCGCCGTGGCTGCCGTGTTTGCGAGTCCCTCAAAGAGCCCCG
Source organism: Hyparrhenia diplandra (assembly GCA_015847255.1). Lineage (NCBI taxonomy): Eukaryota > Viridiplantae > Streptophyta > Magnoliopsida > Poales > Poaceae > Hyparrhenia > Hyparrhenia diplandra. The sequence continues at coordinate 317,677 of JADLZK010008886.1, forward strand.
CTGGGATCGCTGGTCTTGGAGATTGATTGCCGCGGCTGCATGTCGTCTGAGGGTGGATGAACTCCGGCTGGAGGGGTCTGCAGCACCGCGATCGGGGGCTGGGGACGGCTGCGGGCGACAGGGGGACGCATGAAAGGACCTTCCTCGCGACGAAGGAGTGCATGCGTGATTAGCGCGCGACAGGAGGAGGAAGGCCGCGGTCACGGGGTTTGTCATGAGGAAGGCCCGTACACTTAATCTTAATCTTGATCGTCGGATGGTGTTTGAGTTTGAGAGAGAAGATTAAGAAGTAATCTGGAACGTTGATTTCAATAGAATTTGAATAGATTTGAACGGGATGAAGTTGGTGCATTAGTAGAGTAGATTTACAAACGGGAATGGACTCACTTCTTTTTCTACAGTACGGAGTACTCCCTCCGGGATGGTCTCCAAAACACAACTTTGACCTCTTATTATTACTAGCAAAAATATGCCCGTGCGATACTACGGGTTGTTTTAAAATATCCCTAGCTTATCATTTACTCTCTCATCTCGTTCTCCGTTTTCTCCGACCTCTAGATATAAAACGCAAGCATGAAAGCACGCAGCTAGCAAAGCAAGCAAGCAAAGCACGCATGCACGTGCAGCTAGCAAAACAAGCACGCACGCGCGGGGTGGCTGGCTTGCAAGGCCGGAGGCGTGGGCAGCACATGCGGGCGTTGTTGGGTGAGGGCCGAGGCGCTGGCAAAGGTGCGGGCGAGGGCCGCCACGGCACTGGGGGCCGAGCGGGCACGTGAGGCGCCGATGGGACAGAAATTTGAAGGCATTAGAGCTGATCTATATGCAAATACCCTTTTTAATAGTATTTTTCCCCTGATAATTGTAATCTTTCCGAAGCTGTAGAGGTAAATAAAATAAGGTTTGATAAACATCACGTGAGTTCCAACGGTGTGGTGGTAAGTCCGTAACAGTGCTCTCCTGGCTGGAGGGAAAGGTTCAAACCAGGGATGTGACAGAATTTTGGCTTGTTCCCTGCCTGCGCCGACGGGCTTACCAGCAGTGGGCCATGATTGGGCCGGACCCACGACCGCAACTTGGTTGGGTATTAGTTGATCGCGTGTGGGCTTTTTTTCCTTGCCTGTGTAGGCGAGCTCAGCCAGCAAGTTTTTTTTTTTTTTTTTTTTTTTTTTTTTTTGACAAGGCAGCCAGCAACAGTTGGTTGATTGCGAGCAGGCAAGACATGACCAATGGGCCGACAGTTAGGCTAATTAAGGCCCATACAGGGGCAGACGGAAAAAGAAAGTGGACAAGAAATTTTCTCTCTTTATTAGTAAATATAGATATAGATAAAAATATTTATGGAAATGTGATATATGTATACTTTTATCAAAGTATTTTTTTTAAGATAAATCTACCCATGTAATTTTTACATTTATAAACTCAACAATTTGAAAGTTATTGATGATTTATATTCCCGATGTTTGACTCAAACCTTGTCCCAAACGACTTCTAATACCATCCCGGAGGGAGTATGCACAAGCCGCCGAGGCTATTCGAATTAATTAAATTTGGCCCTGTTTGTAAAGGACATCGCTTGTCGGCAGATGCTTCAAGCCGCTGCACTATATATACAACTTCAGCTGGACATGAACTAGTTTCCATTGCAGCACATACAGATATTACACACAGCGAAAAGAATCGATATCGGTCGCGTGAGTTTGCAAATGGATCGTCACAGGCAAGGGTCATCGGGTGTTCTAACCAGCTGGACATGAAGGTTTTGCGGTTTTCCCCTATGTCGATGATGGACATGATGGATAATTGCTAACCAAGTTCAAGTTCAAGCAGTCATCGATACAGATGTGCAAATTAATATAGCGTATTTTTGATATAGTGCTTTGGTTGTGTGATACTGAAGATGAGCGCTACTAGAGTGTTACTGTGCCAGCTTCGCTTGTATATCTGCATTGCTCCTTTATATTGTGAAAAAATTCTCTTACTATTTGCGACCCTCGTATTTTGAATTTTGATGCTCCTAATTCTTGGAATATAAAACACCTCAACTAGGTCATATTTCAAAAAAATATATATTAATCTGAACTTCTTTATAGTGGTTTTTGGAATTTCATTTCAACTAGCACTGGCTACTTATTGTACTCGGGCCAATTGTCTATTCACAAATCACATGAGCCAATATAGGAATGAAAGTGGATCGGGTGGTGAATTCATTGATACGACTCAAAATAACAAGGAAAAAGTCGAATTACCTCCCCCAACTATCACGAAAGTTCACTTTTACTCCCTCAACGCCAAAAACCGGACAAATCACCTCCCTCAACTTTTCAAACCATGCAAATTACCTCCCTCGGCGGCCGGTTTTGAGGAGGTATTGCTCTGATAACAGCGGTTTCCCTTTTTTTTTTTTAAAAAAATTCAGGTTGAATCTTTGAAAAATCATAGTAAATCACAGAAAAATCATAAAATGAAAAATCTAATTTTGTTAGACTCCACATAATTATATCTACACATTGAATATATAAAAAAGAAAAATACAAAACCTTCGTAGCAAAAACTTTATATTAAAATATATCATATTATATATTCACTGTGTAGATCTAATCATGTGGAGTCCAACAAAATTAGATTTTTTATTTTATGATTTTTCTGTGATTTACTATGATTTTTCAAAGATTTAACCGTTTTTTTTTTAAAAAATGACAAACTGCTGTTATTGTAGCAATACCGCCCTCAAAACCGCTCGAGGGAGGTAATTTGTATGGTTTGAAAAGTTGAGGGAGGTGATTTGTCCGGTTTTGGCGTTGGCGTAGGAAAAGTGAACTTTCGTGATAGTTAGCGGAGGGAATATGGACTTTTTCCAAATAACAATACCACTTAGTCATAGTCATGGTGGGCTGTGGGCTGTGGCTTTCGGTGGACTGGCCCAGTGAGCACACGGCCGGCCGACGCAAACAATGTCCGCCGACTTCAAATGATCCTGCCTGTATGCCATGTGGGCACGGTCCTTCCTTGAGGACCAAGGTACCTGGACTTTATACTCTCATCAGTCAGTCAAAGTCAATGCTACAACGCCTTACCCAGCAAAACGCGGAAGCATTCTAGCTCCACGCTACAAGCAAGCGAGCTCGATCATCCTCGCCTCTCGAGAACACTGGATATGGACCGGAGACGCGCCGCCGCCGCCGTCGCCGCACGTGCCAACGGCGGCATGGTCATCCTCACCGCAGGCGCGTTCGTCCTCCTGACCGCAACCTGCGCCGTGGCCATCCACAGGGCGGCAGCGGCCGGCGACGTCACCTCCGTGGCTTTCGTGACCGTCAGCTACGGTGCTCTGCTGCTGCTGCACCGCACCCTTGGCGCCTACGACACCGCGGCCGGGGCGCCCGAAGATGATGCCGCTGCCGAGCACGAGAGAGTGCGGCTGAGGCGCAGGGTCTGGGCGCTGAGCACGCTGCTCACCGTGCTGTTCGCGTGGAAGGTCGGCGCGGTGGTGCCGTGGCCGGCTGGGGTCCTCGTTTGGGCCGCGGCGGCTGCGACCTCCGCTGCCAGCTTCTTAGCCCTGGTTCCACGCGTCGCCGTCCATGAATGAATAATCCAACACTCTACTGCATGGGCTTCTCCAGCGACGAGCCGACGACTCTGTTGCGTCGAGTCTCTGGTGCATACGCATGATCAATATCAATATAGGTTCGTCTTTGTGTTAGGTAAATTATATTAAGATGAAGCACGTCCGTAGTGCATGATTAAAGCATAAACATTACAGATCGTCATTACGCAACTGATGCTGGCCGTGGCCGGGACTGCACGGTGTTTCGATGTTGCAGGGTTGCTTTGGCTTAGAGATTGATGAATCAGTATTAAATTAAAGCTTCGGATGTATACATGAACAGCTACTATAGTATATATGTGTGACTTGTGAGCCAAAGTCGTTGTAATGCTAGTTTTGCCGCAAAATGCGCGTGCTAAAGATCTGAGGCATTGATTGAGTTTGAGTAGGATTTGTAGGACACAAGCATGAGTTTTGTTCTCACTTTGTGTAGATAAATGAATTGTGATGCTCCTATTGTTAAAATCTGGAGCCGATTCATGCATTACAGGCTATAAATATGCATGTAACCTCTGCATAAGTTATTTCCAATAACACCGAGTCATCGATATAGCAATCCATCGTTAAATCATCAACGTAACAAAAGGATACATATGCCTCTGCCAAATCAAACCATATGCCATCAACTCTATGCTGAATAAATAGCACCAGCGCCGGTCCTAAGTACTCGAGGACCTGGGACGAAGTTAAAATTTTGGACCCTTTTACAGTGGCGAAGGTAGAGCAAATTGGTGGGTGCCTACTAGTGCTCTTTGTGATGTCCAAGTAAGTAATATAGCTAACTAATAATTTTTAACCATAAAATTTAACTTTTGGTAATAGCAATTTGATTTAGGTCAAAATAAACTAGTAGGGGCAATAACACCCGCAGTTGATTTAAAAACAGCATTTTCGTCTCAATTTCTTCCCTCAAAGCAGGGTCATATTTAATCTCCTATATAATTCATTAATTTGCATGAAGAAATTGCAGTTCGCAGATCGTATAAGAATTAATTGAGGACAAACTCGAACGTAAATTGAATACTCACTCTGCTCTCTCGACCGAGAGCGGCAACTGTATGAGATCTTTGAGACGAGGAGCGGAGGAAGGGCACATGATCAATTAGTAAAGGGATCGCGTGATCAAGGCCTAGGGAAGCGATCAAAGAGGCCTCACCTGGAATGTCGCTGTCCGCCGCCTGGTCCGATACTCGGATCGCCCGGTCGGGTGAACACTGATCAAGGGAAGGGAATGCCGGAAGGGACGGGATTGGGATCACGGGATTATGGGAGGAGTCGATGAATCGCTGAGTCCGCAACCTAGAGACGGGACTACGGGAGTCGGAGTATGGGCTGACTAGTAACTACTCGTACATACTACGTACATGTACCTACTACCGGGGCCCATCCAATACTTGGACCTGGGACGACCGCCCCGGCCGCCCCACCCAAGGGCCGGGCCTGAATAGCACCTCTTGTATTGTACCATGACTATAACAACATTATCTTTATTGTTATTGTTATAGTCATGGTACCATCAACCTAACGTTGATTTTGCTCAAAAAAAAAAAAAAAAAAAAAAAATCAACTCTAACGTTGATGGTACAATATTGTACCTCTTTATGCGGTGTACAATATCTCACCTCTTGTATTTTTCTCTTTATTTTTTAAGCTTTATTGTTATAGTCATGGTACAATATTTTTTTCCTCTCACCACAGAACAACATCAGTCGGCTTATCCGTCTTATCCGGCTTATCCGTCGTAGAAACCATAGCCGAACAATGACCCGATGTTGTTTCAGAAAAGTGGGTTTGGTAAAAAAACAGCTAGTATAAAGATGTTGGTGAAGTTGTGCGGACATGTATTTGTTTTGCCCTATAATTCAAACTGGGCAGCATGAGACAGCTAAGGTAACCGTTGCAATAAATAAATAACACAAGTAGCCGTTGGTGGAGCGGGTCATCACCTATACGGGGTGGCAGTGGATCAATAATCAATTCCTATGATTTCGTTGATATATGTACTAACACCATACTATACCTACTTTATGTAGTAACGCAGTATAATTTTAATGATACGATTTATTATCAAAAAAAACTGAATGATACGAGTACAATTAGCCGTTAGAGCGCGCGGATAAGGAAAATCGCCCGGGACACGGTGGAGACGCGACGCATTAGTCTCAGCTGTTGAAAAGCGGACTGTCGGCTGTTCATACTCCGTCCTTTTCCTATGCAAAGCCGGCGCCGCTCGCTATATGTACAATCTCAGCTGGATGCATTTAGTCTCATCTGGTGCCACTGCCAGACGCATGAACCCTCCTTTAGTTTCCATTCCGCACATACAGACGGCTTAAAGAATCCACATCAAGCGCCCTGGTTGGCATATGGATCACAGGCAAGTGTCGCCGGGTGTTGTAACCAGCCTGGGCTTGGGCGTCCTGGCATTCAACTCGGCGCTCGCCATCTACACCTCCTGGGGCAACGCGAGCTCCGTGGGATTCGTTCTCCTCGCCGACGCCGCGCTCGTGCTGCTCTTCCTCTGCCTCCGTGACTTCGAGCAGGGCGGGGGCAGGGGCAGGGGGGATACCAGGATCAAAGCCGCGGTGTGGTGCTTGACGACGCTGCTCACGGTCATGTTCGCGTCCAGGGTTGCGCCGCTGATGCCGCCGCTTGTCGGCGGACTTGTCTGGGCGATGGCCGTCGCCACGGCCATCGGTGGAATCTGGGCGTTGTTCCTGAATCCGTGATGCGTTTCAGACAGAGCATGCGTGTGTGTGCTTCCTGGTTGTAGCGGCTGTTAGAATTTAGATGGGCTTGGCCCAATAACAAATTCGGAAATTCCTAGAGAGATCTCAAAGGCCCATTCTATTTTTGGTAATCTTGGCCTTCAAGTTGCGAGTCCCGAACCGACTCGAGTAGAGAGTCCTAAACCGATCGTGATCGCGACACGATGTTCGGGATATATAAGCAGCCCTACCGGCCACGCCAAAAATCAGATCGATATCTCATCTTGGTTTAGAGAGGAGTCCCTTGAATGGACAATCTCTCAACTCCGCAGAATTGAGATAGAGTTTTCGCCTCTTCTTGTTGTTGTGCCGCCGTATTTACTCCAGCCCGATTGCTTGCGTGCACCAGCGATCGGGCGAGCAGGTCTCGAAAACCCTCGTCTTTACGATCCTGCGCAGCGGGAGAAGGCGAATAAGGTTTTTGGGAAGCGCTCTTGTAGCGCCTCCCGATTCGCCACGGCTCGTCTTCCGGGAAGGACACGAGAGGACCGTCCCAGCGCCGTCTTCATCGACAGCTTCTTCGACTTCTTCAGCAGCAGCCGCCCGATCGACGGCAACGTAAACGACTGGAGGATCTCGGCTCCGCTTTTCGGGAACCTCTTCATTACGTTGTCCTCAACGTCCGCCGGTATAAACATATCTAGTGTACAAGTTGGGTTTACACTAGTTATTATGTTCATGCTACGTGATATCATGATCTGTCCTGCTAGTATATGCGATATACTGATCTGTCATGCTAGTAATTTAAACATGTTTAATCTAGTTCATCTATTTGTCATGATTTATATTTTGGAATTAATCTAGAAATTGCCTAATTATTTCAACAGCAGCTTGTACTTTGTAACCTATTTGTTATTTCTTTATACGTACAGTATTTATTTGTATTTGTATGATATAAAACTCTGTTGAATTCTCTTTTAGTATATGACGAAGAGATTCAGTATATGTTCAGTATGTTTTATTTCGATGATTCTATGGCAACTCCTTCCATTGTCACGAATTCGATCTAGAAAGCAGCCGTATATATTCATCATATTGACATTTCGTGGTACCAACGCATTGTAAGGTGCCTCTTCAATTGTCATTGCCGTACTTGAAATCCACCCATTTCGTCGTGCCTCTGGAGAACAGTGAAACAGACCCGTATGGCTTGAAATTACGCGTCCCAAACGCACCAATGGGGTGCGCCTCAGCCGTTATAGCAAGATATTCAGTTTGACACTTGCACACGACGCGGCTTTGCCGACGTAGTGCGTGTCAGCACGTAGGTGTTTTTTTTTCCTCGCAAGTACTTTCCCGTTTTCGGCAAGAAAAAAATACACAAACAATATTAATATCTATATAATGTCAAATAAATGTTTTTAGAAAGATATCAAAAGATTTTGAAAACAAAACAGAACTCTATTGTTTTTTTTTTTTTTCTTCTATAGCATCTCAACGGAATTAAGACTTGTGTTGTTGGCCCGGTACCATTTGCAGGCCTCGTAGTTGCCTCCGTTTTTTCCTCAGCATCAGCTGTCGATCGAGACTTGTGTTGGCCTATAGCTAGCTACCCAATAACATGTAGAGCCAGAAATACATTGGCCCACCTAGCCCATATCTACAGTTGCTATCCTTTTACTTCCCCAACAACACAAAGAGGGATGGTCTTGACCATCTCCGCTGACCCGTTCGACTAGAAGGTTGCAGGTGTCTGTTGTCAGGTTCACATAGACGTATATCAACATTCTGAAGTGCCTCGTGTCCTGGCACCCACAGTATTTCCGTGCGCAGTGCATGGTGATCGATCGGGTGAGAAGCTGCCCGGTTCAAAAAAAAAAAAAAAATGTTCCTGGATTTTGTTAACTTAATCTGGAAGTCATCGTGTCAGCTTAAGTACAAATGTATTTTTTTTTCTGGTTATTGCCCAAAGACAGATTAAGCATTAGAGAAAGAAACTGTCGCGAGGAGACGGATTCTTGGAGATCCACAAACCTGCATGCATAGTACATAGTACAATGGCTAGATTCAAAATTTAGATTGGTGAATCCATCTACAACTTGATCATTAGTTGATACAAACCTTCAACTCTTCAAGCTTTCTTTGTGGTAGCGCCTTGGTGAATCCATCTGCATCTTTATCACCGGTTGATACAAACCTTACCTCTAGTTGCTTTCTTGTAACTCTCCATCTTACAAAATGAAAATCGATTTCTATATGCTTAGCTCTAGCATGAAACACTGGATTTGCAGCTAGATAGGTTGCTCCCAAGTTGTCACACCAGAGCCAAGGTTTGGTTCTCAACTTGACACCAAGTTCTCAAGCAATTGCTCTACCCAAATCATTTCAACAATTGCATTTGCCATTGATTTGTACTCAGCTTTAATGCTCGATCTGGAAACTATGGGTTGTTTTCTGGCACTCCATGAGACAACGTTGGCTCCAAGAAACACAACGAATCCACCAGTCGATCTCCTGTCATCCTTACAACCTGCCCAGTCTGCATTTGAGAAGCCACTTATCACCAAAGGCGATTGCTTGTGAAGTAACAATCCAACATTGCTAGTGTGCTTCAAATATCTGATGATTCTTTTCACCGTTGTCCAATGAACGGTTCTAGGGGAGTGAAGATGCTGACACACTCGGTTAATAGTGAAAGCCAGATTGGGTCATGTTAGAGTAATGTACTGAAGTGCACCCACAACATTGTGGTACTTTGTACTATCTTCTAGTCCAAGCAGAGCACCATCATCTTGAGACATTTTGTCTACCGAGGACATATGTGTAGAGACTGTCTTGCAATTCTCCATACGAACTCTAGCTAGGATATCTTTGCCATACTTCTGTTGAGTCAGGAGTAAATCACCATTGGGCTTCTTCTCCACTTCTATCCCCAAGAAATAGTGCAAGTCCCCAAGATCCTTCAAAGCAAAATCTTCTTTTAATGCCTTCAGCAAAACTGTAATGGCCTCATCAGAAGAGGTAGTCACCATGATATCATCAACATAAATAAGCATATATATCTCTACACTCTCTCTTCTATAGATGAACAAGGAAGTGTCTGATCTTGAAGGAACAAAGCCAAGAGCAATAAGTTTTGAACTAAGCCGAGAATACCATGCCCTTGGGGCCTGTTTCAACCCATAAATAGCCTTGAGCTTGCATACAAATGAATGGTACTTAGGATTTTCAAACACAGTTGGTTGCCTCATATAAACTTCCTCTTCCAAAAACACCATGAAGAAACGCGTTCTAAACATCTAGTTGCCTTAGCTTCCATCCTCTTGTCATGCTTAGGGACAACACCAGTCTTATTGTTGCAATTTTTACCACGGGACTAAAAGTATCCTCGTAATCAATACCATATCACTTTTTGAATCCTTTAGCAACTAACCAAGCCTTGTACCTGTCTATCTGTCCATCAGCTCTTGTACACCATATCTCTTCGTTTGGCCTTGTACACCCATTTACAGTCAATCACATTTTTCCCTCGAGCTGAAGGTACCAAGGTCCAAGTCTCATTCCTTTGAAGAGCATCACATTCTTCTTGCATAGCATTCTTCCACTTAGGGGAGTCAAGAGCTTCATCTACAGAATTAGGTTCATTAGCAGTACAGATATTTGCATACCTCATAGTGCCATCAGTGTACACCTTAGGTTTGGAGATGCCACTTTGAAGCCGTGTATGAGGCCAGGAACCAGGCGCTGTGATAGTCTCGCTGATCGGCCCTGCTGACATAGCCACACCAGATCCTATATCGTCCACAGAAGATCTGAAGTCAATACTGTGATTCCCTCATCATCTTGCGTGGAGGGGACAGGCGCCGATCCCGGCATTGATGCTGCCCCTCCCCAATCAGTTTGCATACAAATGATTTTCTTATTGAACTTTCTCTCAACAAGGTTTTGGAAGTTTTTGAATATGTGGAAGACTTTGGATTTGTGTTTTAAGAGATAGATCCATGTGTAGTGGCTAAAATCATCAATGAACGAAACATACTAACAATAGTTACTAGTAGAATTAGGAGTAGGACCCCACACATCCGAATGAATCATGTCTAGAGGAGTACAACTTTTATTATCCGAGCTAGAATAAGGAAATTGATGACTCTTTGCTCTTTGGCAAGAGTCACGCATTGACTCGACACGATGATCAAACGAACAAGGAAGCAAATTATTTTTGACAACTCTCTCAACCGTAGGGAAAGCTGCGTGACCCAGACGACTATGCCATCTCCAAGTGGATGGGCGACTGACGCTATAGACTTGCTTGTGGTGTTGTTCTCCTGTCTCTTGAGGCTTCAAAGGATAGAGGCCTCCCTCACATCTACCTCGATGAAGGACTCTCTTTTTGGCCCAATCCTTTATAAGAAAATAATGAGGATGGCATTCAACAAGAATGTTATTATCGGATGTGAAACGATGCACAGAAACCAAGTTCTTATTAGCACTTGGAACGTCAAGAACATTGTGTAAATGAAAATTCTTGTTTGGGGTATGTAAGATTGTATGACCGATGTTACTAATCTCCATACCTGAATCGCTTGCCGTGTGGGCTTGATCCGTGCCATTGTACTTGTCCCTAACAGTGAGCTTCTCTAGCTCGGCAGTGATGTGATCGGTGGCATGTCACACCCCATTTCTGAGGTTCCTTAATCACACGTATTTGCGCCAGGATCATGCACCAATACGCCTAATTAAGTACGGATATGATATCAAAAACTATACTTTTATTTCTAGAGAACATGATACAGAGTTCAGATTTACATGACTCGGCCATAGGCCTACAAACCTACCTGAGATCCTACGCAACACCTATAACAGGCTCCATTCCTACATGCAAGCTTGGAGTGCGGACAAACCCCCCGACTTCTTCTTATGGCACGCTCCTATGACTCAATCATAGCATCCTTTTGCAGCTCCTTCGGCTCTGTCTTCGAGTGTACCCCTCGTGGGTCCATCCTTGTGTAGTCCTTTGTAGCTTGATCCTTGGATACACTCCTACAGTTAACATTCTAAAAATAGAAATAGAGGGGTGAGTACTTTCATACTCAGCAAGTCCCAACCGGAGGGTGAAAGGTTACCATTAGGGGTTGGGCCCTAGTAGAGCTTACTACTCTCACTAGTTCCCGTGTTAGTTATTTATTAAGCTTAAGTTAATCGATTACATACCAGATTATCTTATGTGTGTGTACTAATCATAGATGATCCATCCTAGCATCTGCCCATTCCAAGAACGTGGCTATTCGAATAGATTTAGGTAACTCTGTAGAGGTTGTACACTTTCCCCCACACGATAGGCGTTGTCTATACCATGGCCAATGGTTCGACAGGCCTAACGAGATCTCGTACCCGCTTGGGACGTCACCCTAGATATCCATATAATTCCACGACTTTCTCAGGGGTTGTAACTTGCTACGGAGGATGCAACCCTATATGTAGCTTCAATACACACTACGGAGGCCATCCCTGTACATAGCCTGCCCTGCGTAGCACGACCATCCCCGCCAGACGTAGCTTCAATACACACTACGGAGGATGTCGCCCCTATACGCAGTAGGGAACTTCCCTTGATAGGGGAGTTGTTGAGATGCCCCACCAACTGCTGGTCCTCCTTGAGCCATCTTGTGTACTCGTGGATTGGGGACGGTGATCTTGGTCTTGTCGTCCTTTACGACCTCGAGAATCTTATCCGGTGGATCGACCGTGGTTCCATCCGTGATAGCCTCGAACTGCGCCGCCCGATGCCCGGCGCAGATCCTCGTCGCCTTCTTGGAGACGTGGAACCGAAGGGTGAGCGATGGGAATCGGCGGCGTCGGAGGATGAAGACATGGCTAGATGTTTTTGTGGAAGAGTAGCTCCGGCACCATGTAAATCTTGGTCAACCGTGATTGCCTATCTTGGCTCATCACGTGTACGTGTTAATGTATATATATATAGTTGGTACATGCCTTGGGTTACAAGGTAGTCGGTTGAGGGGATAACATAACAACAGATCTAACAACCAGATATCTTATCTTACTATTACTAATTGAAGGCTCCAACGGAGGCTCCACGTTAATTCTCACCAGATGCGCTAGAAAAAAAGATAAATTCTAGAAATTCTCACAATAATCAGAAAGATCCGCCATCAGTTTGATGACCATTTATATTATTAACCACTAGATCTATTCTGTTTTATCTAAATAATTACCCACCTGCCATTATGAAATATAACATGATATTTTATTTTCCTAAAAGAATTACCCATATGCCATTATGGAATATAACGTGGTATTACCCGCCTGCCATTTACTATTGAAAACTAACTCACGATTAGTATAGATCTAATTGAAAAAAAAAAAGAAACTATATTGTCATCTCTTTCTATCTCACGTAGCCAAGCGCCGCCGCCACATAACATAAACCAGCCATAGTAATGGAGCTTTACCAATGAGCAAAAGTAAATTGACCCTCCATGCCGGTCGTCGGAGGCCGATATGGACATCAGAGACGAGTCACGGAGCTGCAGCCATGCCTGACACCTGACGGCGTAAAACGTTGTTGTCTCGGCGTGGAAGAGTAGAGTGGCGCTACATCCGCAACTCCTGGACGTCCTCCGGGTACAAGATCAATTTATAATCTTCTTCTTACTTGTGTACTGAAATAGTTCTATATTTGTGTATTTATGTGTGATTCTTTTTATTCCAGAATATGATTCTATCAAACCCGCCGGTTTATGACATCAACAGTGTTCCATATGATTCACATGATATAATTAAAACATTCATTCGTCTCATCAGAAAACGGCGGATAAACGAGTAATATTGTAAGTCTCTTCTTAGCTATATTCAAATTATTTATATTTTATTCAATGAAAAAATAGCGCCGCTAATAGCGACCGTATTTAAGCACTGTCATGATGCTCATTAGCGCTTATAGCGCTAAATAGCGCACTAAATTCTAGAGCCCGCGATTTTTTTTCATGGATTTTATTAGAACAATTTATATCGAGAATTGTCATTGCATCTAGCATTACTTTTGAATTTAAGATTTATCATATTTAATTTTAATATTTTGATTTTTGCTGAATTAGAATAAGGTTTTACCAAATCATAAATGTATACTGAACTGCATAAGAATTTTTTCAGTATAATCTGTGGTAAAATCCTACATCCCCCACTCCTGGACATCTCGTGAGTAAACAACATCCTTTGTCAAACGCATGGGTGGAGCTATATAGGTACGCTACTCTTGGTGCAGGTACGCTGCTCTTGCTCAGTTATACTCTGCAATTCTTGCTGCTGGTATGCTGTTGTTGCTATAGCCTTCCTGGCATGACCTTTTGGTAAATGGTGTGATCTCTGTCTACATTATTGGCATAAACGAGTGTTATGTCACAACTAAGCTACAGATACTCTTTCCTCGCTCGCTCATGCTACCACCATGCACCCTCTCCGATCTCTACTCTACAATTTTAGCCATATATACACATGCAAATTAAAGTAAAGAACAAATATATGTCAGTGTTTACTATTAGGATTGAAGGAGGAAAATAGATTTAACACTAGCAATCTAAAAAAAATCATCAACACGAAGACCAAACAATGCTAAATCTCCATTTATCCATATATTTGTTGGCACCTAGAGTTTGCTTGAGAAATATAGATTATTCTGTAATACTTTCCAACCGATCAATGAGTAAATATTTAAATACATTGCCATATATTATTAAATGCTCCATGTATGTCCATAAGCATGTCATTAATTTATTTTATTAGTAGAGGAACATAAGTAAAATGAAGTAAAATTTTAAAAAAATATTATATAATCACATAAAATATCTACATTGACTCAAAATTAAGGGTGCCTTCGTGTTAATTCTAACGAGGTGAATTAGAAATCATTTAGTTGACTCCAATCATAATCATCATTAGTAATATGTAATGGATCTACCATTATGGGAGGAATATGTAAAGTAACCCTTTAATTTACTTCTAATAAATACTGGCTGAATCCGCTAAAATTGCATCTAAATTAGCAACTTCCTTCACTACGAAATAATTCAAAACTAACTTCCTAAATTACACGCATATGTCATTATAAAAGGAATAATTCAAAATAACTGCCTAACTTTTTTTTTATAGAAATTATCAATATTCGACATTATCAAAGATAATGCAAAGTTGGCCTTGCGTGTGCATTCAAAGTACACCATATATGCAATTATGAAGTAAAATATAAATTAACACACTTAATTTATATCTAAATTAATCATCATGGGCAATGCTTCATGGTTCCAGCTTGAAAACATAAATTTGTATCTACATTACTCACCACATCCTTTTCGAAAACACAAAGATACATATAATTACTAATGTAAGCTATTAAGAAAATAATTTAATATCCATAAAGTATGTTATGTGTGCTCTAAATTACACATTTTTACAAAAAATTAAACTAGAATTAAACATAATTATATGCTCCATCATGTAGACCACAAAGGTACACAATAATATAAATATTTGTTTTAATAGTTTATCAAGGGTGTAAAATATTTATTTCACAAACCACATATAGAGAAGACATTAAATACTAACTTTAAGTTATATTAATTTTAATAATTTATAAATTTTCATAAGTTATTATTCTAAAAAACTTTATAAATTATCTATAAAAATATAACGCCTTATCAATATGGTAATTCAATTTTGAGTTTGCTATATTGTAGAAAAAAATGTTATTACCAATTAAATTATGTGATAGTGCCACAATACAAGTTGAACTGTCTATTTATACAATAATGGGAGACTGACCTATGAACTATAAGTAAAATAAAAACATGAAAGATTGTGGGTAAAATATACAATAAGCACTAGAACTTCAACTTAACAAGTAGATAAAAGGAATTGCAATATATAGACTAAAAAGTTTAATTTAAAATATAAATTCATGTTGGCACACAAATGCAGTATTGCTTACATAAAAATAATCCTATAAATTCTCAATAGAGGTCCTCAATGGAGCTTCCATGTTATGCCTTACAAGGTCCAATCGAAAAAAATGTTTTCAAAAAAAAAAATCGAACAAAGTCAAAAAGCTGGCCATCAATTATGTAGACTATAATCAACAACAATAATGATAATCTATGCTATTTTCTACATAATTACCGAAATCTATGAATAGATCAAGATAATGTAACTCAATCTTTAATAGATACATAATATATGTAACCCCTTAAATTTACATCTAAATTATCACATTCACATCATTAAAAATTAAAATATTCTCTTAAATCTACATCTAAATTATCAATGTACTCAATGATAGAAAAAATATTTAAATAACTAGAAAGCATATATATGTTTCTACATTATCCTCTTCTACTAATGACAACATATTAAAATTTGATTAACGTAAACATACAGATTGTGCCATCATCAAGGTCAAATACATGTGCAT